>JAUESE010000002.1:2173669-2185154 GCA_032274725.1 Malacoctenus triangulatus
GGTGTGTTTCGACAGAACTTGCTGCTTTATTGTAGTTCTGCTCGCTTGTTTAAAACAACTGATTCATGTTGTGTACCTTTCAAATAAATAATTCACCCTCTGAAGGGGAACATGTGTCCTGTTGTGGCGCTCGTGATTTGTGCGGCGCCCCCGGGGGTCAGTTCTGAGGCTTGTTTTATTCTTTTGATATATGCCTGCGCTGGCTCGCCTTGTGTTGTGCATACTGATGAGGAGACGCTCAATCATCTCTGTCAAGACTAATGACCTAGATAACCTTATTTCACAAGATTGCCTCACTGAGATTGCAAAGTACGCATAAAGCAGGGATTCCTATTCTCTGACACGAGTACCTTGCTTCTTTAAAGACGCGACATTCAATGCTTCCATTTAAAAGTAAAACATACAAATTTAGAAACTGTTACAGGGAAATCGAGCAAAGCGAAACGCAACCCAGCCTTGTAATACCACATTGTACCACAAAATGGTGCAGTAAGTGAAATTACACCTTGTCCTGCATTCCTGCTGCTGCCACCTAACAACTTTAAAGATAAAGACGAGAAAGATTTACCAGTTTTGGGGTCCACAGAGAAGTATGGCTGCCCATGAAGGATGCTGTACACGACTCTGGCACTGTTCCCATAGGTAGGGTCGTCTGCATCCGTGGCTGTTACTTGCGTCACATATGTCCCTGTGGGGGGGGGCAGAAGCGTGGGAAGACATATTGACTTTGAATTAAACAGTTTCCCCAAGAGACGGGAGCATCCAGACTCCTTGAAGTTCATCACTTCACTAAACAGTCCTCGCCTGACGCACCGAGCGAGTGATGAATCACAACCGAGGGAGCCGCAGGTACAAATGAGCATCGTAGAACAAGACTGCAGTCAGTCAGTGAGTCGGCGAGGGAATTAGTTCTTCCAGCTCAGTGTTTTCTGCTCTTCTCATGGAAAGTAAACATAGGTAAAAAAATACATGGTATGCTGAATTGTTTGCAAAAAACAAGCTAAAAAATCACAAATAAAATAAGTGTTTTTGTGAGAGAAACATCTCTTTACGGTCTCCTTGAGAAGCGTATGGGTGTAAGCAACGAATACTGAGACAAAAGGAGCTCTTGTGTGACCCCTCGTTGTGCAACGCAACACTTGAGAAAACAAAACAAACAAACATAAAACATTGCAGGAAGAATATAAGGATGTCAGTGATGTTTGTTGGCGGTTTGTCATCTCCCCTTCAGCTAACTGACAATAAAAACACTATTTCACACACACACAAAGCTCTTGACACATGTGTTAATATTGAACAGATTCGGTTTCAAAAAATAAAAAGTTTTCGGGGGAGCCGACACAAAATAAAACTCGCCTCGTCAGGACGACTATTTTATGACTTCACGAACACACGGCCGGTGTGTCTCGGACCAGATGGGCAGGTGCTTTAAAGAGGCAACTTCCAGACAGGCTGACAATGATGCCTTCACAGCCTGACAGCTTTGTGCACATATGTCCAGGCATCAATCACGCAGCCTCATCTGGAAAGCTTCAAGACAACGCTCTGCAAGATTACCCTGCCAGAGTGTGTGTGTGTGTGTGGGACGCTCAGTGTGAGCCACTGACCAGAGGGACGCCGTTTACACCGTCCTTTTAATTTCCGTTAAGCTCCCGGTCGCTTACAATAAAAGACAACTCTCTGTATATTAAACAGGGCTTCTCGGTCCGAGCAGATGTTACAATGGTATTAAAACATTAGGTGAGAGAGATTAGCGCCTCAATCCGCCCGAACCCCAACAATGTCACACATGTCTGGTTAGACGCCAGCGGCGGAGGATTGTATTGTGCTAATAGATGAGATAACACGCTGACAACTTTTTTATGTTCATCCACAGGGAGGAAATCCACAGCTGTGAAGGCGGAGATGTCATGAAAGCTCAAAAGCACCTTAAGCTGACAGCTTCCGGGCAGCACAGGAAACCCGACACCGGTACGAGACTATTAACTGGAGGAAGAGAAGGCGGCCGTTTAATCAGGAATATTCAAATCGATGAATAATAAACAGTTCTTTTTATCTTTTTATTTCAGTTTTGTTCAAAACACTTGCAGAAAAGATTCAGTTTTTTAAAGCGGGAGGGGGGACAGGTGGACAGTGGTCGGCACTGTTGCCTCACAGGGAGGAGGTGCTGGTTCAATTCCTGGAGACAAATAGATATTTTGCGACATTATATTCGACATTTCGCATGTTCTCCGTATGCACAGTGACTTTTAAGTTAATGGGTGTTAAATTTAACATTACATAAAATGTTTTGGTTTTAATAAGTCTGATTATTTGGATTTTTGTTTCTTTATCACTTACTGAGAAAACATGGATGCAAAAAAGTTTATTAGAAGAAAATATGAACAGTAATGATGCAAGTTTGTTAACAAGCAGATGAACCAACATATTGAGGCTTGGAGAGGTTGTTCCTGTAATTACATTCTTTCCAAGCAGCTCTCTGAAACACTGTGACATTTTGCTAAACGCATTTGGGATACTTTAATTGCAACAAGCGAGTTTCCCATGTTTGCTCATAGATTTGTTGTCTTCGCCCAACAATTATTGCATATTTACGCTCAGCATTATTTAGTCTCCGTAAGTTTTTTTTGTTTTTGGCCTTACGGAGACAACAAGAGGGATGTAGCAGTTAATGAACCCATTGATTACTGGAGTCCTGCTGGCGTACACATCGATCCGAGTGCTGCTCGTTGGATGTTGTTGTACAACTGTTGCATTCCGTCGCATTGTTTGTACAGGAGGTAGTAAAAAAAAAATCCTCTGCAGAGAAGAAGTTGACTTGAGGCTGCTTTACTTAAAACTGCTGAAATGACTTGATGCGTTTAACGCGATCTTAGTCACCTTAAACTCGACGTGTCCTCTGGGACACTTGGCTGTTTTCTTCAGACATCCAACTGTCTGATTATCATGAATTCAGATTAAGCCTTGTCCTCAAAAGTTTCACAGCCATCCAGGCTACAATTATTTCCATTGTCATTATGTCTGCTATGCACAATTAGCTGAATAATCCCTTATCAGTTGAAGTGGCTGTCCACCAAATTAACACATGACGCACATTTGTACTCATCAGAGCAAGAGGACTCGCCTGTGAAAAACAGATGCAAAATGTCTCCAGTGTCTCTCGAGGGAGCCGTGAAAGTAACCCTGATGCTGTCAGGGGACATTTTGGCTTCATAACTCACTTTAGTTTCACTGTTTAACACTCCGGCTGAAGATGAAAGCTGCAGGTGTTCAGCTCATCTCTGTATGATGGATGTTTTCCACCTGTGACTGTTGAAGGTTCGGACATTAAAGTCAGTTGAACAGAAAAGCAGGGGACCCCGGATGGGACCTTGAGGTACGCCAAACATCCGACACTCTACAAATACTTTTACTACTATCAATACTACTGCAAGCAGGTTAACTCAAATTAGACCAAATGTTTTCCGGGGGGGTCCAGGACCAGAGAGCTTAAAGGAGCCCCGATAGTTTTGCTGCTCCTCATTAAAAAAAAACAACCTTTGAACGATCCTTTTCTCGATTGGAAAACCAAGTAGGAAAAGTGATTATATACTTGCTACAAGAACAGTGGTTAAAACCGAATCATTGGGAGCCAACGGATGAAAAAGCACTGGTTTATTTGTGGTACAAGCAGCCTATATGAGGTTATCCAAGGTAAACCTAATTAGTTGTGTCGCCAAGGCGATTGATCATCTGTGGGTGGCGTTTATAGACTCATGCCTGCACTTTGTTTCCATCCTCACACTCGGTGTCTTTTTGATATACTTGAAAACACGTTTCTTCTTCTTCTGCAGTAAACAGTGTGTCTTCTGATTTAGAGCGTTCACTGGGGCGATGTTGTGTTGTTGCTGCTTTCTTCCCCGTCCTCTAGAGACTGCTGATTTGGGAGTTTTGAGGGCTTCATTGCAATGCACATCAAGAGGAACCATTCTCCCGGTGAATTACCTTGATCTATTCTCCCTTGGGGGGGATGTGTAAAGACAAAGCTGTGAAATATACTGAGGGGCACACCAAAAATAAATGGCACTCTGAAATGTCAGAATCTGTTGGAGGGTGGGGGGCGGAGCAGGTTTACTCCCTCCGGTCGTACCCGCGACTCGGTTTAAAATTAACTCTGGTTTGCACAAAGTTTTGCAGCAATTAAAGAAAGTATCGACAGGTTCTTTTCTTTAGTTAATGGTGGCCTGGTCACTTACCTACTGGTGACATCTCGGGAACACTGGCTGTGTACGGACCCTCCAGGAACTTTGGCTCATTGTCATTGATGTCTTGGACCTTGATTACGAATTCGGACTCGGGCTCGAGGGGCCGATCGGTGTTGATGTCGACAGCCTGGGCGCGCAGGGTGTAGTAAGGCTTCTCCTCCCTGTCAAGACTCCTTAAGGCATGGATGTCCCCCGTCGTTTGGTCAATTGTGAAAATGGAGCCGGCCCCTTCCCCCGAGAGAGTGTACTTCACCGCACTGTCCCCCTGATCGAGGTCAGTGTGCAGCTGCAAGACAAAAGAGGAGAGAGGAGGAGGAAGAGGAGGAAGAAACGACAGGTTGAGTGCAAACATTGGCACAGATAATGATTCATTGAAGGCACTGGGGAAGAGCTGTCAGGGAAGACTACTTCGCAAAGACAGTGAAGGAAACTGACTGCGCATCACAGAGCGAATTCATTCCCCCTGCAAAAGAATCTGCAAAAAAACACCCCGTCATGAGAAAAAAAATAAAATGATCGCGCTTTCAGAACATTTCACAGATTAATGAGGCTAAATCTCTCATAAATAATGTATTCTCTCTGTGCAATTATGCTGCAGTGATAACTCTTCTACATCGCGGACCCATTTCCATTCAAGCATGACTCAAAAATCTACTCTTCGAGGGAGAGCGAGGAGACGGGAGCGTGAGGAACCCGAGATAAATACCTGTTTTTCACACCGGGCCCCCCTTTCGTTTCTGCTTTCACCTGACACAGAAGGGTTTGTGACTACAGCGGCGGCTGCACAATTGCAACAATATCTCAAATCCAGCCAGAGAACATCTTTGTTAATATAGACCCGGGAACAAGACAAACACACCCTGGGCTGGCTGCTGGAGAGCCTATTGATACAGTTATGTTTACCTTGCCGCAGTCAAAGAATTCAAAGCCCTTTAAATATTTAAAGGCCCTAATGCAACGTGATCATTACAGTATGTGGGCACGGATCGTTGCCTGCTTATGGCCTGGCATAAAATGTCCACCAACGTTTTTATACCAGGAGACAAGAGGAGATATTTTAGGCAGCCAGGCAGACGCGTGCGATCCAGCCAGCCTGACGAAGTTACCCCAGCTGGCTCGGGCCAGAGGGGATTAATTTCTCCCCACTGTCAAAAAGCTCCCTGATAACTCGCACTGAGTCACCTGTAATTTGCCTTTTTGGAGAGCCGCTGGGGCCGACTTCATTTGACGAGTCCTCTCTGAATCTCCTCCTCTTATTGCCAATTTATTTTCCACGCATTTACACATACAAGTTGCGTAAAATTAGTACTTGATTACAGTTAGTAAATGGGTGCATTTGTGGGTAAAAATTCCTCTAATTGGGAAGTATGAACAGAGGTTCTTCAGAAGAGGCAGCAACCAACATGTAAACAGCAGCAGACAGCTCAAGAAAGCTGATTAAAGGCTGCACATGCCAATCGTTGGTACTATAGCTGCAGGTTGATTTGACAGTTAGTCGTCTTTCATGTTGCTGTCAGGAAAACTGAGTTCGCTCAGCACTGAAAAGTGTCTATCTGCCTTTAAACAGGAGTCAAGCGAAGTAGTTACTGCCAAGACTACAGCTTCAATCAATGCTCACAGCTCCAGTGGATGTATGGTAATGCTAATGTTACATAATGTCCTGTTGCTGGAAGGAGGACTGAAATGACTTAGGTTTTCTAACACCAAAGTAAACAGGAGCATAGCTGAATAGTAACTATCTATAAGATGACAGCTTTAAATAATGCCAATGCTAATGCCAGCTTCAGTAGGCCTCCTATGGTGCTTTCAGGTGGACTTATTTCAGGCTGGAATTAGTTCAAAAAAGTTAAGGCACTTCAATTCAACATAAGTTTAGATGAATAGCAACTGTTCAAACAACAAATGGAGATGGTTGATTTTTATGCTACATTTTCGTGATCAACATTAGTGGAAACTACCAGGCTCAGCAAATCAAGCACCAACTTTCAAAAACATTTTTCATTAAAGTAAATTTAGTTACTTACTTACTTACTTACTCAGATTTCAAAACACCATTTGTTGGTGAAGGAGACGAAACAGCATCTTGTGTTCTTTTATTTTGATCAAATTGAATGATTTATTTCAAAATTGTGACATTTAAACACTTTGTCACCAACCACAGAGACTGAAGATGAACCACTCTCCTATTAGTTCGGTACCTGTTGAGTAAACGATTGGAATCACACCATAACACCTCATTTTCCCTTCATTTCACTTGTTCTGGAGTCTGTCAGTCTCGTCTTTCCCTCTCCCACTGACAGACATTAAAACTATCATTTTGCACTATTTCCTCATAAACCTTCAATGTCACGACCGACCGCAGAGACGGGAGGAAATATGACACATGAGGTATAAATTGTCTGTACGATACGGTTCAAAACAGCCCGAGTCACACAGACAGATGCACAAACACACGGGGGGTAATTGGTGATTCAGTGCAAATTGCCAAGTTCACACAAGCATAGCATGGCATTATAATGTTGTCACCCACGGTGCATTATTCATCGCTATTCAAATGAATGGGAATTATTTTTAGCGTGTGACTCTACCCCGGGTAATATTCTCAGAAAATAAGCATAAAATGTGAGAAGAAGATTATTTATTGTCTGTATAAATAATGTAAACAATGTGTTTATCCTCCTCAAACGAGAATGTCTGACAATTCAACAGAGTGCGAGTCTATTTGTCCTTCATCACAAATAAACAGAGGCAACTAACCATTAAATTTAAGCAGGAAAACATTTTGTTTATGTTATGTATTGTGCTAAAAAAGCTTATCTTTGTTTTATGTGCACATCCGAACTAGTAGAGAGACAAATTGTGACAAACGATCGTGTTATGTAACCATAAATGCATTAAAATCCAGATTTAGGAGGTTTTCAGCCTTGTATTCTGTCCTCTATTCTTATCTATTATCAAAACTTCCAAAAAGAATGTGTCTAATCTGTACATGTGGAGAACTTTCAACATTTTCTAAATAAAAACTAAGGTGGAAAACTTCTTACTCGTCACGCTTGAGCAGTTTTATTCACCCCCAAAGGTTTCCTAATGTTTTTTATGATAAATATTCAGACTGATGTTTTTTTAAGTGTCCTTTTAATACTACTTGTATAATTTTGGACTTATTTTTGTTATATTACATCCTGCTCATATGTATAACACTGCAAAATAAAAAGTACGGTAAATGATTGAGGCTCTTTTCAGCTTTGCACTTATATTTGAAACATCGTTCTTTTTCATAGTTTCTCAAAGGGAATGTAATGTAATGTATTATGATCTAATGTAATTTAATCTAAGAATAGCAAAATAAACTGTCATTTCCATGTGAGATTTGGTTTTGTTTATGCATCTATGCATGCACACACGCACACACACTTGGTTAGATTGATGTACCCATCCTTGAGGTACTGTTTTATTCCCTTTTTCTGTGCTTTCCCCTTTTTCTGTCATGCGTATCTCAAGTTATGCAGCTGTACTATGTGCTGTACTTGGTGTTTGCATTCACACAGACACACACACACATATGCTTGCTTGTCTTGGTGGACCCGTTGCAGTCCAAACTTTTTTTTATTTCTGTTCTTTTGCCTTTTTAGTCATATTCCCTTTTCATTGGCTGCTTTTTTGTGCATTGTGCAACTTTTCCATCTTGTATTTTGTGAGTATAGCTGCAAAATGACATTTTGCTGAAGCTTCTGTTTGGCTCGTGTAGAGAAGCCGTGTTGTTGTGAGTATTTGGGCTTCAAAGTTCTGTGTGTTTTGCTTTCATCCCACTTGTTGCCTGGAAGTCGTGTCTTTTTTGTGGCCAAAGTGATTCTCATTATTCCCTCTTAGCTGTGGACTTTACATCTTTGGGCTTATCTTTTCAGACTTGGGGAAACACTTGCGCGCCGCCTGCGATGGTTGTAATAATTCATCTCTGTGAGACGTTGCAAGTCTCTTGAATGCAAATGTGGGTCAGCAATTATTAATCAGCACAGAGCCACAGCGATGGAAAGTTATTGTGATTTGGTCTTTCTTGGTCAGATATTGGTTGGTTCTCTTTAAACTAGGACGTGTTGGTGTTTGTGTGGGACTGACAAATCAGGAGAACAGATGCACCATTCATAATATATGTTTTATTCTTGGATTTTAGCTGCTTTTGTTATGTTTTGGCTATTTTGCTTGTCTGTGTATTAAAGTTTGTTTAGTTCCTGTAGTGTTGTTACTATTGGTTGATAGATTTTGGAGTTGTTTGAATCGCCCCTGAGCACAAAACATATGCAACATGACAATTTCAGCACGCAATGTGTTTTATGTAATCTACCAGGGGGCGCTCATCCTCCCACACTTAGAAAATCCCTGACTCAAACAGCTATTTAGATGGACACGAGCCCTTCCAAGCATTTGTGCATAAAACTTTCAACCTGAAAAATCTATATCCTTCACTATCGGATTGTTTTTTCACGAGTGTAGACGATCCAGAAGGCGGTTGATTGCATTTCCTTGAGCCAAATGAAAGGAAGCGGTTTGTTGTGGGCCTTTTTCCACCGTCAGCACTGTGGTTTGAGTCTTGTTGCCCTCGGGTGCTCCCTGGAAAGTTGTGCTCCCAGATTTGTGCAGTCTTTGATAGAACGCCGTGTCTACTTACACTGTGTGTTTTCAGACACTTACAGCAAGAATAACAATTTTTTTGTTTTGTTGCCAGTGTATCATTTTGTAATCTGGTAATCTTTTTGTAACATGACCTGCGACATCACTGGAACCAGATAATCCTCGCAATAATTTCGCACACTTTTATGCAGCCTAATCCCACTGGACAGATGTAATTACACCGCTGCTAAAAAGCATTTTAATTCCAGTTTCATTGCAGAAATTGCTGCTGCTTTTGCTTGTGCGTTGGTGTAGCAACAGATGCACATCTGCATCAGAACCTGCAGTCGGTTGCCAGCAAAGCGAAGCAAGCAAATAGGAACTGAGAAAAATCCACAAGTTGTAGAGCAATAAACTGTTGAAGGGAAGAGAGAAAGAAATAAAATTGCGAAGGAAAAAGAGAAAAAAGAAAGTCAAACGTTAGCTTGTTGAGACCGTGTTTATGTCCATTCCTCCTTCATGCCCCCAATAACCCTCCAAACAACCTTTTTATTATCGATACTTTATGGAGCTGAACACACATTTTTTCCCGTTTTCAGTGTTCCCGTCAAACTTGAAGATTGTTAGCATCGGTTGCTGGTTGCTAGCTTCCGATTGCATGAGCCTGTTTTAATATTTGTTGTATTTTTGATCACATGGGCTGCAGTGAATGAGGACCTTTTTCACAATAACCCTGATTACTGTCAAGGTTATTTAGCCTTCACACAATCAATACATTGTGAACTTGAATAGCTGTTCTTTTTTTTTCTAACAGGCTCAGCAGGTTTTATAATCATCTACAGAAAATACTTGAATTGTGTGTTCTGCCCTGTTGGGTTCACTCTTTATGCAGTGCATTGTATTTATACATAATAAGGAGTTTGCATTTGATTGTCTTTTGACTTGAGGGTAAAAAAAAAAGTCTCTTGTGTGTATTCGAATTTTAAAAAAATGACACACTTATGCGGTTTATTCAACAGTGCACCCGGGAGATGTACCTTCACGTTCACTCTGAGTCGTGCAATTAGAGATGTGAAAGAAATGCAAATGTAGAAAAGAGGCACGTTGATTCCATTAATTATAAGTGAAAGTTGACTGATATTAATTAAAAATTCCATTACGCTCACAATGGTAATCAATTATATGAAAAGATTCATTATAAAGGAGGCAGGCGCCGGCTTTGTTCAGACCACAAAACACTCATCGGTCTCTGAAGACGAGACCGAACCAGAACCTTCGTATAGGAAGCATCGCCGGATCTTTCTCGCTCCACCTCGCAGGAGAACTCAGCGAGCAGACAGTGTGTGCGGCCCGCTGGCGGTTGTGTTACTAATAACCTTAAGCAAATCAACATGTGCTTAATGACTGAGGGGCCGGCTCGCGGTGACAGGCTGATGATGTGCACTCTTAGTGTGGTGATAATGTCCTTTCACTCCATCTTCCCTGATAATTAGTGAGACGCTGGCGCTCACGGTTGACGTGGCTAAAAAAAGAAATGCTGTGTGTGTGTGTGTAACTGGAATAAAACTCTTGTTATATTCAAACTTGCACCGTCTGCTGGATTAATTACATTTTTATTCATGATTTAGTTTTTTTTCTTTTCCGAGGTGGAAAAACTGACAGACTGTCAAATTTCTGCTGTGGAGTTGTTAAGACTTCAGATGAATTTGGTAAATTAGGTGTTTTTTTTTTGTGTGGATTCACATTAAGTCCTGTTCTACATTCACGTGTGTTGATCTACTGAGAAGATGCAGCTTGTGAGCTGGTGTGATAAACTTGTCCAAAGCACATTTTAGTTGGAGAAGAAATTTACCTCCTGAAGTCACAAAGTCCAATGACTCGCTTCTCTTCTGTACATTTGGTATTTTGGGATTCATGGTGAGGTCATTGGCAGCTTTTGAACTTCTTGTGTTTGATGTCACGAAAAAAACTCCCAACATAAAACTGACGAACCGGCGAAGACTTGAGCTGATCCTCATCTCTTATTTTTTATGATTTACAGCCAATAATCACACTTTTTTTGATTGGGTCGAATTCACGGTCTGCGTTTTATGCTTGACAAATTCCTCTCATTACGTTTTTAGGACTCTTGCTAAGGTTTGTGTTGATGGATTTTGTGTTTACAGTGCATGCATGGGAACAGTTCAGGTTGTTAAAGATCCTCCAGTGCATCAACATTTTGTGGCGTCTCAAATTTTCCTCAAACGAAGTTGCATTTTGAAGTTCTCAAGTCCCTTGCCTAATTTTTGGGGATTAAAGTTCCTGTTCTTTCGTCTCTACATTATCAGTTGTACAATATTCTCAAAATGAAAATAATCCCTACATAAAAGTTTGTTTAAGTTTTGGTGCCTGGTTATGAAGTTCCTGTTTGGTTCACTCCAGTGAAAACCCCCACAGGCCTGTTAAAAAAAAAAAACCCACCTGCTTTGTCTTATTTTGGTAAATTGCGTGTGTTTTGACTGGCTGTGAGCTCGCAATAAGCAGCGGGTCGTCCTGACCTGTCTGGAACAGTGAAGTCGGTGAGCCGGTGCATCAGCCGTGTTGTCAAAATAAGAAGTGGCAAGCCCATTGCTCATCTCCCGTTAATCATCAGT
>JAUESE010000002.1:2197013-2207098 GCA_032274725.1 Malacoctenus triangulatus
CTCAGAGTGTTGACATTTTAATATAAAAGACGTTGACAAGGACTCCTAAATGTTATCTCGCTGTTTCCGCCTGTGCATTCAGGCGCGAGACGCTGGTTAATAGGTGGACCAGGTGAACCGTAACACCGGTGCAGACCGTCTGCTCCGTCATCAGTCTCCGTCCTTCCTCCTGTTGTTCTCGTCTCGAGCTACATCTGCAAAACTTGCTGTGACAAAACTTTCACATCTTGTTATTATAGGAACTATGTTTTCAATGTCTGGGACTAATTATCTCTTGCAATTGTTTGTTTTTATTCTTTCTGCTGACTGTGTATTTTCCAGCTGAGCACAGAAAAAAGAAAACTAAACAAAAAGCAGATATTTGAACACTTTCTCTCAGAAAGGTTAAAAAAAAAACTTTTTCTATTGACGCAAAACCTTGAAACTACCACCGAGTTCTCACTGACATTTATAACAATTGAGCTATTATTCTCTTTGTTGAGCCCCCAATACAAAAAATACTTTTGTTTCTTAAAAAATGCCCCCAAAAAATGTATTGTAATTCTTTGTTGTTTCGTTCGAGTTTCGTGCTGCCAATAGAGGGTGCTCCACGTTGAAAATCCTGCAGATATTTTTCCTGCCCTTCCCTGAGAGACTTTTTTAGCTTCCTCTCTCCAGGTTTGCAGCCTCTCCTTTAAAGGCTGCTGTCAGATAATTACTCCTTCAATTGGGTCAGATGGGAACTTCTGCTGCGAGCAGGGGGGTGGGTGGGTGGGGGAGGGGGGGGGGAATGGAGTCTCTGGAGCATCTATAGCCTCGCTGCTCCGCAGGTCACTGAATGGAAATCATGTTTACACTGCGGAGTGAATACATTACCACAATAAGGCATTGATGTATTAGAGAACAGGCATTCATTGCAGACTCACGGTCCATTACGGTCCGTTTATGCACCTCGGAAACGCAGCACGGATACCTCGGGGCCTCTGCGTTGCCGCTTGATAAATGCTCATCAGCTGGACCGTCTCCTTGGTTCAACTTTTAGCATCGTTAGGAGACCAAATCCTGTTGTTTTCCTTTGTCCCGACAGAAGTCCAAGGACCTCTAAATGCTTTTCATATGCTGAAGAATCAGTCAATTATTTCCAGGCAGTGCAGCAGCTCAGGATTAAGTGACTTAGTAGGGCAGCAGACAGCATCTTGCCCCCCCCCTCCCTCCTCACGCCTCCTCACCCCACCTCCCTTCGACACTTTAGCCTCACAGGCTTCTACAAACAGCAGAGGCTTGTCAAGACTGATTGCGGTGGCACTGGGGCAGATAAGTCAGTCTTACTATTATCCTATGTAAGCTAGGAGTGCCAAATTACAACTTTAGCCTTAAACCCCAACAGAGTTTGCTTGTCTTAAGCCACGGCAGTGGGGGGAAAAAAAGGGAGAAATCCCGCGCCAAAAAGAGAGATGGCCGCGGTTTTGATGAGAAGCGAGTGTGATATGATGTGTTACCTCGCTCTGGATTCAGCACTGGCTATTGGATCTGTGCTGTCTTTTTATTGCTGTCAGCATCTTCCCGAGCTCATAACGCTGATGTTCTGACAGCTTTACTGGGGCTGTAATTTAAATTTATCTCTACCACACCATCGATTCACTCGCCGCTTCAATGTCATGTGTGTCTGGCCGCTCTAACAGAGAAATGTGACACAGCTCCATTAGCATGTATAGTTTTCGCCCGCCGCCCCCTCCCCCACCTGCACTATCAAGCCTTCCACTGTTTATACCAACAATAGAAAGGGCAGTTTTACAACAAGAGCATTATTAGATTAAAGGCTCCAGAGGAAAAGAACTGCTGCTGGCAGCAAGTGGCCTCAGATATGGCAGGTGAAATTGTTCAGTTGTTATGCATTAGGATTGTAAAGGTTCAGTTATGCTTGATTGGATGCCTACCTGGGCATGAATGAAGCCATATGGCAGTTCTCTGTGGAGGCCCTGTTCATCCATCCAAAGGATACATTGCTGTTTTCGTGAATCTCACTCACCAATTTATCATATTTATGTTTTTTAATTTCATCGACACATAAAAAAAGCCAAAAAAAAGTTATTCCAATTTTTATTGAAGTTTCTATCCCAGCATTTTGAGCTCATCCTCCTGTTCTAAACTGAAAGTTTCCAGTATGCATATAAATTTTATTTACAGATTTCCAGATCAAATATTTTTTTCCAATTTGCTGGCAGATTGTTATATGCAGGTATAACTTTGTTGCTATAAGTTGTTGTTTATAATACCGACTTTAAAGATTCACATTTTTAAACTTCCTGCTCTTTTTTTTGTTCCCTTCCCTGCATTTTATCTCCCTCACGTTCTTTGGCTCCCTCCATTTACCACCAATTCAATTTCTTGCGAGCTCCTTACTATGTGATTTATGACTACTGCTGCGCCATAAATAACTGCAGTTTCTTACCTTGCCCACGTACTGCGGATCTGACCCCATGTACTCCTCCAGCACAAAGAACTGGTTCCACACCCAGCCCCTCTTGACCCGCTGAAATCCAGCCGCCCCATTCCTCAGCGGGCCCACCGAGCTCCTAGCGTGCTCCCTCCCCGGCCGGCCCCGTCCCAGTGGCGGCGAAGGTGGGCGTAAGGAGGAGACCGAACCCGCGTCGACGAGAATCCACAGGAACAGCAGCAGGCAGTTCCTTGTTAGCATTGGCGGTCTGTGGGGTTCAGGTCCGTGAGTTAAATTCCAGCCAGGAGAGCCGAGCCACGGTGAACAGAGTCGTGATGCCGGTGGTCAAAGTGCGAAGGAGGAGGGGGGAGAACGGGTGAGGCGGAGGCCTTTGGCGGGGCAGCTTTCCTGGGTCTGTCAGTTTCCCACTCAGATGTGTGTGGAGCTCATCACCTAAAGGAAACATACAAACTTTTAGACATCTTACTTCTGGAGGTTATTTATGAACTGATCCTGATTCGTGCTCGAAAACTTTGTTCAAAATGTCCAGATTGCTCCTCAAACTTCACATTCTTTGGCTGTGTGTGAATTGTTTACATTGTTCTCTGATATGGTGGCAGCTTACAATGCCTCTTATTGGCCTGGCTTATATACTACTGTGCTTTTAGCGGTTTCACGTCACTGTAAACTTTTTTCTCATGTGGCGCCATGTTCACAAGTTCACGTTAAATGTGACAGGAAGGCGATACACAGTTTTTGTCACGCTTAGTGTTTTTTCTCAGTTGCCTTCCAGCTGCGATCGCTTTAAGTGCTCGGTGATAAATGCTGTTACTTTCATTCTCAAGTACAAAAATAACAGTTGTAATTATTTGCCTGGTGATAGATTACCTCTCCACCAGGCAGTTCTGGTGGATTCGTGCTGTAATTAGCGCGGTTACTCGTCTCTGTCGAGAAACGGCGACTTTATTTTTGCTGTCAATTACAGGCCACCAGACACACGCGCACTTCCTTGATTGCCCGTAGAGGTTGAAAGTCATGTATTATTTAATGACACGTTAATGAGCAGGTTGCTGATGAGCTTCATGCTTCGTTTCACCGAACCTCCCGAGATGAACTCCTGTTTCGAGCAAATTTCGCGAAAAAAAGGAACGTATCGCGGGTTAGCCGTGTGAGGATGAAGCCCGATGCATTGGCGGTTCATATATCAAATTGACACGAGCGCTGTATAAAACGTCAGTGCCAAGCAGCGCGCTCGCAGTGATTTCCCTGCGTTGCTTTCTCTCAGACGCCGCGGCGTTGAAGAGCGCTGTTTGACAGCCAGTGGCCACAGGAGATCGAGCCCGTCGCTGCAGCTTGTCGTTTGACAGGCGCGTGTTCTGTGAAAGCACCACCATGGAGGAGATAAGTTATGTATAATTCAGCTGACAGGCAAATAATTGAATATTTGCACACTTCCATTGTTTCTTTCCTCAAATAATTCAGTCAAAGTGGCAGAAAGGCAATTAGGCAGAGCTGGGTACCGAACTTTAGTTCTTCGCTCGCACTGACCGAGATGCTTCGATACAATACAAAAGATGCTTTGTCTTCTGGTACCTCCGAGTAATCAATGATGAATTTCATGCACTTAAAGTGACATATTGACACACGTATGCGTCCAATGGCGTCAGACACGGCTAAACGTGACCCGTCAGCAGGGAAGAATTTCTCCATGAATATAATAACATGTGATGTGACACACGGCTGCTTCTTTGCGTGATCTGAGGAGTGTTTGAAGACCAGTGGGAATGTCGGTTTTCCAGGCTTGTGGGAATTTTCTTGGTGCTTTCTCAGGCAGTTCCCAGTGTTATTAATCTGGTGAGTCACCGGCTTTTGTCTTTTCTTTTCGAGAACGTTTGGAAATGTTATTTGTCTTTGGAGGTGTTTATCGATGGTCTCAATTTTTTGGTGGCACACTAATTCATTTGAGAGTAGTTCAGAATGATTGTTCACATGTCTGTTATCTGTTGTCTTTTTCTGGGATTTTGGGGAGCCTTGTTGTGTCCTTCAATTTTCCCATTATTCTTCACCAAACCACAAACAAAGTGTGAGTATTTTCTTATCATAAATGTGTCTGGCACGTCTGTGAAAAGCTGAAGCATCTTGATATATTTAGGCTTAAGATTCACACATCATTTTACCTGTTTTAATCGCTCACAGGTGAGTTTTGTTGCACTGGATTCGAGCAGTACTTCATCACTTGGTACAGAATGAAATATTGCATAACAGACCTCATTTGCTGAACCTCATTCATTACTTGGAGAACAACAACTTCACTATTAATGCCCGCACCTATTTACAATGCCTGACTAGCGCGTCGACACTCAAGCATTCAGCGCCGGCCTTGTAACACGACACTTAATTGCGTCGAAAACAAGAGAAGAGAACCCACGAATGGTTGGGATGAAGAATGGCGCTAATGGTTTCCACACCTGGTTTATTGTTCCTCGCTCGCCATCCTTAATGCACGTCTGGGTTGTACAGTAATGGAAGACGAGTGCGCCTCTAATTTCACAACGGGAGCCCTCATTGACATCATTGCTTTTGATTAATTATCCAGACTTCAGAGAGGAGATTACTCCAACAAGGTTACGTCTCGCACCCGGATCCATTTATTCTCTCTGTCACCACCAGTATCTTAAAAGTCAAAACTGATCTCGCCGAGTTCCCCGCCACAAAATTGGCAGGAACCGCCGTGACACGGGTCAGACATGCCTCTCCTGCAGGTCGCTCCTCATTTAGCTCCCACATAATGGAAAATGACTGTTCCCATAATTCCTGCAAAATCACGCCTGCGCTGCCATCGGACCATCCTGGGAGGGCCCTCCATGCATATTTTATGAGGGGGACTTCATTAGCATATGTCGGGCTCCGGTTGCAAGCCTTGACCCACGTGTCTACTTCAGATAAACGCCACGCAGCGGGCTTGACAGCGTTCCTCGCACGTCACCTGCAATAATCAAAGAGCATATGGGCGAGCTGATGCGCCCGCTGCAGATTACCACCCACCAGAAACTCCCACTGAAAGTTATTACTCGTCAAGGCTGCCATAAACATGACAAACAAAGGCGCCGACTTCAGGAAAACGAGGGGAGCAATGAGTCATCTGATCGAGTTGGTTCGTGTATTCGTTCATAAGAGAGTTGCTGTGTTTTAGAGCCGCCGTGATTGTCATTCCGAGACACAAGCCGCCCCATTTTCACTACAGGAACTTTCCTCAGGACGAGGGAAATGTTTGAAGGAAATGGTTCCTTGTGTTGCATTTCCACCGCAGGGACCAGAGACAGCATGGAGCTTCAGAGAGATTAAAACACACGGCTGTCTACGCGCTGTCTCTTATTTGAACAGGATGCAGCTACAGAAAAATCACAAGATGTGAAGACTGATGAAGTCAACACCTGACGCTTTGTATCCCTGCAAACCTGGGAGACGGGTTTGTTGGGTTGAAATTTGACTCCTCAATCCTGAGGACATGGGTTGGATTCCCAGCTGTAGCAGGAAGGACATCCAGCATTAAAACCGTCCAATCCGACAATGTAAACAATTGAAGGATTTGCTGTGGTGAGCCTTAAAGTCAGAACAATGTGTCATGTCATTAAATGCGTGACCAAAATAATTCCATCTGTTACTTCTCAGACCTGCAGCGTAAAAGCTTGTCAGTATGATTGAAATACAACCAGTCTATTTTGAAAATACAAGTCCAGTCCAGGTCAGAAGTCAAGGTCTGCATTAATGAAAATGTTACCTCTTTGTATGTGGGAAAAGGTTGACATGTAATACCTATTAAGTCATCTTTCAGAGTCTCGACATATATTGATTTCATTCATACGAGTCCAGACGGCAATTTTTGTTATTCAATAAAAAACGTGGAATATAGGCAGTACACTGTCCTTGAGTCCATGTGTAAATCACTTCAATTATTCTGCATTCACTGTCGTTTGTTGCACTGAAGTACTTATTTTAATGAGTAGTAAATCTCCTCTACAGTTAACGCTTCTTTAATGACTTCAATTCACAAGCTCGCCCTCGATTTTTTTCCAACGCCGGACAAGAAATAATTACTCCTCCAATATATGTTTTAACTACTTTTCCACAGTGTTGTCATTTGCCTCTTCATTATTGTTAGTCTCAAGTAATTGAGTGGAAAGAATCTCCCATGAACAAACAGCTCGTGTGCCGGGGCAACAATCAACAAATATCCGCAATTAAAATGAATGAAAAAAACCAAGACAACAACAAGCCGATGAGAAGGACTTTTGTGTCTGAGCGCATAAATCAAAGGAGCTGCTGGATCGTCGCGCGAGACAAAGTTGTTTTCAGTATGTACGTTGGAATAACAATGAAGTCCTCTTCCTCTCATGTGCGGCACCATCGCGGTAATGATCAAGCGGGCGACCTTAATTGAACCGCGGTCCTCTCTGATGAGAGGAAAAAAATTTGTGGCGATAGGAGAAAGGAGCCAGTCGTGTGGGGTGGGGGGAGAATAGGAGAAACGTCTGCACAGACATTGTTTTTGCACGGCTGAGGGAGGAGAAGACGGTAATATCAGCGAAGCCCTCCAGGGAGAGGAGAGTGGGAGGAGAGAAGTGTAGGTGGAAGCAATGTAATGAAAATGGGAGTAGCAACACAGCTGGCCAGTCAGGCTAAATTATCAAAGAACATCTCATGCGTAGGTTATAGCACAGCCGGTGTAATGAGAAAGTGAAGGCTTTGCTGTGTGAATACGTACAGTTTCATACAGTGCACCTTAGGGGACAGCATGTTGTCACTTTGCCTGAAGAACGTGTTGCTTTATGTAAAAGTGAAAAAAACACATGCTGTTTCTATGCAAACCTGTGAATATGTTGAGAAATATATACAGTTTTCTTAATTTTGGATTATATTGCGTCACATTTCTGGCAAAGAACAAGCAGTAAAGATTGTTGTTTGACGTCAATTCGTATCACATCTGGACGTTCTGTATTGGATAGGAAGTGTTCGCGGTCTTCCTTCCATCTTCTGTATCGGCGTTAGTGAGCAGCTGCAGCCGACTCTGGGCGACAGGTGGGATGCTACCAGTCCATCACAGGGCGAACTCAGAGCGACTCACACCACAAACACCTCAGTCACCAATAACAAAAACACACTTGTCTGAAAACGGAGGGAAACTCTGCACAGGGCGGCACTCGAAATGGGGTTCTCTTGTTGTTTGGCGGCAGTGCAAATTGCTACCAGGAATATTAACTCAACCTCAGCAAGAGTAGCTCCTTAGCCTGTAGTGTTAGCTTAATTCATTGCCAAGATGCAGCCATATAAACTAGCTTACTTTTTGCAAGCTGTGTTGCACTGGTGTTAAAACCCGATCATGTGGCTGAGCTTATGAAAACGTGCACATCGGTTTAACAGGTTTAGCGAATGAAAGCAGGTGAGGCCTTGTAAGCTCGTGCTGTAGGAAGTTTATTCCCACTTTAAATGAGCTGCCTTGAAGAGAAAAGAGACTGAGTCATGAATAACCCCGGTGATTTAAAGGAGATAATACCGCTATTGAATGCCGGTAGTGTGTTTATTGAACTGTAGACGTGGACCAGCGAAGGCGACCTCTATCTCTCACAGAGTTCATTAGAGGACCAAGACAGTCGGCCAAACACACATTGTTTTAATAGTGACAAATAGCCGCTTCTCCCGTTGCCAAGACGATTTGGGTGATGAATGAGCGTTGATGCTCACTAAAGCGCCACATCGGCAAAACCCCAGAAGTCGAGTGAAGCAGTGGTGTTTTGTTTTACTGTGGAAGTTTTTTTTTTTTTAGGGAAAGTTTGAAATATTTCCGCATGGTGACTAGTTGCAGCATCTTTTATGCCCTCATGAACGTTGCTGCTGTTACATAGTTGAAGATGGTCCAATTATCGACTGGAATAAAGCTGCTGCAGTCGTTTACGGAGTCTGAACCAGCAGCTTGCTTGTGCAGCACTGTTTAACACATTCAGGATGCAAATAACTGCAATTTTACCTCATATGTGCCGTCAAAACCGAGTCGCAACAGATGTTGCCTCTTTTTGTTGGTCATGTTAGCACACGACCATCTCAAAAGTAAAGATCAGAAGCTCAATAATTGGGTACAAATGCAGAAGAGAGGCTGTAGATATCGCTTCTGCCACACCCACGTAAGTAGCGCCACCAAGCTATCCGTATGCACAGGATAATCATAAAAATGGCCTTTTACGCTGGCAAAGACGAGTTGTTTTCTAAGATTTCCTTCACTGGTAATATTACTGTTGCTTCAAGGTACAGGACAAAGATTTTCATTAATCCCGGATTCTGCAAATGTTCAAAGGAAGTGAGCCGTTGCCTGTACGAAGACCTCCAGCGTTGGAAGGAGTGTTGAAAGGTCTCTGGGTAGGTTTTTCAATCGAGCCGCGCCGAGTTTCAGCCCTGAGTTTATAAAGGAGAGCACTCTGACAGGTGACTGCCAGACAGCCAAGACTGGCAATAAAACCAAATGCGACAAGGTTAGGTGTGTCGCTGCAAGAAATACAACAGATGTCAACATTTTTTTTCCTTCCACCTTCTTTTTTTTTATGTCACTCCATCATTCCTGTATTTTCACCCTGACACATCACTGCCACAGACAAGCTCTCAGTTGGTTTCCTGTTTCATATCAATAGAAAATAGCTAAAAACTTAGAAGTTCCTCTTCCCACAACAAAAACAATCTGATTTCGTTAAGAAAGTGAAGACAAACAAGTTTGATTGCTTAAAACAAAGATATGAAGCCATTAATTGTTATCCTTGCTTCATCAAATGAAAATATATCACTGACGACAATATAATTATCACATAAGAGTATTGTAATCTGGAGTTGCTATTTAAATAAGCCGTCTAACAATCTGCACATAAGGTATTTCATGAAACAGTCTTCACAGAATATTTCAAGTTTTTCGAGACTTCCTAATAACTTCTTTTGTAGTTGCTGAGTAGAAGAATAAAAAACAGAAGGAGTCAAGACAAGAGCTTTGAGGAACTCCATTTGTCATTTTCTTCACAACATGAGACAAAGAAATAAGAATCTAACACAAACACAACTCACTGTCATCTTGTCAAAAACTCCAGATTTGACTGACTTTATCATATTTCTAGTGTAGCACTTCCATAAACACTGAATTATCAAAACAAGCCTTATTTTTTGAGCCCTTAACTTCTCCATTTCCTGATAAACCATCGCTCGGCTATCTTTCATCATGTTTTTGACATCAGAAGTTTTGACAGATACAAATATTCAGAGTCGGGAGACGTGCCCGATCCCATTCTGGAGCGGTGAAAGACAGGCAGCTACTGAGATGAAATGAAACAGCCCTGTTGCCCCAAGGCAGCTCCGGAGCACCTCTGTTGCACAGTGCAACCGCTGTCATACAAGAAGACAGAACTAAAACATGCAAGGCAACAACCAGTGTTTGACCCCTGCGACTGAGACGCTTTCATTGAAGCTCTTCTCTTATGAGTGAACTGTCAGTTCCGTCCATTAGAGCCTCGTCCTTTTTTCTTTTAAACCCAACTGAAATCAAAGCACATCCTCGCTGAATTAGCTATTCAATATCTCTTACATTTAGCCTTGATTTGATGCTAAAGGCTAAAAAAAAGCATAAAACTGAAGTGTA
>JAUESE010000002.1:2467033-2481304 GCA_032274725.1 Malacoctenus triangulatus
CTGATTCTGAACACATCTTTGACACCAGTTCATCAGAGCTCCACTGTTATTTTGCATCTCTCTCCCTCTCTTGCAAACACACCTTTTCCCTGCGGTGTGCAGGGGCGCACATTAAAATTACATGGGGGTCAGATTGAAATATATTGCTGTCATACAATAAGGCTGATAGCCCAATTGCCCTCTGTCGATGCTCCGACCACCACCAGATAAAAAAGGAGGAGAGTGAAAAAAAAAAACCCTGAACTGGGAATTGAGAGTGATCATGTCCCGAGGCAAATGACGGCCATTTGTCACATCGCGGCCCGCGGACGTATCAAGCAGAAACACGCCGGCGCTGTATTATTTCCTGGCGTCGGGCCGCGGGTCTGGAATACGTCGGCGCTAACGTTGATATGAAAGAATGATATACGTGTGTTATGTTGAGCCGTCGCCGGGCGTTGAAGATGGATTAGCGGCGAGTCTCTTCACTGTGAGAAATAGAAATGAAGGATGTGATGACCGCTGAATTTAAATGCAACGCCGCCGTGATTAAGGCGATCTGTAATATCGACTGAAATAACACGGCAGCCGGATGCATCACGTCACACGAGCGGTGGCATAATATGTGTGTGTCAATATGTATTGATGAATCACACCTGGCTGAATTACAGTGTTTGAAGTGGTGGGATGTCGGAGCTAATCACTGTGGTATTTTACCTCCTTTCATTCTGAAACAGCTTGTTATTCAGCCTCACTGAGCTCCTTTTATTTCTGCACTTTTTTCTGAATATTCCCGCATATTTTACAGGATTCTACCAGGAGGGGCTTTTATTTTTTTTCTTGTTTTGTTTTTGTAACGTTTTCACGTGATTGGAAAGCAGAAACATCCTGACTTCCACTCAGATAGACTGATTTGAAGGCAGTTCAGAGGGAAAGATGCATTTCTAATAAAATTGTCTGAAACGATTTTAGAAATCTCTTCAGGTGAACAAAATTCTACCTGTTCCAGATTGGATCAGTCCACTCAGACACCTTTTGACTGATTCACAGGAAGCAAAATGGACCAAACCATTGTGTCACACTTCAGGGGTCGACATGATCTTTGTAGAGAGAAAAACTTTTAAAAATATCCTTTCCAATGTTAACTTTTCGAAGGGAAACAGTTCCCAAAGTTTGTCAGGACAGAGTCGTCACTCTGCTGTCCAACGTCGTTATTCACTAAAACACATGAAACAAGGTTGTTTTTTTTTTTTAACTCGGCCTTTATTCTACAACCAAATCTGCTGCTTTACATGACACAATTACTCTGAAAATATATTGTTTCACTCGGCCCGTCTGAGTAAA
The DNA here is from genome assembly GCA_032274725.1 of Malacoctenus triangulatus. Lineage (NCBI taxonomy): Eukaryota > Metazoa > Chordata > Actinopteri > Blenniiformes > Labrisomidae > Malacoctenus > Malacoctenus triangulatus. Next base: position 2,468,357 of record JAUESE010000002.1, read on the forward strand.
TGCCAGAGCGGCTTTTACTTTTTAAACATGTTGGTCATTACAATGGTTGCCTGGATACCGCGTGTCTGTCACAAAGCGATTAGGTGCTTATGAACATCAAACACAAACCAGCTTTGACTCTTTCTGCCTCCTTTTTATTAAAAAAAAAAGAAAAAAAGATCAGCTTTATTGTTCCGTCCATGACGATGAAGACAATGATGGTGATGAAGGTTTAAAGGGGAAGAGACAATCACAATTAGATAAAATTTAAAAATAAAACCTACAAAAATATTCTTGTGTTTTCCAAGTTGTGACAGAAAAACAAAATAGAGCATCTTCCTCCCAACCTCCAGATCATAGAGCATCTTCGCCCTGAAATCCAGAATTCAAAGCATCCTCCTCCCTCTAACATCCACATTTTAGAGCATCTTCCTCCCGAGATCCAGATTGTAGAGCATCTTCCTCCAATGAATCAGTTGTAAACACTGACGGCTACTTTAGCCCGGCAGCAGTGCATTGATACAGCGAAGTGAGCGACCCTGAAGGCCTCACCAAAGTATTTAGTTACTTCTTTTTTGCAGTAACTAACAAAGTAACTGTAACACTGGCGTATCTGTGCCTGTTTTATCTTCCAGCAGGTTGAAGTTTCCGGCGTGTCGCCGTTGACGTTGGTTTTTATCTCTACAATCGATCTGTTCTTATCTGTCCGTGTGTTTTCCATTAGTTCCTGGAGCAATATACCTGCTATGTTTTAATTAATATCATCCTAATTATGATTCTCAGATGCTATCAATTAGTTGATAGATTTTTATAATTGTTTTTGTGTTTAATGTGGATATAATGAACCTCCTCTGGAAGGGACTCGCTGTACTTCACGATGCATCACAGGTAAACATCGCTCTCTGTAAAAGTAATGCGTCTTCATTTTTAAGGGAAACACAAAGATTGATAACATCGCCGATAAGAAAACTTTGAGTAATGATTACTCTTCCACCCCGAATGAACCAAATATTGTAAGGAGAACAACACATTTGTCTCTGCGGTCACAGATAGTGAGGTGTGAGTATAATAACACCCCAAAGCTCTGGAGGTTTTTGCAGCGCAGGAAAATAAGCTGAGTCGTATGTCAGCACTTCCAACACGCCATTGTTACAGAATAAACTCAGCCGGCTCTCTTACAATGGCCCGACGGTTGGAAAAAAAATGGCAACACATACTTCGAAGTATCAGTTCATTTACAGAAACTCTCCCGTCACAGCTTTCATTTCCCTCTTACTTGTCACCGGCTCGTCTCATCTCTGCCCTCCCTTTCATGCTTATTAGCTGATGTGGGTTTTGATAGCTGGCGGAGATGCGACGGGATCGAGCTGATTAGCTGCGACGCCCGGAAACATTTCCATTGAAGTATCGCGCTCGGCGCGGTCCGCGGGAATGATCACAGCTTCGGATGGCACCAGGAGGAACTATTTATCTGCTCCTCACTGGGACACTTCTATTTATTCCTCCTCTCGCATTATATCAGGACAAAAACAGCGCGCGCTTCACTTCCGCCTGAATGCAACTGAAAGCTGCCCTTCGTCCCGATAAGTCTCGTCTCACACGGTCCGACTGGAGTTCCCACCTTCTGGTCTGCATGTTCCTGCTGTCAGTGACAAGAGTCGCTATTGGCTGTCCCAGAAATCACCAAATCAGCTGATTAATTAAAGTCTTAAAAGGATCCATCAAATCTTCTTTATCCAAAGGGAAACTCATGACATCACCTCTAATCTCACTTCAGTTGTAATTAACTCTCTTACTCGCTGCTGTTCCACTCATAAATTCTCCCTTGTCTCCTCTCCGTCAGGTGCTTTTATTTTGGAACTTCTGGTCTTCTGGTTTCAACACATCTTGGACTTCCTCCTGTGTTTATCAGCTCCATCAAGCGAAGGTTTGTGATCCCTTTTTTTGTCTTAATCCCGTTTATATTGAATTTAGTCAAAAAATGTGAACTTAAAAATATTGTGGTACATCTTCTGAAGTATCTGTCATATTTTTATACATATTGGGAATTGTGCTCCACTTTCTGTGTAGTTTTGTCTCAAAATACAGTAATTCTTCTGGCTGGTGCAGCGTAACTGACTGTTGGTCTCACAGCAGGAGGGTTTCTGTTCGAATCCCTGCAGGATTCTCTCTAGAATGAGTTTACGTGTTGTTTCTGAACCTGTGTTGCCGTCCGGTTTCCGACCTTCCTCTTTAAATGCAAAACTTCATTAGCTCAACTCGTCCCTCTAAACTCAATGTGACATGTTGGTGACTGCGTGTTTCTGTGGTAACGCGCCGTCTTCCTTTCCGTCTTGGTTGAGATTCAAACCTTGAACGATGTTGAACTTGCCAGATAGTTTGAGCTGCTGAACATAAACAGTGACGGGGGAATGTTGTTCACATGTCCTGAGTGTCTTTAAGTATTGTGAGTACTTTTGATCAAATGAAAAAAATGTCCACATTTAAACGGATGCTGATATGAAAAGTCTGTCTGAGGCATAAAGTCTGGAGGCGTCCGTGGGAGGGAAGGTCAAAAGTCACACGTCGAACAAAGCGCCGTGCTTTCTACTCGGACTGACACAGTTTATATTCATTTATTAACAACTATACAAAATACAATTAGCACTAAAAGTTTATCACACAGTATTGAATCTACATGAATTCTGATTGGACAAACTTGACGTAACACATTCAACAATGTGTGTTCGATTTACAGGCTGGTTTTATTCGAGCGTCTTTATTTTTAGATCTGCTGCATTTCTGGATTTCTTTCATCGATGTTCAGGAGAAAAAAAAACAACATAGCAACAGAAATGCATTAAAAATTGCTTAGGAAGCGAGGTTCACGTGTGCATGAGTGAAGCTTTGGTTCGATTGGAGCGTCGCCGCTCTGATGTGGTTCTACTCAAAAACCAGGCGTCTAACGAGAAGTGACAGCGTGTGTGCTTGGAAGACCAAATATTGATCCGGGCTGAACCTGCACAGTGCATTCACAGTGCCAAAGGGGGCGGGGCCTCCAAAGGGAGCACTCACTGGTTAGCTTAGACCTTAAATTGTGCCTTTTTGTTAAGAGCAACAGAGCTTTGATTGTGTAGAGATACTCATCCCACAAGTGCAAGAAACTGGCGATCAGTCTTAGTATGTGTGAAGTTGCATTTGAAGGAAATGTGCATTTGTGGGATGATCAGCAGAGTTTGAGAGGTTAAGTGCAACATCAAACATCAAAGGTTTTAGGTAACGGCTGAGGAGAGCAGAGAGACTCATCCAGAGTGTTTGCACACACTTTGCTCTGCTGCTCATGCCTCAAATGCAAGTTACTCACACACACGGTTTCATTTAAAGGAGAAATAAACACTATTTTTCCAGCGTAAATTCTTTACTTTTGTGCTTCAATTGGTTTGCAGTGAGTTTTTGTTGTATCCAAACGACATCAAGACGCTTCCTCCTGATTTATTATCTGATCTAATCGTCTCACGCGGTGGCAGAGCCATTGATGTTTACACTAGCAGCCTCACTTAGAGGGAATATTAAGTATTATCACAGCAAGAACAACAGAGCCAAAGCTCATCCTCCCTCCTGCTGCTCGGTATCATGCTAATGCTCTATTTAAATAATATATATATATAAAAGAAGGAAGCTTTATAAAGGTAACAGAGAAACAGAGGTGACCCACTAGTTTGATTTTCCATCACTGAAAGGTCAAACGCGCAGCAGCCAGTGTGTGTCCATCAACAGAGCGTGTCCTTGAGAGAGACACATAATAAAAACGAGAGGTTTGATTAGATTGCACAGATGTGACCACCATCTAAATGCTCCACACGAAACCAAAGCAGAATATCAACATTTAATTCATCGCTCTCTGCAAACAGGATGTCATCCGCGTGAGCACAATCCCCCCTCATACAGAAGGAGAAAAACGCTAATTAACCTCATGTTGTCACAATATGTGTGTGTACAATGATCCCTCATAAAAGGTGTGATCACATCGGAGTAAATACAGTAAACAAAGTACATAAATATGGTGTTTATGTGTAACTTTAAGTGTTTTATCTTTGGTTCTTCGCAGCATTTCACCATTTTTCTGCTCTTTTTTTGGAGGCTGTGTTGAGTCTTATTTTGTTTTCAGGCATTTTCTCGGTCACTGTCTTTAGTTGGATTTTGTGCTGTTGTCTGTAATTCTTACTCTCCACATACGTCCGTCCAATCGCTGACAATACGTCAAAGTGGTAAAAAGAGCAGAAATACTCTTGAGGAAGTAAAAGTACTCACTGTAATCGGAGTAATCGGCTTGGTTCCCAACCCTGCCCTTAGACTCAAACCTCCTTAGCTGCACCCCTGCTCCTTGAGATCATCTGGATTTGCAGCAGTGACAAAGAGACTCGGACGGATTTCCCAGTACATTAAAAGGAGAATCAATAAAATGCTGGATTTTGTTATCTTGAATCCGGATCGTCAAAGAACAACAGACCGACCGCGACAAAGCAACAGATTTCGCTCCCGCTCCCTGTTGGCGCCGGCGGAGCGAGCGGTAGGTGTGATCACACCATACGACGTTGGAACCAGCACACGTTTTTTTTAACGGTCCGTGTGTGTTTCTGCGACAAAGGAACTTTTTAGAAAATGAGCAGAAGCCATCGCGGACGGGCGGCGAGCCCAGAGTTTGAACTGGATCCTGACCTGACTGTCGACTAATCAATTACATTGATGAAGTGTTGTACGTTTGTCTCTCATCACGCCACCTTTTGGCAGCGACAGAAAGGAAGCGGGGGGGCGGCGGGGGCCTCTAAAATTAACCAGTGTCTCAACAACTATGACTCTCGCTCCCGTGGATGGTGTCACGCGCTGCCAATCCCCTCTCAACTTGGCAGGCTGCTCCTCCGTGTTGCCGCTGGTACCATCCTGCAAGCCAAGAAGAAGAATAAACACCAAAAAAAAAAAAGAAAACAAGGGCCTACCAGAGGCTCCGCGCTATCTGGACTGGAAATCCTGGCTGACTTTGACAAACTGATTAGCGAGCAGACGAATAAAACAAGATTAATGTGTGTAATTACCATCAACAACGGTCTCAACTCCCAAGGAGATTTTCTTTTCTCGTGACGACGGGACGAAACGACTGCAAACAGAGGACGGACTAAACTCTGCAGCGACTAACCACCTTCACCCGTTACGTCATAATAGCTATTTAATTTGGATAAATACATAAAAGAATCATTGTATGTAGTATGAATAAGTATTTAAAGGAAAAGCCCTGTATTGTTTTTAATGAGCCTCCTGGATCCCGTAAAGGCTTGTCGCTCCTGTAATACCAAATCGTACCACCAGGAGGTGTGATGAGCTGCTTTTATTAGTATCAGTGTCCCAAGAATGTGAAGGTACAGTCAAGACAAGACAAGCTGTGCAATATCAATATGTGCAGAACTGAGTTGCGTACTTCCATGTTGTTCCACAAGAGGGCGTGTTGAGTCACTTTGTGTTCGGCGTTTCCTCCACCTGCTCTGTGGTTGGTGTCACCATGTGAGGCGTGAGGTGACTGTGGCTGGCAGCAGCCTCGGGCCTCGCGGCCGAGTGAGAGAAGCGCAACACAATCAGATGAATTGTTAATGGGGACGATGTCGCCTGATGTATTTGTTTCATAAAACTCTTTGGATCCGGGCAGTTTGTGCTGCTCTCCGTCAACAGAGGGAGGATCTGCAGGAGCCACACCGCAAAAAAATAAAATAAAATAAAAGTCTTATGTTGCCTCGAATTAAATTCAGCGAAAGACGGAGGAATTATTCCAGGAATAGTCATTTACTCTGTCGGTACCTCGCACTCGATTGTGTGAAACTAATTCAAATCAAATAACTTATTTAGACAGGAAGATTATTTTTATATGTCTGTTGCCATCAGTCCAAAAACACCCAAATTATGATGATAATCCATTAAAACTGGTAATAGCCGGAGGGCCTACAGGCTGAAACCAAATGACTTTGTTTATTATTGCAGTGTTTTCTCATTTTTTGGTTATTATAAAAATAATAAAACAGCCTCTATAAATAGAAGTGAGCAACAGGCAGAGGTGGATAAAGTACTGAGATTTTGGTATTCGAGTACTGTTACATTTCAGAGCGAGTGTTTAAAATCAGGAAAAAGTACTCTGTTACTTTTGAGTCATATTTGTTGCATTCCTTGCAGGCATTCAATTCAAATGATCCATATGAGGAAACAAAACAAAGTGAACAAAAGTAACTCAACTAAATGTATAAAAATAAAGCAGGTGAGAAGATTTTTATTTTAGTTTGATCCGACTTCACAATAAAGACACACTCTGTAATGGAGCAGTTCAAGTTCTTTCATACTTTACTCGAGTATCGGTAAAGTTACGCGATTAAAAATACCTGAAATCCAACATGACAGCAGTTCTGATCACATGCGTGTCGGTAGGTGACTTTACACTGACTGTAGGTGTGAATGCCTGCGTGTTCCCCCGTAACCCTGCACAGTGTGGCTATAAGAGATGAATGTATAATTACATATAATTACACCACTAATTACCTGAATGATTATGAAGCTGTATATAGCTCCTGATTTTGCGCCTGCTGATGTTTTTCTATAGCTGCAGCTTTAAGAGCAAACTGTCTGCGGTGCCGTCGGCTCACCGGAGGAGCCGGCGGTGCAGGTGTTGGAGCACCACCTGGGGTGCAGATATTTCTGGCGTTCGCTCCGATCTCTGCGTAACGATTAAACGGATTCTTGCAGAAACTGGCAGATGTTTCGCTCGGCACACAATAGAACGGACATTTTCAGGGGATCCATTATTTTTTTTGTATTTATTTGTTTTTATTGCACCACAAATGGGTCAATGTGGCGTTGGTGTAACACTCTGGTTTACGACCTTCCCACCAGCCTCAGCTGTTTAGCGCTAATTAAACTGATAACACCCAAAGCAAAGACGGTGAACATATGAACCAGAATGCCTGATGAGAAACGGCCTGTTAGCAATGATAGCACGTTAGCATGACTTGGATTAATGCCATCAGAGAGACACAGTGAGTGCTTACACAGGCGACAAACAGCTGCATTATAGGATGTCAACAGACAATGATGCTCGTTAGCAGCAAAACAAAATAGCTTTTAGCTTGATAGCATGTTAGCATAATTTGAAATAGGTGTCTGAGAGGAATCCTCAACATATTTTAATGTAGTTTGCACTGTCTTAATGATAGCATGTTGGCATGCTAACATATTAGCATACTTTGAAATAGGTGTCTCAGAGGAATCCTCAACATATTTTAATGTAGTTTGCACTGTCTTAATGATAGCATGTTGGCATGCTAACATATTAGCATACTTTGAAATAGGTGTCTAAGAGGAATCCTCAACATATTTTAATGTAGTTTGCACTTTTATCACGATAGCATTTTGGCATGCTAGTTTGTTAGCATCATTTATATAGTAAGAGTGAGTGTTAGCATGTTAGCATTGTACGAATTATTCCATCATGCCTCTGAAAGAGCGACAGAACTTTAAGAAAAATACATCGATGAATATCCTGGCCTCTTGGGAGTGAACACGTTTTACACGTTAGCATGCTACTGATGAGTTTTAGCTAAAACTGTGTCGCTCATCAAGGACAAAAATGCAGCCGTCAGTTCTAACAACAAGCTTGTTGATCCCGCTGGAGGAATTTCAACTCTGAATCACAAACTCTGATTGATCCCAGCGCGCCGTTCTGATTCGGATAAGTCGTAAAACCACAAATAATGCATCATTTCAGTATTAATTAGTTTTATTAGTGTCGTAATCGGGCCGACTTTCCTTTTGTGGGCTACTCTGGGTTTACGACCTTCCCAACGACTGTAATTAAAGAGGTAACACGGAGTCTGTGAATATTGTGAGCAGAGAACCTGCTAAGCGTCAGCATGTTAGCATGTTTGTTGTGAACAACAACCACTAATTACTCCTCTAAAAGCTGTTAGAACGGCTCTCTGCTCCCAGTTTAATATGAGAACATTGTCCTTAGTTGCCGTGTTTTATTAGGTGTTTGCTCTGATTAGCTTGTGGTGAAACATGCATTTTTTAAAAGCAGGAATAAAGTGCAGTGGGATAAATCAGGGCGCAGACGTTTGGCGGAGCGCTCTGCGAGCCGTCGCACGTCGCCGCGTGTTGCGTGGCTGGTGGTGATCGTCGTAACTCCTGCTGCTTGACTTCCTCCTGCTGCGACATTCAGCCCCAAAACAGGAGCAGCTTGGGGTGGACAATCTGGGACCGGAATGCTGTCAAGCTTTCACCACCCACAGGACAGAGGTGTTATTAATGCAATATAACACATGAGCCGATGGGGGGTTGCCTTTGAACGCCGCCTGATAAACAGCCTGCTGCGAACGCCAGTCTCCGCCGCCGCGCCGCCCGGCGATCAGTAAAAGTGCGCTCGCTGTTATTTCTCGGGGAGTTTGTTTGTGTTTTTCGCGACTCCGGAGGAGGCCGCGGGAAATGAATGATTGATAGCCGGGTTGCGCGACTTTCACCGCTTCCCCAGAACAATATCTTCTCTCCAGGTTTACGCGATGACCCCCGACGACTCAATCTTTGAAAACTATATCTATATTTATTCATTCATTTATTTATTTATTTGCTCCGGTGTGGCGATTCCTTTTTTTGGCGGCGTCCCTTTTTTTTTTTGTTGTCAGGATATTATCTGCCTGCTGCTTTTATCACCCCAGAAATGACAACTTATTTTGTCAGCGCGATGCAGACGCTTCATCTAATTTCCAGCACGCAAGTCGGATGTTGGACATAAATAAGTATTTGATGTCACAGCTACCATCTATTTACTGAAATGACAGTTATTTGTTGGAGTCTTTAAAGTAATCATATGAATTTACTGGTCACTGAAATCCTTTTAACACCCCTCACCAATTATTTAATGGACGTATCGTGATTTAAAGAGACCTAATTGATCCTCGCCTTCGTATGACGCCACAAATTTCGATGCGGCGACCGCGGCAGCTTTGTTTATTTACAGCGCGCAGTAAACAAAACGAGCGAGCCGAGCGGAGTCGAGCGGCTTCCGGAGAGCGGTTAAAGTCGCCGGCTGTCCTCGCACCTCATCACCTCGCCAATCGCGGCGGAGTGGTGTGAGGCTGAGAGTTAACTGGCCGGCTCCGGATCGATCCCGGGGTCGCGGCGAAGGCAGCCGGCGGGTAAAAAGGTCAACCGACAGCGATGTGCTCCTCCTTATCTAACTGATTTCTGCTTTAACCCTTTGACTTGCGGACTTTCACTGGCTCCACTGTACCGTGTGCACTTCACAAATCTATAGACGGCAGTGAGCTGCTGCTCAGGCAGTGTGGCGACCGGCCTGCAGGCGGAGAAGTGACGGTGCACAGTTTTACACCGTCAGTCCATCAGCGAATCCTTATTTATACTTCACCTGTGAGGCAGAAAATGGCACCGAAAGTCACATTTACATTTATATACATTCAAAGACACAGAAAAACATGTACAAATAAACAGTGTTAAGAAGAAATCTTTACGTTAAGTTGAATAATACAACAAACTACAAAAAAACACACAGATATCAATGTGAATTGATGTCAATGAAAAGTTTATTCAGTCATTAGAAAAAGACATGTATATGGAGATTATAAAGCTGACAGTAAGTGGGGGGAAGATGCTCTAAAAACTAGAGATTTGTATGCGTTTTGTGAAAAACACAACATAGTACAGACTCTTTGAGAAAAATAACCAGCATGCTGACAAAAAGGGAGCTAACATTTATTTTAATTGGGGCTGCTAATGCTCATCACATTTACAATGAACACAGGCTCCTGCTAATGCTCATCACACTTACAAGCAAGTCAGCAGGGTGACATCGTTTGCATTTTATTCAGTGTGTTTTGGATCAAAAATTAACTGACAGAAATCAAGTTTAATGTGACTAATGCTGCTGGTGGTGGTGATGGACTCCTGACACCATCTGGTGGTGCACTGTGGTATTGCAGCCGATTAGCAGCTCGCTGGTTTGCTCGTTAACTCGAGGTCTCTCAGTCACAATTTATTGATTCACTCAGCTGTTTGACGTGTGGAATCTGTACCATAGATGCTCCATAATGTATGTAATATGTGTTGTTGCATTATGACAGTTTTTCCGGATATAACCTTGATTTTCTTTGGACGTGGTCGTACGTTTGCATGTGAATGGCTGCGCCGCCGAGGCTGAGGGTGAGGGTGGGGGTGGGGAGGCGGATTTGGGGAGTGGGAGGGGTTGAGCCTTTTCTGACTGCAGCTGTACTACAACTGTAAGCCCCAGAAACCAGATTATGCAAACGAGCAGCATCATTCTCCCGTGAGCCGAAGTTACATCCAAGTGCAAAATTAGCCAAGCACTGAGAGACAAACAAGATCAGAGGGAGTGAGAGCAGGAGGAGGAGGAGGGGGGAGGGGGGAGGGAGAAGGAAGCCAGGGGAGGAGAGAGGGGAGAGGAGAGGGGAGGGAGGAATAATATGGAGATGCAAGCTGAATATACCCACAGCTTATTGACCATAATGATTCGGTAAGCGCCGACTATCCTCCACTCGGAAATCACTGATTCAGATTTGATTAGTGAAGTGACTCGATGGCAGAAAAAACACATTTCCCTCCCTCTGACTGATTTAGCTGAACGACTCCATGAAAGAAATTACCTCAGTCTGATGTGTTCTCATTGAATTTGACGGATGCTGCGTCGCCGCCTCTGCCAACCGTCGCCATCACTCCCAACTCTGTTTGTAAATCTTCCTCTCACCCAAAAATAAAAAAGTCAGACTCTTAGATTTGCCTCTCGCTGTCAGACTCCGGGCGATATCGTCGGTCCACGAGTCGATTGGTACATTTGGAGGCCATGTTAGCCCACGTTGTGGCGTGAAACTGGAAGTATTCATTTGGGTGAAGTTGCGAGGATGTGCTGTGCTCACTAAAAATAGAGAGCCTCCACCAGAATACCAAGGACTCAGCATTAGCAGCCTGCCCCCCCCTCCCCCTCCCCCCCCTCGTAGACGAAGTTACATAAACAAGGCCGAGCGAGAGGCCGGTTTTTGTTCCCACGTTTGGCCGAGCAGCTGCGGACGTGATGGAGGCTGTATGAACGCTGTAATTAAGCTTCCCATAAATCAATTAACTATTCAAGTCATTTCTGCGTGGATCAAGCGCTTATCACTCACTTCAGTTGTGCTCACTTTTTTCTTTCTGACTCCTTTAAATGTTAGTTTTTTACAGTCTCTTGGCAGATGTTGAATGGCAGCGAATAAAAGAAACAAACAGTGTAATGACAGCTTGTGATCAAACTAAATGAGTCATTAATAAGATGTAAAACTCTCCGTTTTCTTCTCCCATGACGGGGAATGAAAAGAACTTTGAATATTTATCAGACGAAGTGTTAATTGATGTCACAGTGAGAAATAACCCAGACGATACAGTAACAGTGGAAACCGGGAACTCCATCCAACTCTGTTGCTTCGTCTTTAAAGTTTAACTGGTGCGTTGGATCCCAACGGGAAACTGGCTGCCAATAAAGGAGGCCTTTAAAATGAAATGACAGGTAGTTATTTCTCCTTCATTAACAATAAGTCAATGCCAAGTATTAGTGGAATTACAGCCGTAAAAGATGTTAAGAGTTACCTGTTCTGGCAAAAGTACACACAATCCTTTTACAGTCATAAATCAAAAGAAGTCAAAAAGAAAAGCTTTGATAAAGATGATCAGTGATGCTTAGTGTTCCTCAGATTTTATGCTAATTTGGTGCAATTTATTCTCTATTATTATTTTTGCTTTGGTGGGTTTTTTTCATTCACTTCATGGCTTTCTATTAATTCTGTACAATGGATTTTTAAATCACTTTTTTGTGGAGTTTAAACATCATTTCTACCTTGAATTTTAATGAATTTATTTTCCCTTTTTTGTCATTTTTAATCATATTTTTTCATGGTTTTTTTTGCAGATTTTAGTGCCAGCTTCAAGATAGCTCTGTACATCTTTTTTTTCATCAGTCATTTATTTAATTTTAATTTTTAATTTGATTTCGTCAATTATTATCCCTTCTCCTGTGTGTTTTTGTTGTTTATACTTTTTTGTTTTATTCACCCGGATTTGTATTTGTGTTTTTGACGGACCTGCATGAACGATGCCGTATCGATGCAGTTTGACTGGCTGTCGGTGGGATTGAGGACGGAGGACTGGCGGTCCCCGTGAGCGCGCTTGGTGTTGATAGTTTGTAGCGCCGTGTCGACATCACACCACCTCCTCCACCTCCTTCACCGTGGTCATAATTCCCACTGTGGCCAGAAGGCTTTGACACCCCAACATAAACCTGCACAGTTATTGGACATCTGATGCTGTCTTTCCTCCAGGGAGGACAGACACTGATGGAGACGTATCGGTCCAAAAGGCTCCGCAGACGTTGCAATTGTAGTTTAACGTCTGAACCGAAGCTGATTGAATTTTAGTGTCATATCGGAGTCAAATTTTATACAAGCCAGGAAGTGCTGCTGCTGCATACGATGGTGACGGAGGCGACGGAGGGTCCTAACACGACGAGCGTTTCCAGTGGCAGGTCGTATCAGTTGTGGCTAATTAATGACTAATTTGATGGCAGGCCAGAACATTTGGCTGTTGTCGGGTTTGTGTGCTCGGTACAAGCTGGCGTCCGATGGCCGCCAAGGATCCGTTGTGGTGGAAGAAAAAGCTCCTCTCTGTGCACACAGCCTCAGCCGAGGGGCTCGCGTCACTTTCAGGTCCAACTTCCATCGATCTTTCTCTACAACGTGTCGTTTTTGGGGCGAATACTTCGAGTTCGGCTGATAAGGCTAAAACGTGCCTCAGTACGTGGGAGGAAGATGCTCTGAAATCTGCTTGTTGTGAGAAACAAACCGAGGAGAAGCAGGAACCAAACAGCTGAGAGCTGCAAAACCATTAGAAAAGGCTATTAATGCT
>JAUESE010000002.1:2489898-2503351 GCA_032274725.1 Malacoctenus triangulatus
CTTTTTTGTCAAACCGAAGGGTAAAATCACGACACTCGGCGCTTCTGACCAGGAGGCTCTCATTTCAGTGCCTCGTTTGATTGGACGCTACTTCTGAAGGTCATTTCCTCCGCGTGTGGCCGTTTGCACATCCCGGATTGGAAGATCCTTCCTATACCTCCCGAAAACCTGCGTATTCTTTCTGTTAGCACCATTGACTTTGATTCGACTCTTCTTGGTTTAGGTAATTTTTCAGTGAGAGCTGTGTGAAACCTTGATGTATGTGTGGTTGTCGTAGCGACATAGAATTGATGACATCATATAAATGTAACAATAAAGGACAGAGAAACAGTGGACTCCCTGTTGCTAGGTGGAATGCTTTTTTCAAGTGCTCATCACTAAATAAAGATTAGTTGGTATAGAAGTTGTTGCGTCTGTGATAGATAACAAAAAAAGAGCTTAAATGTTCCCAGCAGGGTTAATGCAAAAGACTGAAGCTGTTTGGAACCCTGATCCGATCAAGAGGTTACAGGAACAGCACCTGTACCAGGACTAACACCTCATAAAATACTGAAACTCGGAGTAGAGTTTGGTCAAATAGAGACGAGTATCTGTGAGTGGAAAAGCCCACATACGCTGAACTATCATGATATTGTTTTCTTCACTGCGCCCGCAGAAAATCTGTGTTGTTTTGATTTTTTTTTTTCAGAGTAACTCCCATTTTCAAGTGGATGATTTTCTATTATTTTGGTGGGGGGGGGGAAAAAACAGCAAAGTGGTTCTATCTGACTTAACTGTTGTGTTTTATCAGCGCATCAGCTGTGCTGCACCCGTTCTCTCGGCACAATATCTTTAAAGGGGGCTCTCGGCAGATTAACACCTATGCCGCGGCTCAGCCGGACAATTTTCACATCTGACTCGGCCGACTCTGATTTCCAGGTTGTAATATTGTTTCCTCTCTCCTCGCCGTGCTCCAGGGAGTACAGCGCGGGTATCAGTGGGGGCGTCGTCCTGTTGTAGATGGAGATTGCCCTCGCCGGTCACCGAGCAGAAAGTGCAGCCATTACAGTCTGACCCCGAAAGGTCATTTGGAGGGGGCAGCCAATCTCCAGATGAATATGTCTGCTGCCTTTCAGGGAGGGAAGGCAGCGGATATCGTTAAAGTGCTGAGGCCGAATCATGAAGTGCCGCGCCGGGAGAAAACTAATCATCTTACCGAGTCGTGCTGCTTTAAACGACACAAACAACTGTATTAAATAAAGGCCTTGAAATACTAAAAGAAACACAGTGAAATCACATTGCTGATGCTCACTTCATTTTGAGCTTATTCCCAAATAGAGAAAACTGTTCTTTTGGTTGATAAGCTCTGAAAAGAAAATAGAATTGCTCATGCTAATGGCGCTTTAGCATACTTTATGGTATAAAGTACACGCGGATTTGGTCGTTAGAGTTCAGATGCAGTCTGGTTTGAAGTGCGAGTGTGAACAACAAATTGGAAATTGATTATGTCAACTTTTGAATGATGTAGAGATATCATTTTGCTAATGCTAATGGCATGAATGCCTATTTTAGGATTTGAACTAATCATGTAAATTTCAAATCAATTGAACCAAAAAATTTATTTGCACAATGCATGAGACATAAACGAGCAAGAACATCTTAATTAAAAGCAGTTACATAAATGTGTAAATTTGGATATTAGCATCAGTTCACTGTCATGTGTTATCACAGTGTCACAGAAAATAGGCAGCTCTCCGCCCGTCTTCAGTCGGCCACAATCGGCCCATCAAACTGCCCGGTAATCCATCGCCGCACTGTTAGGAAATCTCACTCCGGCCCGAAAGCGTTGACAAGAGACGGATGGAGCGGCTCATCCTGTTCGTCCCCGGAGCGACACCATTACTGTGGCCACAGAAACTTTCCCAGGATCCCCGAGACTGAAAAACTACCTGCTGATAACTGACACCAGTGTGTGTGAGTGCGTGTGTGTGCGTGGGCACAAACTGTAAGCAGGGTTGTCCCTCGGCGAGAGGTAGATTGATTAGCGATGAGGTCATAATTGCTGACTGAATCACCTCTATGGTTAATCAATCTCTGGCTGAAGGATAAATACGTTGGGTGAAAAAGGACAATACTTCATGAGGTGATGCACGGTTGATAAAGGACATATTCATTCATCACAGGAGGCTTTACGTGATGGATATGCAGGCGTCATTGGAGGGCCGATCCATCAATCAGGAGGGGGGTGGGGAGGGAGGGGAGGTGGGGGGTGAGGTCAGCTTTGAAGAACAAAGTCATGCACTCAACCCGACCAAGCCGGAGATCCAAACCTCCAAACGGCTCTCCAAAGGGAGGCCGCGGGGTGATTACCTGCTTTAATCCAACTTCAGCAAATCATTGGTCTGGTAATCTGCAGGTTAACTAGACGTGGGAAATAATGAGCAAAATTTACGAATGCTGAGCATAATTTTGTTGAACTGTAAACAAAATGCAACATTTAAATAGGAAGTGCTGCATTTGTGGTTGTTGTAAAATGCATAAACCAGAAAAAAAACAACTTAATATACGAATGCTGATTAATCCTCAGAAATATTTTGACTACTAAATTCATGCAGTTCAGTTCAATCCTGTACATAGCAGTACTTTGAAAATACTAACGCTAACACTAACAATGCTGAATATATTTGGGTTCTTTTTTATATCAAGTAATGACACTGTGCACATTGCGTTCAACAACACAAACAAACAGATTTGATGCGATAGCTCATGACCAGTGTGTTATAGATTCTGTTGACATGTGCATTAGTAAATATGAGATAAACCTCCCAAAATTGAGTGGCACTGAATTACTAATGCTCCATGTACTCCAGGCGCGTTCTAGATGTAAGGACACATCAGTGATCTGGTTTATGAAACTCTGCACAGGGCAATCTGACTTCTTTGAGGATCTGACACAGAGTGACATTGAATTTCCAATGCTAAGAAAGTGAAGCATTGGTAAATGGTAGGGTAAATGTTTTGCGATATGAAGGGAGGTCTTCAAAAAAAAAAAAAAGAAAAAATCCCAGCAGCGTGCGTGGCGTGACATTGATCCGCGGCGGGAAGGAGCTGCGTCTGCGACCGGAGCGCTCCTTTCATTTCTGCGTTGTTTCCGACTTTCCTTCTTGTGGGTTCACAATAAAACACACTGAACCTCTTGAATTATGAATCTCTGAGCAAAAGCTTTGATGTCAGCTCCTTTTGAACCAAATTCAATAACCATAATAGAGATGAAGGGAACAGAAGCAATTTTTCACCGTGCTTTTCGCCATCCAAAGCGCCGCCGTGCTGCCTACCACACCGTCGCCTGCCCCCCCCAAACCCCCCCTCCCCCCTCCTCACGCAGACTTCCCTCCAATGCCCAAAAGCAAATATTATTCCCTACACATGTGAGACCAGCTTCCTCGCCCTGCGTGAGAGGAGGGATGCATCAGCCTGGCGTCACTGACCAAACCTGCCTGCGTGCCTTCGTGCCTGAATCTCGAGCTCAAACACCGACCGCGTTAAAAAAAAAAAAAAAAACGCCCCCACGGGGAAGAGTCTCCTCTTCCTCCCATCAGGCCGCCAGTGAGTTGAGCTCGCTCGGATGTCGCCGCAGCTTTTTTTTTCAATTACATCACGTGCGGCCATTTAATCGTACGATTATCACCAAAAACTGCTGCTAATGTGGCCATGCTTTTGGTGTAATGAATGAATTCAGTGGAACCTGAAAGCTTAACCCGAGATGGAGAAACAGATACGGATCCCTGCTCTCCCTCCTGCCCATATAATCCAATTACTTCATAACCTGAGAATAAAATTAATTAAAGCCCCACATGGGTGAATATCTCAGGTTTAATAAAAGTTAATGGAAACTTTCTGTTCGTCTCCACGAGCGATTCAAGACCACCCCCCACCCCCCCACCCCCTCCCGAAGTAAAGTGGGCGTAGCGAGGTGAATTCTGCCAATCTGCTGTGCTGTGTGAAGTCTGAAGTAGGAGATGAAATAACAGCGCTGTCTCCGACCGCCTCCACACTAACCTGAGGAGTGGAGGAGGATTGTTCTCCTTCAGCACTGGGCTCCATAGACGGTGTGTCAGGACATGGGAGGAAGATGCTCTGAAGGAAAGGAAGAGAGACAGACAGCCCCTAAAATGGGATGTTAATGCTAATCTCAGCATTTGTGGATACATATTACAATGAGACATCCTTCATGTTGCTGCCCAGAGGACTGTTCAGTCTCATTCATAATAAATGCTAACAGTATTCCTCAAAGGCTGCTAATGCTCAACATATCCTGCCTGAGTAAAGGTTAATGATCACGGTGATTGCTTTTGGACGTCATATCAGGCTCCTCCTCCACTAAACAGGAGTCTGGTGAATTAGTTATGGCTGAGACATCATTTTATACCAATGCTAACTGTCACTGACAAAGATCAGTATGAATAAATGCTAAAGCTAACAATCACCATTAAAAGGTCAGAGACAAGTGTATGAACTAATGAGAAGTATCAGCACGTCTCGATAAACAGAAGCTTAGTAAAATAGTAAATGTTGATAACTGCTAATGCTACAGCGAGAAGTCAAGCTTTGTGAATATGTGAAAAAATGTGACTAAATCATAATTAACATTTTTCTTTTCATGCCAGTAATCAGTCATTTGCATGTAACTGCCAAAAGTAGCAGCACCACATGTAAAATTTGTGTCTGGGTGTGTTTTCAAAGGTACACCATGAGCATTAGTTATGTGCCTGGTCACACTTAGTGGCTGGATGACACATTCAGAACAGAGTGAGAGTTAAAGCCTTGACCTTTAGAGGAATATTGTAAAACAAAAAACAACATTTACCGTCTGGTCTTACGGAGAGCTGCTATTGTTTTTATCGACTGGATGCTGCAGACGCTGAGAATGATGTCGCCACCAGCACCTGAAATATGAGCCGGGATGGTAATCAGTCCAACTGTGACCAACATCGTCTGCCCCAGTTTCCCGTCTCGGTTTTTTTTTTTAGGTCGCAGTCTGTAAAGATATCAAATAACCTCCACCCCCCCTCCTGTGTCTGCCTCTGTTTGGCGGGGCATCATTGTCGGCGGCGCCCATTTACCCTTGCATAGGTGTTTTGTATTCTGCACATGGTAATGAATATATTGATTTACATTTTAGGCCACAGCCAGAAGTCGCGGCTGGGGATGACAGTATTTCTGCAGGCAACAAGGTGAAGAGATTAAAAATGTATCCCACAGCGCGGCTGCTAACGCTAGAGGTGCTAACGAGAAATGTGTGTGAGTCACAGTCCAGTTTGTTTAAATCGTCCGTTTTCTATCAGCTAATTGTGAAGAATGAATAATGTTATATTACATGTTTGTTTTAAAGTTCAGGTGGAGCAATGTCAGTTAGTGTAGGGAAGTACTTTGAGGCTCCTAATGCTAATGAGAGCACATTTGGAATCAGGCTGATGTTAATGTCATGTCGCTCTTTGAGGGACTGAGTTTGTACAGGATTATTGAGGGATCCTGATTTAGTCGTAACCATAGAAGCAAAGGCATACAGTCTAATGCTAATGACCCATATGTCAGAATTTCTTTTATGTTGGCATCAGGATCAGTAAGCCGGGTCAAGACTCCTAAAGCTCACAAATAATAACCGTTGGGACAAAGGCTTGGTTCAATATTAATCTAAACTGCTGCAACTACAAGCTAATGCTAATTCTAATTGTGTTTTTTCATCATTATTGTTGCTGAGATTGTTCAGATTAATGTCCTCTCTATCAAAAAGACTTAACTGAAATAGTAACTGTTGAGTTATTACCTTTGGCTCAAGCTAAAAGTTAGCATGCTAAGCTGGGAACGAGACAGCAGCTCTGCAACTTTACAACTGTTTTTAAGTGCAGCAAAATTGACGAATGACAGGTTGATGGAAGCACCTGCTACAGTAACTGATACTCGTTTTTTAGTTGCTCTCCCTGTTGAGCTGAATGTTTAGGTGAAGGAGTCGTCGCGCGCCACCGGCAAGAATCGTCGGTGTCGCCGATGTGCTTTAAATTTCTCAAGGTCACGTCGTAATGTTATGTAAATTCTGTTTTATGGTGAATTTCCTCCTCCTTTAATATCGCGGGTTTTAATGCAGGTCGGATTCACTGCGCTCCGTCTTTGCTCAGTAAGGCAATGGCTCTATTTAAATAATATAGTTATATTGAATGCCATTTTTAATGTATGATATGAATACATTTGACAGGAGGCTCATATGAGCTTATCTCATGCTGACTGAAAATGGCAATATTTTGGACCGCCCTCCCTCTCTCTCTCTCTCCCCCCTCCCTCCCCCTCCCTCCCTCCCTCCCCCCTCTCAGTTTCCACTTTCCTCCCGACTGCAGAGTGTCGCTAAAATGAACACCAATGTCTCTTTCACACTTATTTGCCCTATTACTTCAAATTGCACTCAGATCCACAGAGGTAGCACTTCTATTGTTGCTGCCTGATTGAATTAATGTTCATCTGCGCTGCTGTGCTGAGAACAAAGACGTGGAGGAAAATAGGAAATTTAGTCTGATTTTACACCTTTAAAAAGAAGTTGAAAGTCTCGGCCGCGGTGCGTTTCTGGGGGACGTGTTGCAGCCGCGTGTTGCGTGTGGTTGTGCTATTTGGATTGGCGTCCTTTTTTTCTGAAATCACACGGCTTTACGGTGCGATTAGGTTTTCAAAGCGTCTCTGAGTACACGTTACAAAGTCTATATTTAATGTGCGAGGAAAAGCATCATAAATCTGCACGGCGCTCATCAGTTTTCTGCGATGGCAGCCTGAATCACTCAGAGGATGAAAGAGCTGACACTTCTCTCTTCTCGGGTGCAGAATGGGAGCGATCGAGCTTCAGATTCTTCTGACTTTCGGCTCATTTATCACGAGCTCGGCTCCAAGACTGTGGGCAAGAGAGATATTCAACCCCCCCACAACCCCCCCACTGCACCCACCCACCCCTCCAAACGTGCTCGGTCACGTGCACAGTCTGATCTGTCAACCACTGTGATCAACATTAACCACCTTTTTCTCGAAAGTGACTCTCTTGCTTGTCTCCGTTTCTCTGTCTCGATGGCGTTTCCCCCGGCTGTGTTATTGAAGTGTTGCTGTGATGCATTACACCAGTGTGTGGGTCACTCTAATGACTGAGTGGGAGGAAGATGCTCTATAATCGGGATGTTAGCGCTTCTTGACAGAAAGAGATTCATGAGCTAAAGACAACGAGAAGAAGCAGCCAGAAACAGCTGAGATAAACTACCAGCACACATGCAGAGACAGACAGCTAACCTTTCTTCAAGGTTGCTAATGCTAATCACATTGCTTTGGCAAGAGACTAATGTTGCTGATAAGTTAGGCAACTTCCAATTTGCTGTGAGGAGAATTCAGGAGCAGCAAAGAACCATTTCTCCAGTCAACAAAAGTTTAGTGAAAGACTAATCGTAATGGCAACAGTTTTGGCTAATGCATATCTTTTGGATTGTTGAATCGACATGAGTGTTTTTGAACAAAACAAGCTAAAGATACCAGGAAGAAACAGCAGAAGAACAACTAAGGAAAGCTACTAACATGCAGATGGCTTTCAGGGAGGTAAAAAAACAAAACAAAAACATGAGCCTGTTAATGCTAAATTCCGTAACAGTGAATAAAAGATTTGTACCTAGACTTTTTTGCGAGTGCTACACTTTGAAATCTGGATTTTGATGTTTTTATGGTGTAAACAACCACCTTGCAAGCAGCTTTGAGTAAGATGAGCTAACTTTTCTTTGAGAAGCTAATGCTAACTGCATCTGCAGTAGAGGGATACTACTGTCTTGTCTAGTTGTACGTCGGTCACTTTGATGTCAGAACTGACTTTAGGACCTTTACTGCTATCATCTCTTAGTAAGCAGCTCATGTTAATGCTCATAGGCTCTTGAGCAGGAGTGATTGAGACAGCAGCTCTGCAACTCCCTTCCAAAGTAATACACCGCCTAAAGCTCTAGTAACTCCGACTGCAATAATAACTTCACAACAGGAATCAGTTACAGTCACGTTGTCGCCTGGTGTAGCAGCGTTACGGTAAACAGTAGTTTTTCCCAATGCTGATTACAAGAGTGCTCACTGTTGCTCGGCGATGACTCACTGTTGTGCTTTTTCTAAACACATTTAAAATTCAGCGTCCGAAGGGAAATAAAAAGTTGTGTGGAGAGTGAGTGAGCCGTTAAACGGAGGTAGAATAAGGTCATCCCAGAATGAGGTTATAGCGTGCTAATTACCCGCATAATTGTCTTTGTTTTTTTAAAATTTATTTGCCGGCTCGGAGAGGCTGATTGCCTGATTGGCTGATATGGAGGACGCGATGTAAAGCATATTGAAATGATACCGAGGGCGTGCGAGGTGTCTGACGAAGCCGAGTATGAATAAGGAAGCGAACTTCCTAACGCGCAGCTGTTTCCCGGTCGGTGTGAGCCGCGCTCTTCAGATATCCATCCTTAATCCATATTCAGAGCTGCTCTCTATTGATTGAGTGTGTTCCAGATAAGAAGGGATGCTGAATTGCGCAGAGATAATACATTCTATGGATCACAGGAATGCAAATCAAATCAGATACCCATGCAAATGTGAGCCAAAGTCATCTTAAAGCAAAAAGTATTTTATTTATTCAAATTCAAATTTCCTTATTTCAAGTCCGTGTGATTAGCATTTGCGGCCCGTTTTTCTTGTGATATACAAAGTGTGCGAGCCCTTTTAGAAAATAATTAATGGCCCTAATGTTTTTCTTTTTGTTTCCGGTGGTCCAATTACTGGCGCGCTCTCTCCTCAAAATACATAATCAGAGGGAGTGACGCAGAGTCCCCCACTCTTTTATCAGCACTGTACTTAGTCAGCAGCCTAATGCTGAATCACCGCCTGCGTGACTCTTTTCTCTGTCAGTCACACCAACCTCCCGACGTTCTTCGAAAACTCGCCGGAAAGTTGGCCGATTGTTGGTCCGACGTGAGTCATCCATCGTTCGGCGTTATTTATTTCGTGGGCGGAAAACAAATTCACCCCTCCTTAATGCTGATGGTCACGACATGCATAATATATCTCTCCAATCAGATACCAGTTTCCAATGTCACTACATGAGATAATTGACCTCTGGAGACCAAACAGAGCCATAGTCGAGCTGGATGTAGAGGGACGGTCCCCAACCTGGTGTCAGGGACCCCTGGAGGAGCAGGGGGGGCTTCAGTGGGGGCTGAAAGTTTTGAACGTTTGACCATTCGACGCTCACATGCTCAAGAAACCTGGAATAAAACTTCTTGAGTGTAAAGCAGATCTGGGAACTGCCCGATGCTTTTATTTTGAAAGGCTTGCATGTTGCATAGGAGCAGATGTTCACCTGACTTGCTCTCTTGAATCACCCCTCGGCCAATCAGTGACCTACATTAAGAGGCCACGATTTCCACTCGGTTTCAGTTAATTTGTTACTATAAAAGTACCTGGTAGTGGATCTTCACCTCATGGAAAACCCTAAAAAATGAGTCGAGTCGTGCCTCTCGTTGTGCTGTGTGTCCCTGGATCTGCAGCCAGTCAGACACCTGTGTAGTGAAGCCACGCAGGTGTGATTTGTGCGAGATCTGTGACCTGCTGGGTGTGACGCGATAGCAGGAGACGAGGCATGTTCCAGCACGACGCCGGCAGGACCGAGTCCACCAGGTGCTCGCCGCCGCCGCTCCACCGCGGCTCATTATCTCACATTGAACATCGTTATTAGAAGAACAGCAGGTCAGTTGCATCCAGGAGTCCTGCAGGTGCTGCAGGTGAGGCGTGGTTGTGTCATGGTTAGCAAAGAGGACCCCGGTCTGATTCCGGATGGTTGGATCGTCTCTCTGTTTTCCACTTTGAAATTTCGGTTTGGTTCTGACTGAGGGAAACGTCAGGTGGAAGATTCACTGCACGTTTCTGGTGACTCAGAGATCCAAGTGGGGTCTGTGGAGGCGAGGGCAGGAAAAGATCCACCGATACGACCCGCGCTTCCAAAAACAGGTCCAAAAATCCCAAATTATTGGATATTTTTAACAAATATTTTCATTTTTGGCTGCTTACAAGTTGATAAATGAGATATTTTGATCAACATGTCTCTAAAAATGTTTCCTAAACTCTGACACGTTCTGATTTTGCCATCAGAGGCGGGTTTTTTTCCCCGTATTTTGTTGTCAACAGGAATGTTGTTGTTTCATCAAATCGTCAAAAATAATTGTGCTCTTTTTGTCATTTAATTGTTTTCCGCCGCTCAATAAGCGGCGGCGTGCTTCCGGTGAGAGCCGTATCGGCTATTTTCCGCGGCGCTGCCGAAAGCGCGGCACCGATTCCTGCAGGACGCCGCTTCACAGAGACCCGCGTCCGATCCCCCCGCCGCACGCCGCGTCGGCGTTTAAATATGTTTGTCCAATTAATTCCTAATGCGCGGCGCCTCACCTGCGAGGTTTGAACGGGCGCACGGACGCGGAGTCCCACGGAGGCAACAAACACACTCATCACTCAAATCGCCCGCTGAGCTGCGGAGCTGTCAATTACTCCACGCCGGCAAAACACGCTTTGCATATTCAAGCCAGCAGTGGACCGAGCCAGTTCATTAATTGATCTTTAGTATTCCCCTCTGAGCGCGAGAGGCTCGATAGAACGTCTTTTGTGTGCCCTCCGCAGAGGGTTTTCTTACATAGCCCCCCATAATGTGTGTGTAGAGTGTAACCTGTGTTCATGTCTCTGTAGTGGCTACAAAAAAAACTGTGCTCAATGGGCGGTCCTAATGAGAGGGAAATTGGTCTGTGTATGTGAAAACAAATTGCTACCTTCTGCTGTTCCAATTGATCTCGGCGTTGCATTAACATACCTCGGGCCACAGACTTGTTTTCTGTTCAGTGCCAAATTGAAGCTCCCATAATTATAGTTTACCCTCGAGTAAGAACATCACCTAAAAGGAGATTCTTGTTTTCGGGACGGACTGATTGCGGCGTGCATTATTTGCCGAGAATCCTAATGCCGAGGACTCCTCCCGGGGTCCTTTAAACACTGTGAGGCATTGTGTTAGTCAGGGCTGCGCCGCGCCCCGACTTCCCCTTCCTCCCCCCCCCTCCCTCCCTCTCTCCCTCCGCCTCTCTCTCTCTCTACATTTGCACAAGGAATCTGGTACCCTGCAGGCCTTGAAGGCAACACGCTTTCTTATTCTCTCTGTTTAAATTGTTCTTGCTATGCTCCGAGAACAAGCCGGCTCCCCCCGTGTCATTAGCCTGCCCCTCAAATCTCCAGCGCCGGCCAAGATGAGGGAGATCTGTCTTCGCCGCGCACAGTCCGGCTCTCTGCCGCGGTCGGAGGCGTCCCCGGAGACGGCCGGCGCGGGATGGATGTGCGATACACTGATGAGCACTTGTCCAACATGTCAGAAAGTTCCAAGTTAAGCAATTCGCATAAGGCTCTTATCTGCCCGTAAAACAATGGTGGTGAGGCGATCCAAATGCGAGCGTGAATGTCCTGTTATGGTGTGAAGCTCCAGCGGCTATTAGAAGAGGAAGTTTATTGATCCACACATTGGAGTCGCTTACTGCAGCTCCGCTGTGGAAGCGAGAGGATACGAGGAAACTTACTGGGGGATAAAGCAGAAGAACAGCGCAAGAGTCTTTCTGACAACACAAACAAGAAAAGACTTCTGAAAGTTGAGTCCAGGACAAGACGACGGCGTCGAGGGGTCGAATCAGAGACGAGGCCAAGAGCCCGGGACAAGACGGAGACTTCCGGGGATTGGTCACATTTTCAATTCCACCCTCCTCAATTAGAACCCCGGCAGAGCGGGAACTAAAAAGTACCTGGTACCTTGGTCCCCTCAGTGTGGAACAAAGTGGAGTCAAGTCGAGTGGACGTGTCCTGATCATGTTCTGACTGGTGAATCATTTCACCAAACACAAGTCGTAATCTCATCACATTTTTATCCATCTGCTGCTTTAGTCGCCGTCTGCTCCAACAAAGTTTCCACTTCTTGCAAGAGAAGCTCAATCGCAGTCGTGATTCATTGATACCGTCATAAAAAGAAAAACCTGAGATGAGTATCTGCCGCTAAAAAATTCATCCCGCCCGCTTTCTCTTTTTCTCCGCCGGACACGAACACAATTCCACCTCATCACTCTGATCAAAAAAGAACACGAGTCCAAAAGGATGAGATTGTGTTCAACAGAATTACGTTTTGGAGAACTAGTTAAAAAATGAAAAAAGCCGCGGCTCCCGGACGCCGGCTGAGGTGTCCGCGCCGCAAAAACAAATCGATCGACACAGCAGATGAATCCAATCCCGGCTCATCAGACGAATCCTCCGGGAGAGCCCAGCGCTCCCCAACACTGCCCACCCATTACCACTCAATCCCTCCCAAATCCCAACACCCAACACAAAGCTGCCACATCCCAGCGAGCAATCCTCGGCACGCCGCGGCCCCACCGCACGCCACGGCCCCACCGCCCCCCCCCTCCCTCCCCCCGCCCAGGACATGATGAAAAGAACATATTGGAATTGTGTGATATTCTCTAATATCATGATTTTATTTGAAAGATAAGTCTTAGCGATGATGAAAGGGAAAGCCGATTCCGTCTTTTACTTTGAAGTATTTTATCAGCGTGAATACCGTCTGTCCTTGTAATATCGCTCCATCGCACCGTGATTCCTGTCCAGCCCACTAAGAGAGTATAATAATAATAATAACAACAACAATAATAATAATAATAAATAGAAATATGATATTGAGGAAGGCTGCCTTTTTGAAGGTAACTAAATATTAATGTTATTTATTTGATTCTTATTTATATGATTTTTTATGGTATTTGACCAGTAAAAAGTCTCATTTTTATGTTTTTAATATATTTTTATGTATTGATAATATTTGGGGAAAAAATTAGTTTATAAAGGTGATCATCACTCAAAAAGTCATTGTAATGTAAAAAACCACTACTGACAAACTATTCTTTTCAAGTATTGTGACTATCATTTATATATTTTTCATTCGTCTATTTTTGTTTAGTTCAAGGGCAAAAAACAAATCTCAGCTTCTTAAATGAGGAAACAAAATGAGTTTGTCGTTGCAGGATGTGTTTGCTTATTGTTTCATTTACTTTTAAAGCCGCTTTATAAATGCGCGTCAGTCCCCGGATGATGAATCGTTACAATAAAGGATTCACGAGGAATCACATTATACATGATCCCTTGTTTTTATTTATCTGTGCAAACGTCTGATTATTTACTGTCACATTATCTCCGGTTGTTTGGAATAAAAAGAATCGAGTAAAAAATGTGACCGTGCTCAGAGGAAACGTTCAACTTTACAACAGAGCTGTTATATTTCATCAGCCTCATATTTACAGAAGTGTGTGTGTGTGTGTGTGTGTGTGTGTGTGTGTGTGTGTGTGTGTGTGTGTGTGTGTGTGTGTGTGTGTGT
>JAUESE010000002.1:2532367-2546498 GCA_032274725.1 Malacoctenus triangulatus
GGACGAAGAAAAGCGTAGAGAGGAAGGAACGAGGTGGAAAATACACAAGAAACCTGTGAGAGCGGCTCCTGAAATCAAGCTTCAATCAGCCTGTAAAGAGACGCGACTGGTGAATGTCGGATTTTTGTAAGATAATCAGAAAAGTAGAATTAATCGAGGGCTGAGTTTAGGGCACAAGTGCCACCTACAGGTCAGTCTACGTACTTCAGCGTTTTTACTAAAACTGCTCCGTTTGATAAGTTTTTGAAGTATTTGTAGATCAAATTATTTGGTGTTATTCGTTTTAATCTTGGACTCATGAAGTTTGTGGTCGTGACTGAGTCGACATGGCAGCAGCGCGAGTACGGTGGCGGCAGCATCATGAACAATCAACCTTCTTGTTCCCAGACAAAGTAAATCCCGCGTCGTGTAGAGACGTCCTGCGGGCTGGTGTTGTCAAGGTGACGCCGTGTCACCGCAAATCTACTCACGATCCATTTACTAGAGGATTTTTCCCATGAAAAATCTCGCTGCATATTCGCGGACGCTCGCACGCTGTGACTCGAGGAACGGCGCCACGCGTCGCCGAGGCTTTCTTCGCCTTTCTTCACGCTCCGACTCGGACCTATTTTGAATTTGCCACAGTGGGAAAATGGCTGTCGGCCGCGGGGGTTCAGGTCGGCGCGGCTCCGCGGTAACAATACGAGTGTCGGTCCACGCTTGTTGGGGTCCAGCCTGCCCTCCAAACCTGCAACAATCGACCCTTAATTTCCACTCCGCCTGCTGTTAAGCTGGAAGTGCTTCTGGTTTCCTTTGCAGGAGCAGAAAACGCTCAGTTTCTGTTCTGCAAAACAAAACACAAATGAAAACCAAAGCTTCTTTCCTTTTGTACTCATACTCAACCTAAAATCTGCATCAGATCTCAAGTCTTGAATGAGTCTTTATGTGTTATTCTACGAGTGCAGTGGAACTGAAAGGTGCCAGACTCGAGGTGGATTCTACACAGAGCCAGCTTGTAATATTTCATGTGTTAAAAATCTTGGAAGGAAAAGGAAGTAAACTTGTAGCCGGACGACCCCAGAAGGAGTTAATGGAAGTCAGAGGTCGGGAAACCCAAAGTTCAGCGAGTGAAACAAGCTTAGAGCCGGTTGGTAATAGCAATAAGTTCCTCAGGAGAGGTCGGTGATGGAGCCGAGCAGCGACCCCGAACGCTGGAGGAACTCTCCTCAGAATGGGTTCAACGCCCGCCGGGACTCCTGCCGGCGTCCTGCGACGTGCCGGAGGAGCAGCGACGTGAAGTTTGGAGGCTCGGACAGAATCGGCGCGGAGGCAGCTCCACGTTTATCTCCTTTAAATGCTCCGAAAAACACCGGAAGTGGCGACGTTTAATTGCCGCGTGTTCCGAACACGAGGTGTGTCTGATGAGCGCTCGGTGGCTGGTGTGTGATCCGGATCATACGGGAGCTTCAGCACTTTCCTGCAGCGTCTGTGTGTAAAACAGGAGGGGAGGGTTTTTTTTGTTTTTTTTCATCGTGTGTCTGGTTCATGTGTGATATTTCCAGCGTGAACTCAATCCTTGTGGGAGCACAAATCACAATTTGCACTTCAAATTACTGGGACTTCCTAATATTTCATGGGTTTGAGAACTCTTGTTTAATAAATGGAACAGAACGTTTTGGGCCTTTTTGGGCTAATGGCCGTGCGCAGCGTTTTTCAGAGGAGGATGGATGAGGGGGGAGCGGCCAACCTTTAAGGCATGACTTGTTTCCCACTTGAGGGCATGTTGGAGTTAGCTGAAGCATAAGCGAGCACTTATCCTCTTGCACAGTTAAACCACTTAGTTAAAACTTTGACCCAGTGCCGACGCCGCAGAGTCGGCGGTGCAGGACTGCTGCTGCTGCAGCTGCTGCTGCTGCAGGAGTCCCAGGTGGGGGTGCAGCACAGGCGGAGCTGTCGGCTCGTGTCAGCAGCGGGGATGTTGTGGACGCTCGTGTACCTCGTGTGATGCACCGTCCTTTCAAAACAGCTCGCAGGGAAGCGACGCCGTCTGATGTCCGCTGCCGACGTTCGCTTCAGCTGCTCCCCGGTTGGATTGGCTCTCAGATCGGAGCGTCGCTTCACGCTCGGCCGTCCTGCCAACAAACCGCTGAACCCTCCGCGTTGATGTTTATGAGCTCCGGCATCGAATCGATCGCGTTAATGATACAAAGGCTTCAGGTTTCACGTGTAACGCGGCGCTCTTCACACCGGCGCAGGTTGCCAAACACTGCTGGCTACGCTTTTCTCTCGCATACAAAAAGCAGGAGCCTTCAAAATAAGACACAGGGCAGTTTCTTGGCAACCCCGCAGTAGGCAAAGCCTCAGGCCCCAGATCGAGAACTAAAGGTGTAAAACTTCAATAACACCAAAAGAAAGCAGGCAACAATATAATGGCTTTGGAATTCAAAGTAAAAGTACATTGCGCTTTTTTGATTTCCTTCAATTTCAATTTGATGCCAGGTGCTCTTAATTTGAAATAAAACGAAATCAAATGCTTCCTGAAAACTCGCTGGCATTTGTTGAAATCCTGCAGGAAACTTTTATATTTTTCCAAAGTTTACTATCTCACGCATGTAAATGAATACAAATTTCAGCGAAGACGTATCGATTACTGTTTTGCACGACGATGAATTACCATATAAAACACTTTGTCCCAAACACAACAAATGCATTAAAATGTCAGAGTGAAAGCAGCTTTCGTCTGACGTTCTCCTGCCTGGAAACAACAGCTTGTACTTACAGTTTTTCAAACTTGGGCTAATACGCGCTGATTGTCTGACAGCTTGTGAATTATTGAAAGTGTACATTGTTTGCTTTGCCCTCATCCATCTAATCACATAAGTAAATGTTTGTGTTCCCCTGGTTAAAGTAAAACCGACGCGCACGTCTGCCATTCTCCTGATTGCCAAACCCACTTATGGATACGCCGCGACTGTGAATGAGTGTTTCTGCCCTGCGCATTGTTCCCATAATACCACACTGCATCCCCGTGGGAGGGGTGGAGGTGGGGGTGGCGGCGGCGATGGTGGTGGTGGGGGTGGGGTTTGCTTCCTATAATGGAGGCGGAACAGACTGGACTTCAATGTGGAGTAATGTGCTGCAGCAGGAGATGGATTTAATGGAAGCTATACATATAAACACTCAGAGCAAATACGATGTTGGGCAGGAGGAGCTCGCTGAGGAAGGACGCTCAATCCAATTCCTTCCAGAGACGGTTAACCAAAACAAACCTGGATACCTCATGTTCTGCGGCGCTCATTGTAATTGGAACAGATCAATTGCGCCTTTATAAGAGGAATAAGATGGATAACCTCGTCTGCTTCCCCCTGCTATTTTAATGGGCCACTCACAGTCTCTGCTCCTTGCCTCCCGCTAATCCCCGCGGAGCCTCCACACTCCTAATCCTCCCTGCTGGACCGGGAACACAACGTGGGCTCGTCATCCGTCCAACCAGAGAACCTCCCCAACGCCGGGTAAATTAGGCCTGTTCCTGAGGGTTCAGCCAGGAACACTCCAAAGAAGTTTGGGTCGAAAAGACTCGGCAGGAAACTTTGAAGAAAACCTTCAGTTTCTGATGCATCAGATGACGAGCTGAGAGGCGAAGCTGTGTGTTGATGGTTCCAGCAGGGACATGATGGATGCGGCGCTGATGGTACCGGGTCTAACTGTGTTTACGTGGTCACTTTCTGGGTCATTCTGCGTGAAATCGATACGATTGAAAGATCAATTTGTTGCAGAGGTTCAACAAGAAATCACCCGATTGCGTCCCATTTAGTCTCCGAGTGGGAATTTCCCAGTTCCCAATTCCAAAAAAAACTCCTGGACGGTCACTCTTCTTCATTTCAGTATTCACAAACTTTGCTCGCTGTTCGTATTCGTCGCCATCGAGTCCAATTTGTGGCAGTTTGTTGGTGTTTTGTTGCGAGAGCAACAAAACTTTATGAAACTTGAAAGGAAAATTGCATCAGAGTGAAGCCACAGTTGGATTGTCACCAAGAAAACGTCCTCACTGTGTTGTTGTTTACCACAAAGAATCTGACTGAATGGAATAAATAGAGAAAGCAACGTGATCGGCCAGATAAAACGGCGCCGATAGGTGCGGCGAACACGTGTAACGACGACGGCTCGGCTGTGATGTTGCCGTCTCCACCTCGTCCAACTTCAAACTGACACACAACAAACGCAGGGCGGAGGAAGTTTGCGGCGTTTCTTTGAGTTACGGTGTTGCAGGGGAGCGACGGGCGCCGGGGTGCGGCACCGGCGCCGTTTGTTCGGCTCTGCGTGGACCCGCAAACATGGCGGTCCCATAGCATCGGCGCGCGTTCAGCCGGCTGATCAGAGGAGACGGACTGCTGGTGCCTCGGCACCCCCGTGCATCCAGCACGCCGGCTCAGCGGAGGGGGAACAATGTAAAGCCTTTTATCTGATGCGCCGGCTGTGATTAGATTCATCGCAAAAACGCTACCTGAAGTTCATTCAGCGCGCAGTTTCACCGCCGATTGTTCAGCCCGAGTCGGCACCGCGGCTGCTGATCGTCAGATATGTACATGTTTGTTTACATTTCTGCATCACATCGTAATCCATCGATTGGTTTGTTTAGTCTCTCGTTTTGTAGGGGGCATCTTCACACCGACTTCTGGGAGGGACGAGGAAAATGTCAGAAAAATAAACAAACGGGACATAACTGGAATGTCGGTGAAAAGAGCAGAAATGGACCAAAAACGTCCAGTAAATACAACCAAAATGTATATTTCAGTGTATTTAAATGGTACAAAATAAAAAAGAAACCGATTAAATAGAATGATTCTTATATTTAGATCAAAATGAATGGTTCAAATGATCCATAATTCAATTGAATGAAACAAAACACATTGTAAAATAATTGGATCAGACGTATAAATAGATAATGGCCGATATATTTTTGAGCCGGTGTCTTTGCCTTCCTTTCTTCCCTTGTCGACCACACAGTCTCAGGCCGGAGTAATTGGGATCAGGCCTTTAATCTAATAGGTGTCCGTCCGCTCCATCAGCATTACTAACTCTGCATTTGTGTCAAGCTGGAGCACAAACAGGGAGGACGATCAATAAGGCGCCACGGTTCAATAAGTGTGTAACCCCGGGCCGGCTTTAAAACCAGCCTGTGTGTCATAAAGCCCAATCTGCACAATCACACAGGCTGCTGTACCCCCCAACAGAACCCCCCCCCCCCTTCCCCACAAGCCTCCCTGTTGAGCAACAAAGCAGCTTATTAGCTAATAAGCTAGCATTAGCTTCACATGTCATCAGTGTGATGCAAAACATCACTTAAGTATAGACTTAAAACAGAAAAAAAACAGCCATAAAGCTGGATTAATGGAAACCTTCAGTGTGGAAGCTGAAGAATACAACTATTGCTGCTGCTGCATGTTCAGAGCAACGCTGTCACTACTAATTTGCTTTTGCACGATGTGTTTTGGAGGAAATGTAATCACTGCGCAGATCGATGGTCCCCAAAGTGAGTCCCGCAAGACTACACATTCTTCTTCTGCTGTATTTTTAACGTAGCTTATGGTAGCTGCTTATAGCAGGATTCCAGCCAGCAGTGGGATCGGTATATCGGAGCTTCAGCGGGCCTGTTGGCAGCAGCATCAGGCGCGAGCTGCAACAGTCCAGGAAGCGTCTCAGTTTGATGCTTCAGGGAACAGCAGCAGGTGGTGGAGACCAAAACGGAGCTCGAACTGGTAGCAGTTAGTCCGGTTCCAAACCGGTTGGTCCCCTTTAAAGTCACAGCTTCAGACTGATCAGCAGTTCCGGCCCGTAGGGTGGTTGTCATGGTGACCTGAGGTTCGGCAGTGCCGTCCAATCACAGAGGAGATCCACCGACAGTTTCTGAACTCAGTTTAACCCTTTCTGCTCAGAATTCAAATACTAAACCACTTTGAATGGTTGTAGTTGTTTTAAATGCTCTTCCTGCACCGAAACCCAGCGGACGCTTGTTTCACTCATTAAATCGTCCCTCCGTTATTCATGGCAAAATGATACTTTGCTAAAAAAAGTGATGTTATTAATGGACTCGATGACTCGAAATCACAGCAGCTATCATGTCTAATTACACCACAAAATAATGCTCCCATAATAACCTCCATTATCTCGCACACCTTTTATTATCTTGCAACACATATCTAAACTCAATTATACGAAAGTGTACCAACCGGCTCCGGCTGCTATTAAAGCGAAAGTGAATTATAATTCCGAACCTGAAACAGTCCATAATTTAGATGCGGATCGGCGTGGCGACACCGGCAGAAAAGTTTAATGCCGACTCGTTAAAATTAGTTTTATAACCTGTTTTTCGTGTGTTTGTAACTCACTTTTCAGCCCTCGCGCTGCGCCTGAGCGCCATATTCAAACGACCGAGTTAATCAGCCGCATCGATTCCAGTGACAGGCTCATAATGCCGTTTAGTGGTCTTCTTGCCAAACGCTGCAATAAATAGAGGAGCGTGTGTGTGTGTGTGTGTGTGTGTGTGTGTGGGGGGAGGGTCAGGGACAGACACAAGACAGGACACGAGTGCAAATGAGGACGAAACTTGATTATTTCAAGTTGGACATCAAAACATCCTTTTTGTTTTCTAAATTGAAACAACTTGAACGTGTATAATTTGAACTTCGCATCAAGAAGTTATAATTTCTCGGATGACTCTCTGGTCTTGTTGCTCTTGTTGTTTCAAAGGTTTCTAGTGTTTGTTTTTGTTGGGGGGGAGTTTAGCAGCAATTGTTTTCCTCTCTGTTGTTTTATTTTGCTGAAGCACGACTCGCAGCGCGTGAACATGCCGGGGAGATTTTACACAGACAAGCAGAGACGGCGTGCACGTGTATGCAGATCTGTGTGCAGGATCAAACCGTGAGCTCTGTATTATTTTGCTTGACGACACACACCAAACACACACATTCATGTGCCTGTAATAACCACAATGCTGTTTCAGTAAAAAAAAAAATGACAACAACCAAATCCGATTCAGTCGGAGAAAATGAAGAAGTGCTGAGGAAGGCGGACGCTCGCCGCGCTGACACACATGCACATCCTCATTGGATGGAAACAGACATCGGTATTCACCCCGCATTTGCCGGTAAAATGAAAAACACAGCTATCCTGCAGACGATATATGATGCGACAGCGGCGCCGTATTACCAAGTAAATGCTGACTGATTATATTTAACATGCGGCACTAGCAAATCACAAATTGCTAACCCGATGCTAGATTGTTCCCCGCGGAGTGCAGTGATGTGTTCCTGTTGTGCTCGCCGCTCTGTTGTTTGTTTGCTTGTTTGCTTATTTTTCCACAAGGTGAAAGCTGAGCTGGCTCAGTGGACGTTTTGTATTTCATGCCAGAAAACAGCTCAGTTTATCAGAGTGCGTCTGTAAAGTTCAACCAGGCTAAACCTAATAACCCGAACCTGAGGTTCAGAGGAGCTGATTCTGCATGTTTAACATGCTGTTAAACTGTGCCGGACTTTGCGAAACGTGAACTTTGTGAAGATGTTCTGTAAAACACAGAGTGGAGCGCTTTTGTCCTTGGAGGATGAAATCAAACCCCCCGATATCTGTGAGGATGTAAGAGTTACGTCGGCGCGCTGCGGACACCGTAGCAGCTTTCCCGGGATCTTTTTCATCTCTGATCGCGGCTACAAAACCAGCCCGTGCATATTTTTGTTCTCTTTTTAACCCACCATTCTCGGCTAATGGGATTCAAATGTACTTTAACTGAAGAGGAGCATGTGGTTCTCTAAAGGTCTGGTTTTATATTACATGGGAAAGGTCAGTGAATTAATGAGGCGACTAAAGAAAACTTCAGAGATCCTAATAATGTTTTTCCTCCCTCGTTCTCGCCTCCTTCCTCTGTGTGTCACGACGAGGAGGTGAGGCGCTCCATCGCTGCCGGCCCGCCATCCACTCAATCTACCTTCAGATATTCTGACGCTGAATTAATGCTTAGTTGGGACGCGTCGCGGGATTGGGCCTCGCCACGGGCCGGGGAAGTCATGTGAGCGCATTCAAATGGCGGACAGCTTGATTGACACCCCATCAAGCCGTGTCCCCACACCATATGCCAAGTGGTGTTGATAAGCCGCGGGCAATTCATCATCGTCAGAGAGAACACATCGCGGCCTGCATGCTGTAATGGTCTGCAGGCTCTGCAGTGCTGTCGGCCGCTGGAGCCTAAATCCCACAATAAATGAATTTGAGTCACTTTTAGATGATTTTCTGCACTTACAGTCAGTTTGCACCTGTTGAGGTAAAGTCCAGTCAAAAAACTTCTCGTGACGAGTACAGACGAGAGTCGACTAGAACGTTTTCAGAAACTTGCCCTGATTTATTTATTTCTGTTATCTTTTGTTCATTTTTTGCGCAAAATAATCCAAATATATGAGATTGAACTCTATTATTATTATTATTATTATTATTATTATTATTATAAATAATAATAATAATAATAATAAAAATAATAATGATTAAAGGGTTTAAAGGGCAGTTTGAAAAATTTCAAGGAGTTTTAATAACTTTTTGCAATTTTTTTTAATTTTTTGGCAATTTCTTTATTTTAAACAATTTCAAATGCAATTTTCGACATGTATTTTTAATTTTCAACGATTTTTTGTGTTTCTTTGAATGTATTTTTATTTTTTTGCATTGTCTGACAGCGACCGCGGTCCTTTGATGAGGCTTTCAAGGTACGGAACTCAGATCAAAACCTCATGGTTGTCATGGAAACGGACAATGGTGCTGAGCCCTGATTGGCTTTTTCCTTTCGGTTGCTATGGTAACGCGCACTTTGACTCTTGATGGGCTAAATCGAGCAACTTCTGTGCGTCTCGGGGTCGAAACCGGAAACCTTTGTCTTGTTTCAGGATATTTTCCGGCGCTGAAACGGTTAACGTCCACACAAACGACTTGGAAACATGGAAACCTTGAAGAAAGCAGCTTTAACTAAAATCCACAGTTTTTTTTTCTTCCTTTACAAGGTTCTTCTCCTGCAGTTCATTGTAACGTTTAACAAAGGTTACAAAACTGGAGAATGTGGTCAGTTTGTGGAATTGTGTGTAATGAAAACATCGGGCAATCGTCCTGCCTGAGAACGCGCTCGGCGAG
Organism: Malacoctenus triangulatus; assembly: GCA_032274725.1. NCBI lineage: Eukaryota > Metazoa > Chordata > Actinopteri > Blenniiformes > Labrisomidae > Malacoctenus > Malacoctenus triangulatus. Next base: position 2,541,515 of record JAUESE010000002.1, read on the forward strand.
TTATCGCTTTCCTTTCCAGGCATTTCACGGGGAGCGGGGTCACACTTTGTTCTGACCTCAGAGGCCATTGTGGATGATAGATTTGGGTGGTAATAGCCATTTTAATATTACTGTTTGTTACTAAGAGCATCTGAGTCAGCAGGGCATCGCTTCAAAAGCTTAATGGGGCAAAATAAATTGCCACACCAAGGGAAAGATACGGCACTAATCACACCATTAACATTGAGCATCCGCCCAGAGTGGCCATGTTTGTTTGAAGTGTGGAGAAATGAACTTGGGTCAAATCAAATTAAGGGCACAGGGACATAAAAACATAGTATTTTATTTAGCCCTCATCCTTCCCTCAATTAGATTTTTAAAAATGCTTTTCTGTTCGTGCCCTTCAACAAATCTCATTTCGCTCAGCGGCTTCGCTGCTCATTTCCCATCGCATGGATCGCGCTGCAGAGCGTTCGGCGCAGTTGTAATTACTTTGCAGCCTTTGTTTTACGAGTCTCCGGCCAAATAGTCAGCCTCCTCATACAGGAAACTAGCGCACATTCACTTAGTGCCATTATGTTTTTATGTGAAGACATTTTCAAGCCCCATTTGGGGCTTTGGTATATATCAATTATGTGTATTTGCAGACAGGTCCTCCCGAGCTGCAGCACGGCTCCCACGTGTTGGTGAGTTAACTGGATTAATTTCTTTGCAGGAGATATTAAAGTTTAACACTGATTGTTCTTGATAATCTTGAGATGGAGACGGTGATTGGACGTTTGTCTCGGCAGCGTCGTTGTGCTGAGAGACGTGGACCCACTTCGGCTCCGACGCAACAAAATAACATGTGACAATCCTTGCGGCCGCCAAACATGAACCGCTCGCACCTTTGAGCCACCATTAAGCACTTTAATGGTGAAAGGAGGCAAAGAAAAAAAATCCATCAAGCCATCTGTAACTTTATACATGGGAAGACCTTGAATCAGGCACAGCGAATTGACAGCTTGCTTCTCAGGGAGAAACCTTGACAATGTCTTCACAGCCTTGAAGGCTCAAATCTCCTAAATATAATGGGTACATGCTCCTCTGGCTGCTGCGCCCAAGCATTAAGGGACCATTAGAAAAGTGTTGTCTGTTGACCTTCTGCTCAAAGTCGATTACTTGCAAAACTCGGAAAGAAAAAACACGCTGAAGAATTTCTCATACAGAAGGTGCAGTTTACAACCCAAGGTGATCCAGTATTGACAATAAACAAGAAAATACTTTTTGTATGCACTCGATACCCCCAAGTTAGTTTGCAGTCAGTGAATCCTTAGGTTTAGTGTGTAGTTGTTGTCAGGTAAGGACTCATTGTGAAGAACTGAGTAAAAATTATATTTTTTGTCATCACCTGAAAGTTTCTCATTAATTAATGTATAGACATCGGTAATCAAAGTACAGGCAAGGAGTGTCACTTATACAAAATCAGCCAGGTGAAGGAGACATTTGTATTTCTCAACCGATGTCACAACGACAGTTCGAAGTATAAATAGCCGATACCAAGCCCAACACATTGATAGATACGTGCTAATGCTTGTTCTACAGGCGGGACTTGTCACCTCTGCAAAAGGAGAACTAACTCATCAAGTTTTTTTTGCTCTCACAGTCACACATCGTCGCTCTTCCTTTCTACCTCGTCACTTCTCTCTTCTGCAGCCACAGTTTGACGTGTGTATGTGTGAAAGATCTTTTTGGTGTTAATTAATTGATCCAAAACGATAATTTGGTTGATTTTTGGCCCACAGGGGGCGGGGCTTCCAGAAAACCTGCAAAAAAAAACTGCTCGGAGTTTCGGCCCTTAAGCGCCGGCAGTAAGCGGTGAGCTCTAACGAGTGTTGCTAGTCACAAGTCTCCCTTGTTTCCACGCGGCTGCTGTGATGTACAGGCGTCTGTGATTGTCCCTGATTGACTGACAGGAAGAACAAACTGGGGGCAACATGAATGTATAATGCACTTTCACCGAGTTGTTTCTGTTGGTATTCAAATTGTGTTTGCCGGGAAGAGGAAACCAAATCAGGGCCGCGCATAAACCACCTTTGATTGACTGTTGATGAATTCTTGGGAGATCACTGGAGGTAAACTACTCGGGAAAGGAAAGGTTTGATATTGACAGCTATCCAATAAAATTCATTCCTGACGCCGGAATTCCCTCCAGGTGGATAAACAAGGATTTCCACCGAGTGCTGTGCTAATTAAATAAATAAAAGCGTTAACAACATTAGCTTTCTTTGGTACGAATACATTTGCTGTGGTGCCACACTCTGTCTGCTCGGGCTCCTCTTTTCCTCTAAATGTGGCTTGATCTGTGCTTTACAATGAAATATTCATTACTCTACGGTATTCCCACATCGGATTCAGCCTGCATTTCCTCTCAAATCTGAATCTTAAAACCTGTGTCAGGAATTTATTGGTTTTACATTTAAAACATGCTACGGGGCTCATTCCCCTGAGTGGAGTTCTATTTTGTGATTTATGAAGATAAGAAGTGAACACAAAGGAACTAATTTTCCATTTCTGGAGCTCCTGGGAAGCGATATTTCATTTGGGACTGGAAGAGACTAAAAGCACGCCTCTGTTTTGACAGTTTTGGTTGAATGGTGATGGAAAGAGAAACAGGAAGAGGCGGGAAATGTTAAAAAAAAAAAAAAAACACCATCCGCAAAATGCCACACGAACCAACTAAAGACAGCGACAAAGCCGCGAGTGTCTGGGCGACGGGTTCGTTGTGCGGCTCCGCGCAACAACTTCGCATTGTTTCCAGAGTTACAAAGTCGGCTGGAGCTGAATGAATGAATCGCATGACTCACTGGCATTTGAGTTGTACTCTATTAAAAGACTCCGGGACACGCGGAGACGTTGCGTAACATGACAGCCATTGTTGGTCCGTCAAGCTCGAGTGCAGCCGAGGCGAAACCGGCTTCGGCGGCACCAAAAGCTCTGACAGGAGTAGCGCCACACTGTGGTGACAGCGGGTAGCAAGTCGCTCAGAGAAGTTCGTCAATAGAGTTAATGACAGGTGTCAATTTATAGGATATTTCAGTGGTTATAAAATTTAATTTTTCAATTTTAATAACTGTGAACACAAACTTCCATCAAATGCAATGTGTTCTTTTTAAGCAATTAAACAAACATCAGTATTTTATTAAATGCACCAGTTGTAGTGACAACAACTTTTGTCCATCACAAAAAGAATAAAAATTAAATGAAAATTAAAAACAACTTTAAAATTAATCAGATATGAAACAAATAATTCAAAAAAAAACAAACTTATTGCGATATTTAAATGTCATGTTATGATGAAGTAAACGTGTTTGCAGAATATTTAATTTTTTTAAAAAGTTTTTATACAGACACTATTTATAACATGAATATTGGTTTTAGTAAAACTAATTTCAATGTAAATTCAAACAAAAAAACCCTCGATAAAGATAAAGTACGTGCCGGTCTGGTACTTCGAGTTTCAGGTACTTTATCTGAAGGTACTTGTTTAATCTGAGCAGCGCTCGGGTCCTCTGTGCTGCGTCCACTGACCAGCTTCTGCAGCGTCTCCGTGAGAGACCGGCTGAATTTAAACACACCGCGTCTCCCGGCGAAGCGCCGAATTAGCAGTCGCTGCAGGTCTCACCTCACAATCAAAGGGCGCAGACTTTTTTATTGATATCACCACATTTCTCTTGTGCTTGTCAGCTTTGGCTGTGGGGCAACTCAGAATATCACAGTGCTGCGCTGCGTGATGGACCTCTCAATACGCCTCCATTGTAACCGGCTCCTCGCTGTTGCATCAGAGCATCAACACGCGACTCGTCGTCAGTTCGATCGTCTGATTGTTTCTAAACAACTTGATGTAACTGGATACTTTAGATTACACTTGTTGTTTTAATACGCCGTCCATGATTGGTGAGGGGCCTCCCTAACGGGGCCCCACTGGAAAATTTCAACAACTTGCACTTCAGCAAAGTTGTGTTTTGTTTAGATTTGGTGATATTTAATCAACTTGAGTTGCATGCTGAGTTTTTTCCCGTTATTCTGTGTGAATTTTGGGCCAAAAATGATGACTAAACTGAACTTTTTTCCACTTAAAGCCCAAAATGTAATATTTAACCGACTGTTTTACATGAATCCTTTAGGCTAGTTAACAAGCTGTTGACTCGTCTTAACTTCTCCAAGTTTGCTCCCCGCAGTGAATCATCTCATATTTACTCAGCTAACGATCCCCGAGTGACATCGTGTCACAGTAAACGAGCGTGTCATCAGCAAACACCTTGAGTGCGATTTGTCAGAATGAGCGCAGCCCCGCCTCCGAACTCCCCGAATAAATAAATAAATGATCCATCGTCGCCTCGGCGTGGGAAGCGAGCGGGCGCGGCGGCGGCGCGGCGAGGCGAGGTGAGTGTCGCCCGGGCAGCTGGAGGCCTCAGAGGTAAGAAAGCGACACCATCGCCGCTTCTTTACACGAGAATTAGTGCATGAAATTTCACACACCACAATAACCAGAAGCCATGCGAGTGTTAGATTGCTTTGTTGTTGCATCAGTGTGATGTAGGGTTGCTCTGGATCTGTGTGTGTGTGAGCGTGCGTGCGTGTGTGTGTGTGTGTGTGTGTGTGTGTGTGTGTGTGTTTATTCATTAATTTATGTAGTAGTTTCTCTGATCCCACTTCAGAGAGAATACAAAGGCCGTGTCCCTTTTTCTGCACACGTGGATCCGAGTCACTGGTGAAACGCGGCGCCTCCATCAGACGGTTGATCTGATACTTGTGTGCGTTGGCGTCTTCCACCAGGAGTCCGTTTAGCAGCAAAGTAACGGCAGACAAAGCTTTTTTAATCGTATGTGGAAACGAGCTTGTTGGTGAGACTCGGTAGATAAACTTTACACTGGCAGACGAAACACAATAACAGCTTTATTTGTTAGTGTATTCCTGATGGAGACGTGTCAACATGTCATCCAGTTAACTGTTTTTTTTACTT
>JAUESE010000002.1:2565999-2576571 GCA_032274725.1 Malacoctenus triangulatus
TGTGTGTGTCCCATCTGTTTGGTAATCTGTTGCTCAGCCGTGGTATTTAACGCCGGGACAGAGTAATGAGATTACTCTATTATTTATGAGTCAACTTTAAGTCTCTACGTTTTCCGTCTCACGTGTGCGAGGAGACGCGGCGCGCCGTTCCAAGCGGCGCCACCTGCGCCAGCCGCGAAAACAAAGAGGTTTGGTAAAAATAGATCCGCGGCGGTGGCGAGCGGCGCTCCGGGGTTCAGCTGCCTCGGCGGGTCCTGCGTGGGCGCCGACGCCGCCGTAACTCGATGAAAGCGGGCTTTATTGGGCGTGCGTGAGCCGCTCCTCCGAACGGAAAGACGTCAGAGTTTTTTAAGTCAGGACCATTTTATTTTCCTCCATTGATGGAAGACATTCAGGTCCTCGTCTTTCAGAGCAGGGGACATTAAATATCAGAGGAAGGGACGGACGGCTGGACACTCAAAGTGAAAGGCGACTTGAGTCAAAGTTAAGTTTATTAAAAGTGGAGGAGAAGAAGAAGGTTCATCTGGAGCCACGAGAGAGCGTCTCCTCAGGACGTGGACAGCGTGTCCTCGCCGCTCCTCCGTCGGGGTCGTCTCGCCGACGTTTGGGGAAAGGGCAGAGCAGTCAGCCGCCGTCGGGCTCCTCATCATCCGAAATAACGCTGTTTTTTATTAATACCACAGTATGCAAATGTAAAGAACAACTCTTTCTTCTCTCTTCGTAACCTCTACATCTCTTCTCCGTCTGTGCGGCTCATTAACGGCCTCAGCAACTTCAAACGAGTCACAACTCGGAGGAAGTTGCGACCAGGACCCGTCGAAGTTTGGACATTCACGGACAAAGTCCTACACGTTTGGCCTCGTTGGCGAAAACGTGCGCTTGCTCGCTTTCACGTCGCTCTCCGGCCAATCAGCCGCCTGCAATCTGTTTTTTTACAGTTCCTTCTCTTCCTACTAAACATCTTTGTTCTTCCAGCTTCAATTTCCTGACGCAGACACAGAAAGTGTCACGCGGCGCCGCATTAAAATGCTCTCCGACTGCGTTGCTGGTTTGACGCTCAGGTGCAAGAAGTGAAAACTTCATTTGGGTCGAGATGTTCAGAGCTCACCTTCGCCTTCTGTGTCCCGTCTTTTTTTTTTGTCCTCCTCCAAGCGCGATCGCAGGTGCGAGCAACATCTGTACGAGTCTGAGAGGAAGCCCGCGGGGATCGTCTCCCCGCCGAGAACACGCCTTCGCTCTCAGGTCCATTTTTAACCCCCGATTTAACTACCCGGCGCCTCCCTTCTTTTTTTTTCTAACCTCTCCTACTGAGAGTTGCTGAGGGGCGTCGATAGCGTCGCGCCTGAATCCTGCTTCACAACCGTCGCCCAGAACCGGCTGGGAGGAAGGTAACATCTGTATCCCGTCTAAAGAGAATACAGCCGCGCAATCAAGTATTCGCTTGTCAACAGTTTCAAAGAGATGAGGGGAAAAACACAAAAACACACACATGCTCCCACAGCTAACAAACACTTGGATGTTGTTTATCGCTGGCAGTGTGTATGTACAGGTTTTTTGCACGGGGTTGCGAAGCTGTACGCTCAATTGGAAGCAGGTGCAGCGTAAAGACCTAATCACATTTGCGGCTCATTACCCAGTGACTGTGTGCACATATTTGCCTCTCTGTGTCCTTATTAATCAAGCACAGACAACCCTAAGTGCTCCTCTCCACTTTTCCACATGACTTGCTACAAGCAACAGTAGAGCACAACAACCTGATGAGACCACCTGCTGCTGTCTGCTTCTCCAACACCTGCAATGCAAATGCTCATAATTTCTCACTTGACCTCTAACCACTTGCCAATTGACGGCAGCGCCGGTTTTTCAGGCCGCTCGACAGTTGTTGTGCCTCCTCGACAACCGGAGACCCGGCAAAAAGTCACACCTGCTCACTGCGGTGCACCTCCCTCCCCCCCCGTGTGCGAGCGCGACTGGAGACAGTGGGAGGGGCTGTCGGGAGGAACGGACTCTTATTGGCCGCGTCGGCGTAGCAGTGGTTTGCAGTTTCGCCTCACGGTGCGTAGACGATTCAGGAGAGGAGGCAGAGACCATGAAATGTCTCAGAGGGGCCGATGTGTTCGGGGGGTACCGTCACACTTTGGATAGGAACCAGTTCAAGAACTTTGACCCATATTCACCCTTTGTATTAGTGTCTTCTTGTCTGTTCTAAAGATTCTTCACGTGTTCAGCTTGTTCCTCAGTTTCACATGAGCTTGAAAAGGAACTAGTTTCCTTTAGGGTTTTTGAGTTTTAAAGGTTCTCTGTTAAGTGCCGTTTTCAGCACCTACGTACCCGAATCTCTAAGTGAGCTCAGTTTGGGGCTCAAAGTGTGAGATGTGACTTCATCAGATTGCAGGTGTCTGATTTGCCGAGTGATCTCACTGCATGAGTCATCAAAGAGGAAGTCCATCACCAAAATGAGTCATTACTCTTTTAATACAAAAAGAGCGAAACTACCGGACCGAGCAGCTTGTGAACTGTTCCACTGTCCAGTTTGGGTCTGTGACGACACAACTCGCACTGAAGTTTCACTCAATTGGAGTCGAAATGACCAAAACTAAGTCGAGTCAGAGTGAGAAAAATGGACGAGCAGAACTCGGTGTACAGAGAGTTTCTAACCGGTAAAAATCCTATAAATTATCTGAAATCCACTTTGACGTCAGGTCTCACCAAACTATGTACCCAAGGACGGAGAGCGGTGGGCTGATCAGGAACAGATAAACGATAACAACAAGCAGTAAATATCTGTACAAAAGATGACCTCAGGTTCATCATTATTAGAGTCTGTCACAAAAGCTGCACTATTCAGCACCAAGGTCTCCACAACATCCACAATAACAGCGAAAAATGGGCGAAAAATTAGTGAAAATGAAATTAATCATCCAGACCAAACTGTTGGAGTCCCAGGAGGCTCATTTAGACGCGTGTTTTCGATGCTCTCTGACGAGAGTTCATCCAAACTCTGACACGCGGAGACATTGACCTTTCCAAGCGACTCGTTGTGTAACGGCGTCTAAAAAAGGAGGGAGGAGCGACGAGAGGAGAGCGAGATCGTCTCCAGCGACTCCTTTTGTCTGGTGGAAACTGTTCTCCAGCAAATGCCGAGCTCAATCGCATGGCAACGATTGTGAAGCCGGAGAATTAATCCAGGTGGGCATCAAACGTGGCGCCGTCTCCTGTGATTTCTAACTATGTAAACACGGGGAAGTAGAAAGGGGAACATTACCGGCGCCGCGTCCATACCGCGGTCGTTTGGAGAAGAACAGATCAGAATCGCCTCGAGGCCGTCGGACGCGGCCGAAATTTGGATCGACATCTTTCCCCGACGCGCCGCCTTGTTTGCAGGAGGCCCGGCGCTCGGTCCGCGCAGTCCTTTCGGGGCCTCGCTTCCCCATTGTTCCTCCGCATTATCTGCTATGCTGTGCATGTTCACACTGTCTCCAAAGGACCCCGGTTCCCTTTTCAGCGCGGCCCCAGAGACCCAAACGCCACCGTCTAAAGTCCTGTAAGTGGGACACGGAGCCGCATGGCCCAGCGAAAGAAAGAAAAAAAAAACAATAGAATAATAGGCGAAAACCCCGGCATGAATTTTTATCATGGTGTCCAAACAGCAGCGAGACCGTCGCACAAAAAAGTCATGCGTGTCTCTTGAGGTTCCTTTATTTTGTGCGTATCTGTTCTCCCTCGTCTCTATTCCGCACACGGTCCAAAAAAACGCCGCGCCAATTGTTGCTGAATTCTGCAGGAGTTGTCGTGTGTGTTCTTGTGTGTCCGCGCAGGATTAGGCTGATGCAACTGACCATTAACAGTTCAGAGTTTTTATCCCCCGGCTGTTAACCAGCCGAACTTTAACACTTCACTTATCGAAAAGCTGCTCCGGCGATAAATCCTTCAGTAATGTCAAGTTCTTGATGTGTTGCTCAGAGCAGCTATTTAGTGATTAAATGTCCATGTCAGTGTAGCGCTTGTCAATTAGGTTACCAGTTTTAAAGTGTGGGGGGGGAGGCATTAGCATTTTTGGAGCCGGAAAAAAAACATGTTGCAACTGCTTATGTGGCTGAAATGGACAGTGATGACATAATTAGGTCAGATATGTCAGCTCTTGATTAAAGGGGGAAAAAAGGTAGCTTTAGCTTTTGCTAGCCACATATAACATAGCATGCTAGCAGTGCTAGTGAACAAAATTTATTTTGCTATAGCCTGTAACTGAAAACTACATTGGTGAACCAGGCATTAGCTTTTGCATGTTTTTGGTATATATTGTTAAGAGAGGGAAAAATTATTTAAGTGCTAAGTAACTAAAACAACCATAGTACCTTTGACCGAGTGAGTAAAACAAATAATATGAGCCTCGTTTGTCTAAGCATAGCATGTTATCCACTGATCAAATTGAGCTTTATCATCCATTTAAACATTTAAGCAGGTAACCTTAGCTTCATACATCTATATATAGCATGGTTTTGGTAATCAAAGGAGAGAAACCAGTTGTATTAGCATATTTATACACACATAATGCTACCAATATTGAGGTGAGGTAAACGGGTAGCATTAGCATATCTTAGCAACCATTTATACAGCATGCTACCAATATCTAAATGACTGACACATGTAGCATTAGCACAATAAAGATGCTGTATACAGAGCATGCTAATGATCTCAGCTACATAAACATGCTACCAGTAATAAGGAGAGTTCAACAGGTTGACTTAGCAACATGTAGCTTGGCGTAGCATGCTACCACTGACTGAGCGGGTTAATTAGGACACTTTTTGCTGCCGCTGAGGGACAACTGCAGATAAATTGTTGTTTAAAGTCAACTTAAATACAGTCGTGGCCTCTCCAACACGGCGCCGGTTGTTAACGCCGTCTCAGCGATTACTCGTCCCTGCAGAGACGTCCAGCCTCGGGGATTCTTCAGCATCCTTGATTGTTTGTTTATTCATTGTGTTTGCGTGACAAGCGTCCGTCCGTACATTAGCTCATTTTACATTCCGCGGCGAGTCTTGAACTGGCGCTCGGGAACCTTGGGGAGGCAGTCTTCCTCGCCGTCTTCCTCGCCGTCAGACCCTGAATCTTTATCAGGGAGTCATTCTTATTCAAATGGCGGCGCGAGCAGCTCATAAACATAGCATTAGATTATGGAAATGAGCGGTCTGCATCTATTCTTATTTAATTCCTTTTGGGAGGCATTTAATTTTAAACAAATAAATAAGTAACGGCAGCATCAGGTGTTTGTGAAGGGTATTGTGTAAATTTAGCCAGGCAAACTGAATAATAATCACTCCATTTGACTATGTGCGTTCAATCACCCATCACTGAACACTTCATTAAGGCTTTAATGGTCTTTTAAATATGTAGGACACTTGACTTAAGACAGATGTCAGGGGAATTTGCTGCTTGTCATTCAGCGTATCGAGTTTGTGGTCCAATAAACTGTCCATAATCTGTTGGCGGCGCCGACTCCACTGACCTTCATGTGGAACCCAAAACTATTTGCTTTAAATTCATCAGCAGCCTCGTCCATTTTCACCCCTTTCTGCCTGCGTTTCACGAGTTTCCCCTTCACAATAAAAGCTTCAGACCAAAAGTCCGACATAGTCCATCACTCGGTAAAGTACATATTTTTTGACACTTGGACGTTGTGTATGAAGGAGCAGAGACGCGGGTCAAAGTGGAGGCACGGGTGCTTTTTCTTCACATTCTTTCACCACAATGGACAAAAATGGTTTTTGTGTGTGTGTGTGTGTGTGTGTGTGTGTGTGTGTGTGTGGGGAGGGGGGTCCAGGTCAAGTGCTGTTCCACAGGGTCACCATTGGTGCTCCATTGGTGCTCGTCATTGGGGTCCGGTCTGCCCTCCCGACTCTCCAAACTGACCCGTAATTTCCACTCCACCTGCTTTTTCAGACAGAAGTGCTTTTATTTGCAGAAGCCGGCCGCTGCAGCTCTTGTTATTTCTCCGACCTTTTGTGGTGGGAAACAGACACACGGGTCATTTAAATTGAAAAGAGGACAAAAGCTGACCAAACTATAGACATCTTGATTCAAAGCTTTTATTTTGGGAATTCATAGCAGATGTCAACATTCTTTCTGCATAATTCTGATAAAAAATAAATCACATGTGCAAATAATTAATGTAAACACTACCCAATTCCAAAAATTGGGTAGTGATCCCTTTATTCTCCCCTACGCTTTTATTTTGAAGGATCCTGAGATTGTGTGTTGGTGAGCGTGTGTGTTTGGCTTCGTGTGGCTCTCCTGATCAGGTAACTACACACTGAAATATAAAACAAGCACATTTCCCTTTAACTTGAAGACTCACTCGCTCTTTATTACTCTGTAAAACTTCACATCTGCACGTTTATTCAGTAACACAAGTTGATCATTATACATCTTAATACTGTGTGGGAGCTTTCTGGCGATATCTAAAGTTGTATGTTCTATAACTTAGTAAGAGCAGAGTGATTAAAGAGAAAATCTTTTGAAATTACACGTTAGCATCGAAGCGCGTTTACTGAAAACAGGCAATTACTGCGGTTTCCTTCAAACTCATATTCTTTGCTTCTAGGACTTGATTCCCTCCGATGGCGTGATTACGATCAAGAGCTTCATCATCTTCAGCTTCATCAGGACATTCAGGGTGAGTGGACAGAGACACCGGGTCCAACACACACTGCTAACGTCAGTTGTTGAAGGTTAAAGGTGGAAAAAATGTGGAACTTAGTGATAAAATGAGCAAAAGCAGTGAGGAAATGAAAAGATGAAAGAATCAAACAAGATATGGCGTCGTATATGAAGCTACATAAGCATTAACAAAAGGTCCAGACGCTCCCCTCCACACGTTGGCAGCGCAAAGAAGGAAAGGATAAAAGAGGCAGAAACACAGCAGACGTGTGTGATAACACGCTGATTATCACACATAAAGTCCTTTAAGTCTCATTCCAGTTAGAACAATAAAGGAAATCTGTCAGACTGGTGTTATTATGACCAGTGGCCATATCATCCTGAAGCCGTGTTTGGCTTGTCAGGCGCCGCCGTCGCTCTGAAATATTCACGTTGGGGAAATTAAAAAAGAATGAAATACTTACATTTGTATCCCCACTCATGAATAAGATATAGCAAATTGCCTTTCTGGTTGGGCGAGCAGTTTTGGAGGCAGCGCGGCGTGTTGGGAGATCGCCCTGAAACTCTCAAAAACAAAAGTGGATTTAACCACCTGCCAATGCTGTGTGGTTACACCACGCTAGCGCTGGCTCCGGCTACCGTCGGAGCATTATTACCTGTGTTGCTTTATATCTGAGAGGCCTGAACGCGGTCGGGTTTTATCGGGAAAAGATGCGATTCAGTGAGAAATCACGTGGTGCTGCTTTTTTTTTGGGCTTCACTCTAACGGCACAAACGGAGCATTAACATTTTAATCAGACAGGACTGTTTTTATATCAATGCTTCAATTCTCCAAAAACCACTCTGGGTTTTTTTTTTTTTCCAGCGTGACCACGATGAGCCGCTTATTTGTGTTGGCGGGTGTGAAAATTGTTCCGATCCGGCGGCCACACAGTCAATTAACCAGGTGGGGGAACAACTTTATCAGCGGCGCCGCCGTCCCATCTGTGATTCCGGCCGGCCCGTCCGTCCGTCCGTCAGGTGTTGTGGACGCGACGCGAGCCCAGCGGGGAATCGCTCCAACGGCGCCGCGCGCTTCCAAAACTCGCGAGCTTACCTTTGTCCAAGCGGGCGCCGAGCGGCGGGCGGGACCGGCACGGAAATGTCTGGCGATCAGATGTTAGCCCGCCGCTGCCACGGGAAGAGGGCCGTCGGGGGGGGGCCCAGGCGACAGTGGAGCGTCCAAAAATACGCAACAAATACTGTTTGTCCCTGTTTCCGAAATAGAAATATTTGCAGATTAGCTGCAGCCTCATCGTGTTTGGATGTAGCACAGCGAGAGGAGCCGATGGAGGGAAAGTCGTTCAGTGTTTATCAGCCGAAATCATGAAGGAATTTTACCTCCTCATGAAAGTAATTGAATACTTTCAGAAGGAGAGACAGGCAGTGATATTTACATACGTTTTAGTGGGTTTGTAGTTTGCTGTTTATCAAACTGACAGTGATAAAGCTGCAGAGCTGCTGTCTCTGTTTGTCCTCCTTGAGCCTACTGTCAGCTTTAGCATTATCCAAAATGGATTAGCAGTGACTCAAATAATCCTGAAGTTTTTCTGTCCTTTGAAAGCAACATGAAGAATTTCTACCTCAAATTAGCATTAGATTGTATTCCAGCAGCATCGATTAGCATTAGCCTCTAATGGAGGCTAGTTTGTCTCTTTGAGAGCTCCCTGTGTGTCGGTAGCTCCTTTATGCTCTTCTCTCGCTGCTTTTCTCCTCGAGTATTTACTTTCGGGGTCTATGTGGGTTCAAATTGTCCCATTTTCTCCATGTTACAGTCAGATCCTCTGTAAGTCAGAGATTTCTTCTCCCCTTGTTTCAGTATTTGTCTGACAGCAGTGAGACAGCTGTCACTCCTTTGAAGAGTTGAAAGAGGTTCAACCTTTTGCTATTTGGAGCGCCGCACTCTGCAGAGGGGTTGTTTAATTATTCTAATGGATTTAATTAGACCGATAACAACTGAATAAACACGTTAGCCGCCACCATTTCTACATTTATCGCCCCTTCTTCTGATCACGCCTGTCCGTGCGGCTTGCTGCGCGAGAAGTCAAAAAAGAAAATGAAATATTTAGAGCGCCATGAATAAAACATGGCCGATACCTTTGGTACCTGTTGGTGGTGGTGTCCGCAATGTTTGATTGACATTATATTGAGAATCAGTCCATCAAGCCGCGGCCATTTAGAGCGGCGCGGGAGAAGAATAGCGATGAGGGCGGCGGACATAGGACGCTGCTGCTCTGTGAATATACTGCGAAATTGGACCAAATTAGATGCAAATGGTTCGTGGGAAATGTTGCATTTTAATAAGCTCGGTGTCTCGGCCACGTCGCCGCGCCGCAGATAAAAAAAAAAACTGGCAAAACATAAAGCAAGGCAGGATTCAATTAATAGAAATAATGACAGGAATCACTGGAGTTTATTAACCCTTTAACTTCCTGCTCATCCGCTTGGTCGAGTCAGTGAGTCACCATAAAGTGATCCGATCTTTAGTGGATCTTCCCTTAAATCCACTTTTACCTACAAAGTCGATTTTTAAATCTAATTCACTTACATTTTTTATTTCTTTGCCCAAACAAACAATATCCCAAGGACATTTCTTTTTCTTTCCTTTTTAACCAAATAAATGAAGTTATTCAGAGTAATGATGGTTAATTCAGGTTTACATAAAATTAAGAAATTCGTCGTTGCTCTTGATCTATTGTGCTGGATACATGAGCAAGGTGTTGAAGGGTTAAAGTGTGAGCCACAGCGCGACACCTGATTGGTCGCAGCGTCCCCCCCTCTGGGGTCAGATTAACCGCGTTCACGGCGCTTTTGTTTGCTCCTGGAGCCCGAGCAGGGTGTAAGCTCGCCATCTGTGAACTCCTCCATGAGTCAGTGCGCAGATCAGCGCCAAACGGGCCTCAGCTGTCTGCTGCCATTGGCCGGTTTTCAGTTGGATTTCACCCCCCCCCACCACCACCCACCTCCTCTACAGCTCTCCTTGGACTCCTATTAGTGTCAGAAAGGCCACCCGCGTCCAGGTGTGAAGACGTCCTGCCAGGTGGAGGATGTGATACCAATTTGCTGTGCCGCGAGCGTTGGCGCGCTGTTCTCTTGGGAACGCGGGCTCTGGCTTTTGTTTCTCGCAGAGTAAACCAATTATTCAGGTCTTTAATTTGGTTTCATCCACCCACTGCTCCCCAAAAACACATAGCTCCTGACAGATTCATATCAGAAGATAATTTAATGCAAATGCGGATGAAGTATTATCATATATAGTGTCGGATGCATTATTTATGAAGGCAATACTTTTAAGAAACTTTAAAATAGAACATTTAACTATTCTAAGAGGATCCTTCTCCAATGGCTTTTATGTGTTGGAGGCGCTCGCTGGTACTTTTATGTATTGTTCCTCTATCAAAGCAATGCAAATGACCCGCAGCGACCTGTAATGTGAAGCCAATTTATTCCCAATATCTTACACGGCGGGACGAGCTCGCCATCAAAATGCAGAATTTAAGTGTTTATGATGCTCAAATAACACTCGATCAGCCCAAACTGCTTTCATCTTGGCTTGGAGGGCGAACGTGTGGGCCACGGCCCCCTGGTGGGCCCTGAAGGGACTGAAGGTGGGCAGTGAGAGGTGGTTCAAGCCGGTGGAACCAACTGACCTTTTCGCAGATGTTGAGAAAAGCAGTGGACATGATTATTCATTCCAGATAGGGCAAACTCTGGTGGCCTTCAAAGTAAAAGCACTGGGTGGTTTTTCTTAAATTTGCTTTCATTTATGTAACAGGAAAAAGTGTCATTATTGTTGACTTTGACACTTTGATCTATGATGATGTCACACTCTGTTTCACATAGAAGTCGATGATGTCACACTTTCAGTTTAAT
>JAUESE010000002.1:2691885-2702050 GCA_032274725.1 Malacoctenus triangulatus
AAGTACAGACTACAATGGAGAGAAAGTACAGACTACAATAGAGAAAAAGCCGTCTTCAACAGAGAAAGTATAGACCACAGTAGAGAGAGTACAGAAAGGTGCAGCGTCACTCAACTCATTTATTTTAATGAGCACTGTCGTTTCATGAGAACCTGCCTGACGGTTTGTCGCAGTCCGACGGGGTGGTCTTTGATCTGAGTGGTCACTGACCTATAAACATACTTTAGGAAAGAAGGGGAGGAGGGTGGGAGAGGTTGGGGTAGGGTGGGGTGGGGTGGGGGGGTAACACAATTACCCATTGTTGCTGAAGAAATACTCTGTGACAGCAACATTGTGTTTTCATCCCCTATTGTAATTTGTACGTCTTCTTCCTCAGGAAGATTAATTGAAAACAGAGCCGTCATAAGTCTTTCAAGGTTAATACAACACATGCTCCATTAGGTATCGGGGAGAACACACAGCTGTGGTGCCGTTTGCAGAGCCGCGCTGGCAGAAGCCATACCATCCTCCATGCTACCTCATGATAAGCCCTCTCCTCTCGCTCTCCCTCTCTCTCACTCGCTGTTATTTGTAATTAAGTTTTCTCAGTATTTAGCTTGGGAAGATGTCAAAGAGGGAGGATAGAGGAAGAGGAGGAGGGAGGGTGAGAGGCAGGGCGGGGGGGGGGGTGAATCTGGCGAGCTGGGGCTTGAATCTGCCCTGTTCCTGAATAAATGCAGAGGGTGAACGAGCTTAGTGAATTTCAAAGTCACCCAGGCGGCTTAATAGCTTTCCTAAATGACTCAGCACATTATTTCCAGTTGTACAGTAGTCCATTACACGGTGCGTTACCATACCCGTACGGGCCGCGGTCTCCCCCCTTCCTCCCCCCTCCTGTCCTTCTGGTTCAGGCCTTGGCTCCCGTTCAACAAACCACTCGAGCCGCGGCTGCAGAATCGGCTCTCTTGGTTGTAACTTTGAGGACACTTCCTTGCGTTTTGGCCCGGCGTTCGGCTGAAAGGTGACACCCTCCGCCGACTACGACGGCAGAAAAAAGGGTGAGAGTCGAGAGTGAATTGCGTTGGCCACGGGCGTGGATGTGGATGGAGGGAGATAAATAGAGGAGGAGGGAGCAGGAGGGAGCAATTAGTGGTGCTCTACAGCATAATCCCTGGGAGACAGGGCCCATCAATCATGTTACTAATCCTTTGTTTCTCAATAAAGATAACCATGCTGCAGGGAGTTAACATTTTCTTAATAAGTCATCTCACCACAGTACACCTGAAATGCCAGATTGGCCCAGAATTATCCTTATCCTCTGTGTATGACATTGACTTGATATGAGGGTGCAGAGACATATCGAGCAGGTATTTTCTATCCTTCTGTGATTTTGATAATAATAGAGTTAGCATCGATAGCCGGGAGGTCGGCGGAAGAGAACACAAGGTTGTCCCGCCGAATCAACATCCCACAAGCTCAGCCATAAAGAGGCGTCTCTGGTTGTTGTCTTTTGTAGAGTTTGAAATGAAGGTTTCCTGATCAAGGTCCTTTTTCTCTGCTTCACTCTGCAGTCAGGAAAGGCAGATTTCTGCTCACAAGACTAGAAGAGGGAGGTGGTGTTGGATCACGTTGAGTAGAAACCTCAAAATCTGACAAAATGGGCCAACAAGAAGGTTCAATATGGTCTGTAGGAGACGAAAGGAGAAAGGCAGCACAGACAACAAGAGAGGGAGAGCACAGACTAAAGGAGAGAGGGAGACAGAGGAGGACAACAGGACAGAGAGCATAGATTAAAAAGAGAAAGCACAGACTACAGGAGTGAATGTGTACCAAAAGAAAAAAAGAGCACAGACAACAGGGGGGAGAGAGCACAGAAAGCATACACTACATAAAGAGCACAGACTACAGAACGAGTACAGACTACAGAAAGAGTACTGACAGAGTACAAGGTGAGTTGGCGGATCAAACCATCAACCCTCAGACGGTGAACAGGCTTCCTGTTCAGTTTTTCTTTTCCTGAGATGTGAAAGTGAAGAAATGCAGGAGGAACCAAATGTGGTCGCTTTGCCTGACGAAGGGTCATTAGAGCGAGCGCACCGAGAGTCGCACGCGTCCCAATTTGCGACCGCAATTATGTCACTCGGCTGTTACCTGAGCAGTCCCTCCCTCCCTCCCTCCCCGCCGAAATTCCATTACCAACAACGGTGAAGTTCTCATGATGGCGAGAGACGTCGTCATTTTCTCTCTCGATCAGTCACCGAGTAGGTTGGATTCAGAGAAATATGGAGAAAAGGAGCCTCTTTTCTATTCCAGTTGCACTCCGCAGTCCCTCTAAATCACCCCTAATGGGCTGGTGGAGGGAGCACACTCTGTATCACTGTATCAATCATTCACTCTGTTTTCCTCCTCCTGGAACCATCCACAGGATCACTTTGGTGCTTTAATGAGCCATTACAATTCCTATCAGACAATCTCTGCTCCGCGTGTGTGTCCGCGTGTGTGCGTGCGCGCACGCGTTTGTTTGTACACGAGTGCGTGCGTGCTCTAACTGCTGTGGACTTACACTCACGCTGATATTAGATTGTCTCCGCAGAGTTTCTGAGATAGCAGTGATCTCTTGTCTATCTATTTCTCACCCACTTTCGCTCTCTGTTGGTCGCGCTCGCGCTGTGTGTGTGCGTGAGTGTGTGTGTGTGCGTGTGTGTGTAGCAGCGGTGGACAGTGGGCACGGGTTATAATTGCATTGCGTTGCCATCCCACTCGGTCTCTACACCCATCTGTCTCTTTAATATCCAGCTAAGCACTCTTGACCTTGAAGCATCACAGCAACACATCCACACGGCTGACTTCACCGAGAGAGAGAGAGAGAGAGAGAGAGAGAGAGAGAGAGAGAGAGAGAGAGAGAGAGAGAGAGAGAGAGAGAGAGAGAGAAAGGCTGCTCGGATGATGGAGAAAAGAAACGGGGAGCAGAAAAACAAGGTGCAAAATGTTGTCTCGGAGACAAAGGTGAACAAGAGAACATGATGGATAGATCGAGTCCGCGCCAGAAGTATCGCATTGAGGGAGGCAGAATGAATTGGACAAAGAGATGCCTTCAAGGTCACCAGCGAATTCATTCAATTTGAGGCCGACTTGATTTTTTTAACAAAGGTCGCCGGCGCGGACTCTTCTGCGGCAGACGTTGTTATTCTGAAAGAAAAAACATGCCAGATTAGCTGTAAGCCCAAAAGGAGGTCTGCGAGTAGCCTGGCGGCGTTCCCTCCACGCCGCCCGGCGGGACGCCTCCCTCTCAGAGCACTGCCTTCGGGCCGTCCCCGTGAAAAAAAAAAGCCCTCGCCGTCTCATCTCGGGGAGTACATGCCTTAAAGGTACAGCCTCCAATTAGATCTTCAATCCGAGCCTAAACTTATTTGAGAACAGTTAACAATGATTTACCTTCGACTGGGGAGGGTTTGCATCTGATCCAGGGAGGCTTTCGCAATCATGTTCCGGAAAAGTCGGACGCAAAATCGTACATCAGCTGCCTGCGGACTTCCTGTCAACAAACGAATGTACAGAAGTCGTAAACATTTACGTAACTGAAGTGTTTAGAAGTTAAGGAATACGATGTTCCTCATTCAGACACCTTTTCTTCTACATCACTGTTTTCCATTAAGCGGTACGTTTTTAGTTACTACTCAACTGAAGTCCAAACAAGCTGAGTGAATCCGTTGATGTCATCAGAGCGAAGGCCTCTGATTGGCCATCAGAGCAACATGAGGTACCATGGACGCCGCCTAAAGATCATTCTAATATTTCATATCGACTTTGGGACGAGTGAGAGGACGAACCTTTGGACAAGTTTTTGGTCAAGTTGCTTTAAACTTTGTGTCACGTATGAATGACATCATGTCAGGTTGCTCCCAAATTGTGTTGCCGATGAGTCGCCGCGATGGACGCCATCGAAGCGTTCGCTGAAGCAGGAGCAGTGTTATCGTCGGTCGAATCGGACACACATGTAAATCAGGTTGGAATGGGATTTCAGTGGTGAAAAGCGACTCTGTTGTTTGCATTTCTGGCAGGTAAACAAAAGATCTCAGCCGCGTTGTAATCGAAGCACTTGGAAATAACCGGGCGGATCGAGGGGGATTAGGCAGCACCTCCGAGACGCGAGCTGTTGTTGCGTTCCACCCGGAAGCGTAATCCCCCCACTCGTCAGCGGTCACCGGCAAAGCAACCGATTCTCTACAGGTGGATTGGACGCGCCGACGCGCGCTATGAAGTCTGTCAGGGAAAAGATGCAGTTCCAGGCTCGGATTGATGAGAGCCGCGCACGCCGCGACGCACGACCACCAACGACAGTGGAAAACATCCAATCTGAGCGAATTATGCCGAACCTTGATCACCGGCTTGTTCCTTCAGACGTCTTCTTGCTCGCCTGGGCTCCACGCCATTGGTTGACACGTCGCCTGAAAGGCAAGAAAACCTTTCAGACGCTGCAGAAAATTCTAAATATTGATGTAATGATGGCGGTTCATCGACGCGTTTTCCGTTCGGAGGCGTTTTTGTCGGCACGTTCGGAGGTGAGCGTCTGCGTCGGCTCGGCTGCATCAATCACACGGCAAAAAAAAAAATCCAACGCAGCAGCACGAACGAAACAACTGCGATGCTTCATCCCGTCTCCTTCATTATCCGGCGCCGCCGTCCATATGTCTGACATGTTGCTCAATGGCCCAGGAGACAAAGCGACGGCTGGTTACGCCGCTCGCGCGCCGCTGATTGGAATGTTTGTGTTTTAATCTTAATTAGACGTTCGCTTTAATTGCGCTGCAAATTTAGTTTCAATCCAGGAATGCTCGATTGATTCTCCGGCGATGGGAGAGGAACGGCGTCGGCGTCGCCCCCCCCCCCCTCGCGTTAACGATCAGGAGAGGCGCTGAAGCGCCACATGATCGCACAATGACCCTTTGTCGTTATTTACTCGTGACGATGGAGATGTGGACGCCGTGGAGTCCCACATGATTGTGGACGGGAGGAAACAGCGGTGCGGTGAAATGGAGCCCGGCTCACGCTGAGCCAATTGAGACAGGAAATGGGGGTCGGCGCGGGGTCGTGGCGTCCAAACTCAGCAATCTGAGGATTTTGTATTTCCCACAATCCCTCACTCGTTCAGCCGTCCCTTGCTGTCACACACACACGCACACACACATACACACACACGCACTCACGCACACAGATGAATCGGTCCAAATGGAGCGAGCCTCCCTGGAGGTGAGAGTGTGATATCAACCAATCTGTTCCAGCCGCCCCCGTCACCCCGACACTCACGGCGGCGCCACCCCCGGTCCCTGCCGCCGCGACCCGCTCCAACCGAGTGCACGCCACACCGACAACACGGCCGGACGAGGCAGGTCGGCAAGGAGAGTTAAGTGAGCCGAAAAAAAGGAGGGAAGCAGCTGACAGGAAGTCGCGTCCGGACTCCTGATTCGCATCGGTTCTCGATTCGGACTCGCGGTCGTGTTTAAGGGTGATAAAGATGGCAGAGGATTCAGACGAGACGGATAATGTTCCTCGAACAGCGGTCGCCTCGTCTCGACGCTGTTTGTCTTCCAGAAACTCATCTGACCAATGGTGCGAATGTTTGGAGGCAAAAACTGTGACTGCTTAGACAGCAGGAGGCCGACAAACGCTCTCGCAGTCGCTCAACTCTGAATCTGCATGAAAATCCTTCTTCAGGGGCGGAGCTACGGGAGGAAGGGGGCTCGCTCCATCAGGTCCAGCCACTAAATTACTTTTAAATGATTGTTTAAAGGCTAGAAGGACTTTTCTTCTCCTCAGTAATAGGAATAATTAGGAAAACATCAAAAATGAGGTTAAAGAGCTGGTAAGCAATTTTTGGGTTACGAACCCTAAAAAACCTCCTGAACTTTAAAGCGTAATCTTAATGTTAATGTATGTCTCTGATAACAACATAGATTAATCAAAGTTTCTCGTGGTAATCACCATTTTTATGTCGTTTAAGATGACTGGTTCCCACCTGAGGTCTGAGACCCAGTTGGGTTTGCGTCCGAGAGTTTAACGGTCGACGAATCCTCGATATTTAACACCCTGAAGTCTGTTTCAGTCGTGTTTCCGCCAGCAGATTTATCAGCTCAGCCGTCGTTCCGACATCTCTCCTGTGATCGCTTTGGGAAAGGCAATCAGGGAGGGGGTGAGGAGGAAGTGGGGGAGGGGGGAGGGTGACGATGGGCGATGAAGCAAAGCTCAATTTGGACATCAAACACAGCGGCGGGGACGTGCGGGCGGTGACACGTGGGCCTGAGATGTCAGGAAGGAGCGGTGTCCTGGCTCCATTTCCAGCCCTCCCATGGGAATCCCACGCATGCTGCAACAATGTGGCAACAGACTTCATCCCATTACCCCCGAGGCTCTTTACCCTCAATCTGCTCTCGTCTCGCGGAGAAACTGACAACTCGACCGTATTGAACTTGTTCAAAGAGTTTTCGGGGTTCCTGGAAAGACGAGACGGAGGAGAAATTAATCGTTTTTGTGTCTTTGGCACTTTGAAAGCTGCACAAAAACACGGCAACATGAGAGTTTTTCTTTTTCTTCTTTAATTTCAAAGTGTATTGAGTCCTCTTTTTTTTTCTCCACACTGCGGCAGCTGAACATGATGTTTTTTCTGGCAACAATTCGAGTTGGACAGTTGGAAAAGCTGTCCTTCACTCTAACAGGGTGAAACGCGCCATTTGACCTTTAAATATTTCCAACAACGAACCGCAAAATGGAAAAGAAAAATTTCTAAAATTTCCATTTGCTAGTAGAATAAACCCTGCAGTTAGCATGCAAGCTAACAAGCATCACAATTGGTGTAAACAGTATCTCTAACAATTCAACAGTTAGCCTGAAAGCAACATTAGCTGGAGTGCTGCGATTAACATGGAAGTAACATTTCCTCAACTGCTAAAAAACTGTCGGACAAATGCGACATTTATGAGTTAACAGACGTGCAGCAATTGTCTTCAAAACAATAGCAAGCTTGAGAGCTAGCTTTGCTTTAAGTTAGCACAAAACATGACAGTTTGAATGAAAGCTAATGTTAGCTTAAGAGGGTTTTTTTTTTTCTCACAACTCGTGAAATGAACGCAGTGTTTTTCCAGCAACTGATACGATTCATCTCTGTTCTAACAGGGTTAAATACCTTTGACCTTTGAGTGTTTCTGACTGGAATGAACAGAACCAGAGCTGTTGATCTGTTGTTAGCCGAAGCTAAATGTGTCGCTGCCCTCGGATCACATTAGTTCGAGTAACACGGGAGCGACACAGGGAACAATTAACACTGTCATGAAAGGTGATAATTGTAAGTTGCAGGTCTGTAATTGTATTGGGGGAAATAGTTGGGACAGTTACACATGAGCAGAGGGGTTATTATCGCCCGGCGCTGCATGATAAATGGAGACGAGCTCAGGGATGCCAAATCCATAAGCTTCCTAATGATTGGTAAGTCATGGTTTCCGGGCGGGAATGAATATGGAAAAGATCTTTATCCACCGGTGGACTCAAGGTCACCACTGATCTCCCGTCCCCGGGGTGCTTACCAGCAACTTTCCTTTGTTTCTTTTTTTTTTTTTAACAAGGTGCAAATGATACCTGCCGCCTCGCAGCGCTCTGCAGAGGAAGCAGCGGTGGGATGTGACACAAGTCGTGTCGTTTCACATGGTTTTTGGAGGTAAAATTAGGAGTAAATAAGCGAAAACGGATTCCTGAGTGAGACTTCCGACAAACATACTGCGTTCAAGACGAGTTCCTGCAGAGAGCAGAAACAAAAGACTGAAGTAAGACTCAAGTAACATCAAAGGAAAGGTCACAAAAGGTCAAATATGTGAAAAACCTGCATTAAAATCTGGTATTTTTAGTCAAAAGTGAGAATAATTCCACTTTTTTTTCATCTTTAATACATTGAGGAACTTAACAAGTACCACGTTCCTGTTTCTCACTCTTCAAAATAAGAGTTCAGCTTTTCTGCAACCTGCACGACTCACATAGCCATCACCTCCTATCTAGCTTTCAGAATAAAAGTCCACTTTCCACAGCAAAATAACAACATTTTATGATCATTTCCTGTCTCTGACCACTCACTTATTGTACATCTGTTTTATAGACCATCTTCCACCCACTGAGTGTTGTGAGTCAAGCTGAATTTCTGAGTCTCAGTGAAAGACGCAACTACCAAAATAAAGTTGAAATATTCACAAAGGTGTATTTCAATAATTAAGTGAGAGGGTTTTTTTTCTCCTCCAACCTCTTTCTGAAACTGTTAAAACGGAGCGTGAAAGTGTGCCAGCCTCACTTTCACATGACAATCTGACGACTCTAATTGGGGTCATGAGAAATTTAGGGGCCCCGAAACGGGGTCACGGGAAGAAAAAGGTGCGGAGACGTCTCGCTGACGTTTCCCAGGTGGACAGAAAAATGTGTGTGTGTGTGTGTGTGCGTGAGTGTGCGTGTGAGTGTGTGTCCTGTTAAAATGAGTGATTTATACGGGGAATAAATTCTGGTAGCTTCAAGGAGAAAAGGTTTGGAGTGTATTGAGCGGCGGCCTGCGGAGTAAAGGGTTAATTTATCGGTGATGTATGGACGCCGGCTGGCGCTTCTCCAAACAGATTACCTCCATTTTTCAAATGAGCCAAAGTGTCAGTGATTAATCCCAGCGGGACGCGCTCCCGTAATGAGAGCGGTGTTTGACGCCGCTGACCGCTCTTTTTCCCCCTGACTGACGCCGTGACGGAGCGATGTCACTCGCACCTTGATGAACATGTCACCGCGGCGACTGACAGGCTCTCACGCTGCCGCCGGTTGGGCGGTCGGTCGGGCGGGCTCACCTGATTTACCGCCCGCGATCGCGCCGCTTGTCCTCATCATTTTTTAAAAGCTCCTGAAGTGTCATTTCCTGCGCCATGCTTGACTCGAATCCGAGGAAATGAAGCCTGAGAGAGGTGAATTATTACCCACGGTGACTTTTAGACTAATTGAGACCATTACGCTTTGAAACGCCGTCGAAGGCGGCGAGGGAAGGATGGGGGGAGGGGGGAGGAGGAAGGGGGAGCGCCCGCCCCCCGGATGGCAGCCGGCACCTCGCCAGCGTGGCCGGGGCCCCTCCGAAAAAAAAAAAAAAAAAGAAACTCCCGCACCCTAATTTGTCAGTTAACCTTAAATGTCAAGGTGAAACTGCGAAAGGTTGGATGTAAATTAGCGGCACCAAAAAAAAAAAAAAAAAAACCCCGTGACCTCAATCTGCACAGTTCACGGTCTGTGTTTGGATTTGCTATTTAAATGGGTTATCGTTAATTATCGGCGACCCCGAGGCTGACGTGCTCGCTGGCTCGGCTCTGTTAACACTCCACCGTGCCAGGATGGTCGTCTAATCAAATGTCACAGTTCACGTGGGACGACGGTGACCTGCGTCGCCGAGGTTTACGAAGGGAGGGTCCCCCCCAACAACAAAAGGGAGGCAGTGGGGGTGAGGGGGGGGCCTCCTCCTCGCCGGGCCGCATTACCATGACGTACGACGGCCTCTGAAATGGGATCCGTGTAGCCGCGGCTGGCGGATAATACACGGGGAGGCAGTTAAAGGAGATTTCATCCCTCCGAGTGTGAGTGAAAAAGGAGGGAAGAGAACGGAGCGGAGAGCAAAATGGAGCCCAAATCCCCGGAGAATAATATGGAGATCTGCCTAACATAAGATCCTCGTGGTAATGCAATTTAAGTTGGAAGGAAAAAATGTCAGCGTAATCTCATCAGTCCGTCAGAGAGAGCGATGTCAGACGTAGCCTGTGGCGAGCCTCCAGCAGGGCCGCGTCTCCCCCTCCGTTCCGTCTCCCCCCGTCTCCTTCCTTCCTCCTCCCTCCTCTTCCTCCCTTCTATTCTCTCCATCTCGCCGCCGCATTGTGCCGCTGTCAATACGGACCTTTCTTGCGACATGAAACCAAATCCCGGGGATAAGAGAAGAGCTGAAACGGAAAGGGGCATGTAAACAACAACAACAAAAAAAGATTTGCATGAGAAGGAATATAAAAAATAAAAAAAAAAGGAAGTCAACAGCCTTGCAGTGTCAGAAAGTGACAGATTATGCCTCAGGTACCAGATGCAGGAGGGTGGCGAGGTCAGGCCTGTGCCAGCGCAGTTTGGAGGGTGAAAAAACACCCTG
>JAUESE010000002.1:2761248-2772329 GCA_032274725.1 Malacoctenus triangulatus
TAAGAGTTCCTGTAATAGTGCTGATCTGGATCGAACCAGTTTAAGTTGTATTCTGTCATTTAATCCTAATCTGCTTGGAAGTGTTTCAAAAACTGTTTCACCTAAGATAACTTGCCCTTGTAGCTATTTTAAACTCTGAAATACATTAGGTTGCCAGTACTTCCCTTTACTGTTTCATTTAATTGATACAAGTAAATAAAATGCGGAAATCCAGTTTCAAATCGACCTAATATTCGATATTCTTGCATTTCCATTTTGAGTTCGGTGTCGAAAGTGTGTCCTAACATCACATTTATGTGGACAAATGTGTTCTGCTCAAACTGCCTGGTAACTTCCCACCAAAAATGTGAAAACTTGGCCGCAGGATTTGGGAGCGCGAGTGAAAAGGTCGGCGCTATTTTGGGCGGTGAGGCTTCGCCAGCACTCGGGGTTGCAGTTCCTCCCAGAGGTGATGGACGGGGTGGAGGTCAGACCTCTGTGCAGCCAAGTCGAGCTCCTTCACGCCGAAAAACAGAGAGAGAGCTGCGGATGTTTGAACCGCCGCAGCAAAATGTCGTAGTTACAAAACTGTTTGTGTTGATGTTTTAAATGTTTTTCCAGAAGGAGGCACAAAAAGGCAGAAAATCTGTGTTTGGGGTCCAGAGGATGAATCTTTATCAAATTCTCTTTTTTAGATGATGTTTTTGAGGAGCATGCATTTGTGGGATGAGCTCTGTTGCTCTACTTCCTGAAATGCAACGAAATAGCACGAAAAAACTTTCTTTAATCGAAAAACATGTCAAATGTGGAGAAAAACTGCCCAAAAAGACGGTAGAACTGTTTCAAAAAAGTGCGAGGAGCTTTTGTTTTCCTGCGTTTATTTATCGAACTTCTTGATCTGATTTGTTCGGTCAAGACATGATAAACTTCCTCCACCAATTGTGGGTTCAGTGGCAGGAAAAGACGTTAGGAAGCAGGTGTACCTTACAGCCGTGTAACCTGACTGCCAGTGTTTTAAAAGGTTCCTTGAAGAGGTTCTTAATTTTGGCCCCGTTTCGCGTTGTGCATGATTTATGGGCCCCTCCTGTGATTCGGGTGTTGCGTTACTCCGGCTTCGCGGCTGCACTTTGCCGCGTATGTAATGGAGCCTCCCGTTTTCACACGGCATCCATCAGAGCGCGGAGGGCGCCGGAGCGAGGGCGTCCGTCAGCGGCGCGAGCAGCCGGGAGAAAATGTAACACGGAGGAGCCGCTTAGCAGCGCGCCAACGCTGTCGACGGCGCCCTTTTCGGATAGTTAATGTGGGGGAGAAGTGGCAGGGAAAAGGGGAAAGAACACGAGTTTTTATGTTAAAAAAAAAAAAAACGAGGAAAGGCGTCCGCAGCTCGGCGCTTGGCTCCGTTTCTGATGAAACTGGCGCTCTTTGTTGTGCGATGCCATGTGTTCGACATCCCATTCTGCTGTGCGCGCAGAGGGCCTACAGCAAATTCGTGTTTATGGGTGTCGGATGGAGCCAGAAAAAAGAGGAGAAGACAGAGTGAGAGGCAGACAGACGAGAGAGAGAGAGAGAGAGAGAGGGAGAGAGAGAGGGAGAGAGAGAGGGAGAGAGGGAGAGGGAGAGGGGAGGGCAGTTACCTCAGTTTGCCCACATCTCATTAGCAGCTGCTTTCAGCCCAGCTGATGTTCACCACCTCCTGAATTATACATCCGCCACTAATTTGGGAAGGATTTAATATTGTATCTGCTTTATCTCTATCAAAAAAAAAGAGGCTTTTCTATAATTTATTTGTTAGAGCCCCTCTAGTTATACCTTCTAAGCTTTAGCGGCAGGGGAAAAGAATCTTAAATTAGCCTAATTTTAAGTGTTATGACCCACATGTGTTTTGTGTTTTTTTTTTTTCCACGCTTATCAAAAACTGAGCTCTCAAAAAAAACCTCCTGATTTATGCCATTAAACAAGAGCAGATAAAATGGGGGGAAAAGTTGCAAAACAAAACACGACACTTCAGTTTTTATTATCTGCCCCACGAATAAATTACAGAAAGTTAACGTGATGAAACCGAACCATCGTGGCCCCAATTTATTCAACAACTGACAATTTTTAAACTTGTTTTGAAGCGTTTTAGCTGTAAATTACTTCCAAAGAATTCACATATTGAACGCACAGGTTAGCTAGCAGATTTAGCAGGCTAAGCTAATAAGTTCATACACGACCGACTAAAAAAAGGTTTTTACAAATAGGTGTTGAAATGTAAAGGTTTTTTTTTTTTGTTTCTCATTATGAAATTTCATGCCACAAATCGTACTTACATGTTAGCTTGCATCGAAAACAAATGACTTCGTAAACAAACCGACTCTCAATTTTCTATTTCTTCTTCTGCCATGTTTATTTTATTTTGAAGGTTCAGAGTGGGTGTGTCCAACGTTTTGTGTTTTGTTTTGAGTCATTTTAAGATGAAAATCTGGATGCAATCAGACGGAAAGTCAGACTCTGACCTGCGTGGGGGGCCCGCCAAAATAAAAGTGATTTCACCTTTTTTCGTGTTGTACAAAAACCACAAAATGAATCCAGAATTTATTCGGGACGCTTCATTTGTTGGCTTCTTGTCCTTCATTTAGGAGTAAATTTAAGAAATGCCCGTTTAAATCCGCTCGACTTTTACCTCGGATTGATTTTGTAGAAATAAACTGGCTTCATCTTGCCTCGTCTACAGTTTCTATTACAATTTGGAGTCGCACCTCCATCGAAAGGTGAAAAAATAAAAGCGGCACTTCTTTTCAGCACATAATTGAGACCAGAGATTCAAGGCGGCATTTCAATCTGTGTCCCTCTGATGGAAGATGACACTTTTGTATCCTTGTTTTAGTTCGACGGCCAGCCGAACCTCCCGTCACTCCGTCGAGCTGCCGTTTTGAAAAGAAAAAAAAAAAGCGTCCCAAGTTCGCATCAGGACGGAAAAAACACGAGTTTTTTCGTCTGGAGGAATGTGGCGAGCTCGCGATGCCGCTCGCCAACTCTTCTGTGGGATCACCTGCTGCTGAACACGCACGCAAGCAAATCAGAGTTAATCTCAGTCGGAGTCACCGGGGGAATGAATCGCTCTCCCAGCTCATCGCTGCCAAAAGTACAGGAAGACACCTCGAGCAAGAAAAAAAACACCTCGTCACCGCCACCAGTCCTCTCGCCGCCGCCGCCATGTTTGGCTGTCGGTGCCAGAGGAAGGAGGAAACCGTGAGATTAGATCGTATTGGACAACGGGGGGGCAGAAGACCTCCGAGGTGGGATTTGGTGCTCTGGAAGTGACGCAGCAACACGGACGTTCGCTGACCGTCGTCCTCCTGCGACTTCTGGCGCCGCCGGCGCCGACTTTCCTCGCTGAGGTTTCGGCGGCGCCGCCGCCCGGAGTCACGCGGCCATTCTGCTGACAACAGGACTCCCTGGACGCTCCGCCGGTTAATTATCGTTCCTTTATAACGCTCAAAAAAAACAGCTGCGCCCCGTTTAAGAATACACACACATTATTCCCCGAGACCACCGAGCACCTCCTACAAAAGCCCCCGTGAAGGCAGCCAGCAGCACACCCAGCGGAGACGCCACCACCAGCATCACGAGGAAAAGCGTCTCTTTAAAGTCGCTCTGATTTGATTTGTGGATCTGGAAAAAAAGGGGAGATAATTACATAAACATCACGCAGCAACGTGCAGCTTTACATTACAGCACCCAGGAACTGAAAGGGGGGATCAGGAGGGGGGGTGTCTGCGTGTACTGACAGTACCCGGTTCCTCTGAGCAGAGGTTCCTCACCTGTGATGTGGAAACCCCCTTCAGAGGTCACACGAAGACCCCAAAGCTTCCCTGACTCTTTGTCAATTAACGGTGAAGTTTTAAACGATTCGTTCCGACTTCCTGATGAAACCTGAGCTGCAAGTCGAAGGATCCTTCCTCGCCTCCTTGCTTCCTCCTTTCCTTCCTCCCTCTTTCCCGGCCTCTCCGGAAGGAACTCATAAAAAGAAGCGCCGGCGTGTTTGTGAATTCCTGCCGAGGAGCCATCTCGAGGAGCGGCGCCAAATTACGGGCGCAGAAATGAAAGAAACATCTCTGAAACTTCCTGCCGAGCAGCTGAGCTCTCCCGGCGCCGGGGAGGGGAATTTGATTTACGTTTAATTTCACTATTTTTCTTTCCCCCTTCGCACCTGAATCCTGGACAATGACAAGGGCCTTGTGCTGTCTGCTGCAGCTGCAGGGGGACGACTGCTCCGACAAACCTGCCTCATCATAACTCATCTGACATTCAGCTGCGCAGCATCATCTGGATTCCTCATCAGCCACGCCGCGTTTAGGATCCGTCTCCCCCGCCTGATTACGAGCCCAAAACAACGATTCCCTTTATTGAACCTGCTCCCTTCGACACGTCTGTCCACGTGGCCTCCGCAGCTTCCACGACGCCTCGCTGCGGTCCGTCGCCGCCATCGCAGAGAGACTTTCATCATCCCTGCTGTAATTGACGAGCTTGTTTTAACTGGTCGCGGCCGCACGATTGTTGTTCGACATCTGCCGCGGAAGCTGTCGCTGCCGTGTTATAGATTTCTCTCTTATAAAGCAGAACAGTGTTTGAGATGTAACCTTTGTGTTGCTTTTTCATCTCAGTTTTTTTCCTTCCTCTCCCTCCCTCCCTCCCTCCGCCCACTAGTATATTCTGGTACTCTGATAAAACAGTGAAATTAGAGGTCATTCTGCTGCGCTCCAAAAATAGAAGGCAATCCAAGTTTTTCCAGTCACCAGGTCTCTGTGGAGTCTGGTAAAAATCAGAATTGCTGGAATGTAATACTAAAACAATGTTAGGAGAGGACCCTCGGCTGGCTGCCAGCAGCAGCACAGAGTGTGTACCTCCGAGAGAGACACACCCCCTCGGATAACATTGTTTCATTAGACTCACACGGCTGCACAAACACGGAGTGTTTTGTTTCGGGAAGCGCCGCTACAACCTGCGTTTAATAATTCAGCTGTAGAATCAGGAGAAAGTGACGAAAAAAAATACAAATACGCTCCGTTCCCTCAGATCCACGCTGTAAAAAATATGCTGCGAAAGTCAGGAAATGCAAATAGATGCTAAAATATAAAACAAAAAAATCTCTAAATTGTTCATTTTAAACACTTTCCTATAATGTCATGCACAATAACTTTCTCGTATGCTAATTTTGAGTTAAAAATAAAGAAAATATACAACAATGAGACAAGTGAAACAACACAACACACAGCGCGAGCAAGCTAATAATAAATGCTAGTTGTAGCTAACAAGTGGCTAATGGACCGATAGCTAGCCACCTTGTTCATGGTTAGTTAGCAGATAACGTCTCTCTAACTGACCTTTGAGTTGGTTGGTTAGTTTCCGTGCTCGGCCTGGGTTTGTTTTCATCTGCGTGGTTTTTAGAGTGCATCTCTCCATCTTTTTTATCTATTGGACAAAGCCTGTGACTGCGAGGAGAGGAGGGGGTGAGGGAGGGGGTGAGGGGGGGTCAGCAGTAATTTCCTCCTCAGTGACACGGTGGGCAGAAGCTCTCTGATGGGGATGTAATGGAAGCAGAGTGTCACATCAGAACTGCTGAGACATGGATGTGCTGAAATGGGAGTGAGAGGGCGGCCTGGCGGGGGGGTAAGCGAGGGAGGGGGGGGGCTTCCAGGGGCGGGTTAGGGAGGCAGAGGAACAGGGACGACTGTTATTCTTTTACCCCACACACACACATACACACACACATACACACGAGAGAATCAAATAACATAAAAGACGAGGAATAGAAAGAAGTCTTTGTCTACAGTCCATTTCCACTCACTTCCAGATGTCACTTATTAACAAGCATCCTGTCTGAATAACTAACTCTTAGTTACATTTTAGCTAAAATCACTTCAGCCAGTTTAGCTATTTCATGAATCTACCCATTGGTTCTTCAGTTGGCCTGAAAAAACAACAAACAACTTGAAATAAGAAGCTATTGATGCGTTGTTTTGATGTGAGTTAACCTTTTAACCTAAGTCTCTGGGATCCATCCATCCACCCCAATCTCCTCCAAAATCTGCATTTTTCTCCTTCGATATTTCACACGTCAGTACATAAGATGTGAGTCGTTCTGCAGCATGAAAATCAGCCTATAGGGTCGTTCTCTGAGGCCGCCGCGTCGCTGCGTCGGGCCATTAGAAGGTCAGTTGTGGGGTCGCGTCTCGGCCGCGCGTTCGGGTGCGTTCGCCTCATTATTTCAGAAACAGAAGAAGAAGAAGAGGAAGAGGAGCGTCTGCAGGCTTCTGTTATTTTTAACTGTAAGGTGCCGAGTCTTCGTCGCTGTGATGTTTCCCACTTCTGCACTTTGTACAGATCGACTGTCAGTCACGCAGCGCTGCAGGTACTCTGGTTTATAAGCTGTTACATTTGGGTTTCCAACAGCTTTCTCTTCGTTAGCCCGGCTTCGCTTCCACACTCCCTTTTTTTCGGGGGGGGGGGAATCTTTATTCTGAAATGTAAACGAACCTAAATGACCCCAATTGTGTCCCGGCGTCGCGAGAAGCGGCTGAAAAACAACAGCGGAACAAAAAAGACATAAAAAACAAACCCCAGAAGAATTTAACAGCTGTGTGCTACGTTCAGCCCACTCACCAAACAGGACGTTAATAAAAGGTTCAGAGAAAATCCCTCTGTGTTTGTACAGCAATATTTATTTACCGCGAGTATTTCCAGGGTAACCTGGCAGGTAAACGCTACAGTAGGAGTACTCAGTTACAGCGCATCCAAAAGATGTTCTCCTCGGAGAGCACGGCGAGTTCAAACTGAGGTCTTTGTCTTTCCTTCTCAACTCGGCTGACGGGAACAACAAGCTTTGACTGCTTCTCGTCTTAATTTGAAATCCTCACCTCCAAAACTTGGACTGCAACACGAATGAGTCACAGTGCAATTAGAAATCCATTGAAGCAGTGTTTTTTTTTTTCACAGAAAGGTGTCAAACTCCCTGTAAAAAGTGACAGGAGCCTTCAAAATAAAAGCATGAATTCTGACTTCTTGCATGCGCAGGAAGAACTTCAGACCTTTTCAGTGTAAGTTGACATCACTGACCACTATAGGTCAATAATCTTCCAAAATCCAACATCTTTCATGACTTTCACAATATTTACTTGTAAATCAGCACGTTTTTAGAAAACGCCGCCGCGATGGCGTCTGAACCTTTTCTTTCCTTTCCGTCTACGAGCCGCCAAACATGGAGGATCTCCTTCCACGAGCGTCCGTCCAGAGCAGAAATGTGTTGATACTGATGCGGCTCAACATCGCCCTCGTCTCCGCGTTGACTGGAAACGACAGGACGGATCCCTCGGCCGGCGCCCTGATTGGTCGTGGCGAGGCGCCACGCTTGCGCGCCGTCGCCAACCCCCCCCCCTCCAGAGACGGTTTCAGACCCCGCAGACACGGCCGGGCGTTTACTTCTGGGCGCCAGACCCAATGTGACACGTCCCCCCCGCGCCAAAGACGCAGCGCTTTACCCTCCGTTTTTGAAACGCTGTCTAAAGGTCACCGCTCTGCTCTGGCACTTAACGCTGGCATCGGCGTCCCGCAGCATCACCGGGAGGAGACGGCGTCCTCCGAGGAGCCAGTGGGCGGAGAGAAAGCAGCTCTGCAGATGTTTTCAGTGTGAAAACGCTGCGATGGAGTAAAACACTCTGGAGTGATAACGGCGGGCAGGAGAAGGAGGAGGAGTGGCTAGAGCGAGTGTTCACGCAACAGGAACGTGCAATTAGATCGCAAGATGTCGCCTTTTTTTTTTTCAACCTGGATCGTGATGAGAGACGGCGAGGAAACGCGGAGCGCCCCGAAGGAGGCGGGGAAACAGCAGAGGACGGGAAAAAAGGACGACGTGAGACGAAAACGCGACGAGACGCTCTCGGAAACGGTGTCCATGCTGCGAAATTCAGAGTGTGATCCTGGACGATGGCCTCTGCTGCCATGGCAACCCCTCGCACACGCGGCCACGCCCGGCCGCGCCGTCACGGCCGCAGCTTATGAGTTCGTTGTCCTACTTTCTCAAATGCCGCAGTCAATCTGACGGCGAAACGAAACACAAACTAAAATACGGTGCCGTGTGTCGACAAATACTGCGAGCTGGGCACGGACGCCGTCGTCAGCAAAATTCATCCGACAACCTAATTTTAATCTTTTTTTACTGGTTTGAACAGCAGCTAGTTTCCCTTTTGCGAGCGCCGTCTGTATGCTGCTGGTGTGTGTGTTGGTGTTTAGTGATCTCACGTTACCAGATGTAACTGGCAGCTTTACTCGAGTAGCTTCGGCGTGTTGGCGGGGCAGCTGGCGTGTAGGCCACCTGCCTCCAGCAGGAGGAGCGCTCTGAGGTGGGAGAGTCGACTGAAGGCGAAATAAAAGAGAAGAAAGCAGCAACAAATGTTCCAGATTTGAAGTGTTTGTTCTTGTTTTGAGGTTGTGAAATGAATGAAAACAGGATCCAGTTAGCACGCACCGTCAAAGCCCGAACACCAGGAGGAACAGAGCGCGTGAAGCATCGGTAAAGCGTTCACAAGAAAACCTTCGTGGACAGGTTGTTACCGTGGATCCATCTTGTCCCTACGGTTTCCTCAAGAAACAGGAAACAGGAAGAAGAGATTTGGTGGCTCGGCCGATGAAGGATCCGTCTGTCTGGAGAAATGAGTGGCGAGCTGTTGGTAACGCGGTGGCGGCGGCGGCGGGCCTCGGAGACGTGTCACAGCGGAGCTCCTTTATCAGTGGGAGGAGGAAGAGGAGGGGAGGCTCTGTCACTTCCAGGTGGGGGGCTGCTGAGGCAGAACCTATTCGTTTTGACCTACATAGGACGGGTCGTCTCCGGCGAGGTTAACGCTCCGGCACCTCCTTCCTGCCGTCACGGGATCATTAGTATCCTTTGCTGCTGCGGCGCCGCCGCCGTTCTTCTGATGCCCCCCCCCCGCCCCTGTCTCGGGTGGAACTACACTGGGGGGCGTCCCATTTTCCTGGCCCTCTTTTTTGTGGCCATTTCCATTCGGAGGAGGATGACTCCCCTCGCCGTCGTCTCCCCCCTCCTCCTCCCCCGCTCCCTCTCTGGTTGAGTGAAAATGAGACGAGGAGGAAATTGGAGCGGGGTCAGCGCTCGGCGTCCACGCCGTCGTCCTCATCCTCGCTTGGGAATAAGTGAGGAAGACTGAGAGTGTATTCTGAGGTGGTAACCGAGGAGATGACAGGGAGTCGGCGGCCCGGTTTGGCGATAGATGGCGGACAGGTGGCGGGGAACGTGGCGCCATGTTGCCTGATTCATTATCCAGCCTGAAACGTTCCCCTCAGTGGATGTTTTCCATGTGACGCGCTGCCTGTCAGCAAGGCAGGGATCAGCCTTAACATTAAGACCGCCTGGACTCCTTCCTCTGCGCTGCACATCCCACAGATGCTCGATCGGACCGAGATGTGGAGTTTCGTGAGGGTTGTGACGATGCTAAGCTCGGTGTTACATGTCAGTGAGTGGCAGGACCCCGTCATGTGTTCCCCAGGTAGGCCACGCCCCCACCTGAGTGGACGCTCCGCTCCCCCTGGTGGTGAGCGACGGTAACGTTCAGTCCAATCACGTGTCCTCCTGCAGCAGCGGAATGAAAGACGTTTGTGCCAATTAATGAGCCGATGGGATTACGATGCGCTGTGAATTCCCTTTATGAGGTAATAATGACAGAATTTATTCAGACCGACGTGTTGCCAGATTAATTTTCCACCAATTCTAAACAATTATGATTATTTGGGGGGGATTTTATTCAAGATAAATGAGGTGAGGAGAAGTTTGTGCAGATGAACACACACAGAAAAAGCTTCCTTATTAAGCAGCGCTTCTAATTCCAACATCGCTCTCATTCATCATTCATAAACGTTTGTTTTGTGTTGTTTCTATTTGTTTGGTTGTTGTTTTTCTTGTCGAGCCCTGGGCTCCTCCTCACACACCTAAATACGTCGGTGGGGGAGCCGGAGCGTTGCGTCCTCCCCCCTCGGACTCTCCAGCAGCGCTTTCAATGCACGCTGGAAAAAACGCGCTCGGCGTTTTACGCGCCGTGGCCGACCCGTGGCCACGCTGATATTCGCCATTGGGCGGCTTCGAAGGCTTTATTGGTTGCCATGACAACGCCTGCGATAACCAGGAAGCTAATTAGCAGCTTCGCCTTGTTTTTTCCTCCCCCTTTGCTGTTACTCTCATGTTTTTATGCATTTGAAAGCTGCCTGTCAAAAGTTTGAGCTCGCTGTGTTTTCTTGTTTTTGGAGTAACAAAGATTCATGTGAACAATAACAACCAAATGATTTAAATATTCCATCAATGTGAACATGTTTTTTTGGTTAGTTACAGCAAAATACAAAGTCACATCTAATATTTGGTAAGTGTGAGACAGTTAGTCTGTAAGTTGGTAAATGTTTACTTTTTTAGTCGAGCTGACTGAACCAAATTGATCCTTCATTCTTTTCTTTAATCTTCCTTATTCTTTTATTTCATTTATTTACATTTTACAGAACTTCTCAAAAAGCACAAAGAAATTGCATTTTTTTGTTAGAATTTTGAAGAAAAGATTCAAGTAAAGTGTAAAAAACTGTAAAGATATAAAACTTCACCAACAACAGGATTCACTGGTGTGTATCTTGTGTACACAGATACTTGTGTATTTGTGTATCTGCTGCGTTTTGTCCTCTGCTGCCTGCAGGTCTATCTGCGATCGCATCGCTGCCGCGCCGAGATCCAGGCGTTCCTGCGCGCAGAGCGCCGCTTCTCTTCCCCGCCGTGAGCCGTCTCGTTTCGGCGCAGATAATTCGCCGCCTCGCCTATAGCTTTCATGTAAATGTCAGAGGCAGAGGCGTGTCAGACAGATAAAAGGCCCGATAGTCGGCCGGCAGGCGACGCACCTTCAACAATGCGGGGGTGGAGAGGCAGAGAGCGGCGGATTGTGTACGTGTCAGGCGCAGGTATTGACGCGCTGCTGCACGCTGAGCGCCGCTCGCTGCGTACGAGCCGTCTCCACGCCGAGCTGAAGTTTATCTCAGCCGGCCCGTCTGCTGAGTCACCGGCGAGGCGCTCCGTG
>JAUESE010000002.1:2808547-2818856 GCA_032274725.1 Malacoctenus triangulatus
GGGGGGACTCTCCCTCGCCCTGCCTCGCCGCGCCTCGCCTCGCTCGCCGCCCTTTTCCCTAAATAAAGACGTCATCAGAATTTTGAAATGGAGCAGTGAGTTGGATTGGAAGCAATCATCAAAAAAAGAGAGGCTCCAATACTCCCCGAGTTAAAACGCCT
Organism: Malacoctenus triangulatus; assembly: GCA_032274725.1. Taxonomy (NCBI): domain Eukaryota; kingdom Metazoa; phylum Chordata; class Actinopteri; order Blenniiformes; family Labrisomidae; genus Malacoctenus; species Malacoctenus triangulatus. Next base: position 2,808,709 of record JAUESE010000002.1, read on the forward strand.
GGCTGGGAATCATGTTAAAATTTCCATTCCTCGCTCCAAATCGATCGTATGGGTCCCTGCTCTCCAATATCCATGGTCACCTTTGCTATAAAGTAGGGTATTACTTCTTTAATGCAGTGGAGTTTCATTCTGTGACCAGCGAGCAGAGGAAGGAAAAGAAATGTATCTGCTGACCTCAAACCCAAAGAAAGGAGCCAGGAATTCACTTATATTTATATAAATGTGTGCGACGTATACGGCCGGTTCATGAGGGAGATTTGTTGCTTGAAGTCCGCCCGTGACATTGGCTTGAATTATTTTCCCCGTCTGCCTGTTTAACTCCGGCGAGCCTCCGCGGACACGTTAATGCAGTATTGATTGTTTATCTGTAATAACACCATGCTGTTGCTGCTCGGGTGACAACGGCGAAGGTGGGGGGAGGGAATGTGGGGGAGGGGGGTTAGAGTGGGGGAGGATGGAGGCAGAGGGTGCCGCGGGTGGTAAGGTGGTGATAGATAACGGCGTATACCCTCCTTTGACTGGTGGCCGGGGCGATTGTGAATCTGGGGTAAAACGAGGTGGCTGAACGCGTCCTATCTGGCAACAGGCCAGGTGTGAAATGGGAAATAGAAACTGGGGGTGAAAACGTCGCCGCAATGTGGCCGCCGCTCGATAAGGCCGTCTCCCAAATAATTCAATCTCCCGTTCCGACCGTCCTGCCGACTTCCTGCGACGCCCCTCCGGCCGGCCGGCTACCCCCCCCTCCCCCCTCCCCCCGGGGCCCCTCGGTCCATATGGCCGGCGACAGCGTCTCCGTGTGACCTGTGGCCGCGGCCGTCGTCCAGCCAGCCGCCTCCACCGGGTAATTATAAATAAGCCATAAAGTCGAGGAGGAGGAGGAGGAGGAGGAGGAGGAAGGAGGAAAAATAAAAGGGTGAGTGTGATTAAAGAGGCGCAGAGTTCAGAGGTGAGGACGCCGCGCGGATGGAATCGTGCGTCTCGGCGGCGCCCGGGAATAAAAACGCGAACTCGGATCAATCGAGCTCCTCTGTTCATTAGCGTCCTTTCGTTCCCCGAGAGTGGCCGTAAAAAAACAACAACGCGGCGCCGCGCTCTTTCCGGCGACGAGCCCCGGACGTCCCCCGGGCGTCGCTCGCCGAGGTACATAAACATGAGTCGTCGTTAAGGTCAGGGGAGAACGCGGCCGTGCGGACGGATCGCTCTGATTGGATCGCGAACCCGAAGACCTCCTCGTTTAACGGTGACTGTGCCGTAAACCCCCCCCCCCCCCTCCCCCCTCGGGCCAATCTCCTCCTCGCCGAATTTATACGCGCCATTTGAATTCTGACGCCGAGAGGGATTCGTGCAATTTGGACGGTTTTCGTTTGTTGTTTCGGCTTCAGTCGGATGAACTTGGAGAGAATTTTTCGTCCAATTTGAAGGAAGAGTCGGACGCCGGAGCGGCGCCGCTCCTCCGTCTGAAGCTTCTGCTATTAATAATATGAAAACAGGTGCTCCGATGTGTCCGTGCGTTATTTTACGGCGAGCTCCTTGGAAAGGTCGTTACTCTTCGTCAGGGAGGGGAAACACATCGTCTCCGTGCAGCCTCTTTTTTTTTTTATTAAGGCCATATTTTAAGGTGTGTGATGTCTTTGTTTGAGCTGCATGTATTATTTAGTGTTGTGTGACGGTCGTGTGTTTCGTGGCCGTCTCCGGCGCCGACCCGCTGCTACAGTCGATACGCGCCTGAATGGGAAAACGCGCCTCCTCGCCGCTCGCTCTCCTGTAATTGTCGCGGCGGGGGAGGCCGGCGGCGAACGTGGGAACACGACTCCTCCACTGATTTTCAATTCACGGCGCCGAGGTTGACCTTTGCGCCTCGTCCAATCAATGCTTCCGGAGACGCACCGTTCATCTACGAGCGGCGGCGGCGTTTTCGCGGCGATCTAACGCACCAGCGGGGCGGTGTTATGGAGGAGTAAACAGTGTTATTGATAGAGGAATAGAAGCTTTTAATTAGCGGGCTTTATTGAGATTATTATTCCTTCTCTGGCCTTTTGCTCCAGACTAAACGGGGCTAAACGTGCGGGGAGAGAAAACACACACTCGTGCTTGACTGCACACGGGACATGCAAACACTTGGGAAGCAAACACTGATTTGCATAGAGACGGAGGAGGCTCCCCCCCGTCACCACCAGTGTATTCTGACAAAGGCCACAGTGGGGAAAGCAGGAAGCCGGCATCGAGCCTCCATTGAGCCCTCCCCCCCTCCCCCCCCTCTCCTCCATCCTCCATCCTTGCCCCCCCCCCACCTCCCCCTGCCTTTGTCAGCCCTTCAGAAGAGAGCTGTGTCAGACCACACGGTCGCTGGTGACAAAACATGTGCTCTGGTGAGCACACAGGAAAGCAAACAACCGAGGGATGTCTCATCTGCTAACGTGTCGCCGGATGAATGCCATTAAGCCATTATTCCTCTGCTCTTTGTGCGAGCGAGGACGTCTCGTGCCTATTTGTTCCCCCAGCCGAGCGAGGATGACCACATCTGTTTGCCACCAGGGTACTGGGCGTTATTAATCTTCGCGAGAGGACATTTAGCGAAATCAAACCTCCATTTATTAGCCCCCAGCACAGGATTGAAGAACTGGCGAGGGGAGATAATGACTTTAAGCTCCCATTTAGTCAATTAATTCTCAGAAGTGGAATCAGAAACCGCTCGCTAAAAAGTGAGAGTGTCTGTTGTTTATGATGACATAGTTCAAAACCACGTTTCAGGGCAGGAAATCATTATTTGGCACCAGAGCCGGAACAGCAATGATGTCACCCGCATTCACTTCACAGAAAAGGAGAGATAGTGAGCTGGACGAGCTGGACGAGCTAATCTAGCTAACAGCTTCACCTTTGTATCATTTTGGTTTTTATCCCATTTGCAGTTTATCTCCGAAACTATACAGAGACAAACATCAAGTTGTTTTATCTCTTTGTGTTTGGACGTCATACTCTGCTGCTTTGTTTCTTCAGAATGAATTGAATCCCTATTGTTTAACACAGCTAACACTGCATGCTAATCTGGCTAGCATCAAGTCTTGAATGTTTAGCATGTGGTCATGTGGAGTAGTCACGTGTTCAGTCTCATAATTTAGCTAAGTCTGAGCATGTTTTTTGGAATAAAATAAGCTTTTTACGACAAATCACATCATCAGTTAGCTCAGTTAGCAATCCAAGCTAATCCAGCTAGCAGCTATACTCCATCCGGTCTTGTGGTTTAGATAAGTGGGGGTCACTCTGTGACACCATTTACTTGGTGTTTACCACGGTGACAGTTAGCATTGCTCACAGTAAAAACTAAACGCTAGTGGTTCATATTATATGAACTGTTTCTGTGACAGAATTGGACGGACTTTATCTTTTATTCACGTAAATCTGAGCTTATTGGGAGAAGAAAGTCAATTATTCTGCAATGATTTACTGTAGTAGATAGCATAGCGAGCTAATGTAGCTCGCAGCTATACTGTAACTATCTTTTATTTGCTTCTTTTCCGAGTCTGGTTTGTATTTGCCTCGTTCAGAGACTCCACTGCCCCTCTGCGCCGCATTATTTGCCCATTTTTCCGAGCTGAAAATCATTATCTGGCACTGGAGCTGCAACAAAACTGATGCCACCCTCGTACCCTTAAGAGAAGACTTTAGAGAGAAGAGACCCTTTAAAATAATGTGCTAAGAGTGTCCTCTTCAGCTGCTCTGTCACTCGATGGTAAACACAGCTATAAACACTCTTTGCAAGTTCATGGAAGCCCATCTTTGTTTTTGTCAAAGTGACAACAGGGAGAGGGGAGGGGGAAGGGGGGAGGAGGGGGGGAGGGAGGGAGGCGGAGAGTGAGCTGAAAGACGGAGCAGTTTGTGCGTGGAGAGCTGGCAACCCACAATTTAGCTCAGACTGTAGAGAGATAAAACCGAGTGCGGGGCGGCGTGGTTACTTCAGGAGCCCCTCTGCGGGATCTGAAACTGGGCCACTCCGACGATGGCTCTCGGACTGAGTGATGCGGGCGCCGCTGAATGATGGCACGGCGGAAAGAACTGGAAAACAGGCAAAATAGCTCTCATTGACTTGGCCCAGATTGTATGATTTATATGGGTTATTTGGTATGCATTTGGGCAGCCAGGCAAGGTAATGTGTTTGCAGAGAGCTGTGGAGCGGCGCACCGGGATGAAGGCTGAGGGCGAAGCCACAGTCTGACAGCGATAGCACCGGCTAATTTGTTTGGATCACTGTCGAAGGCAGACGCTCACATATTCCAGCCATGTATGATGGGGAACTTAATAAACCACACAGGCTCTTACTAATGTCATGATTACAAAGCCTCATTAGTTGCTTTAGCAGCGTCTTGATGGACGCCACGGGCCTGTAAATGATCAAGACTGAAGGATCGACCGCTTACCAGACGAACGTCGGCGTCCCTGAATTTTTTTCTGATTTATTTTGATTGTTTGTCGTCGCTGACAAGAACAGCTAACATGCATTAGCTTTGCTAGTTAGCTTAGCATGAGCTAATCCAGCTAAAATCATCACCGTAACAGTTTTTTGGAAATCTTTTCGTCAAGTTTTGAAGATTGTTAACTTGCGTTTACAAAGTCACTTTTACTGGCTTTTTTGGGGAGTTTGTCAAGTTAAGCTGTTAAATCCACAACATCTCAACTACAGTTTTCCAACAGTTCAGTGGGTGTGATCTGAAGGACTGTGTGAGTGTGTAATAGGCTAACACTATCAGAGCACACCGTGAAAGTCTTCCATTTCCTGTGTTTTCGACGTTTCGCTTGTTTATCACAGACCTTGGTGTCTCTGATAATTATCTGAACATGCGAAGTGATTTTTATTACTTCCTTAGAAAGTGAATCCTGTGAGGAAACCAAAACACAATCTGAGCAGGTTTTTTTTTTCTTTTTTCGGGACATCAGCTGATCACAGCTCCTAAGAAACAGCCTTCCTCGGCGCCTCCGCCTATTTCAGTTCCTATCTGGTCACATCTTCCAGTTCTTTCAACTGCTATGAAGTTAAAATCCCCCTCGTGCTTCGCAAACAGCCCACTTTTACTCTTTTTTATTTACTTCGTCTCGTTGTACAGAAAGACTGCGGTTGCATGAAATGTTTGTCGAAATTCCCTCAGATATCAGTTTGGAGCAAACATCCAATAACGTCCTTTAACTGCGGCGATATTGGTCTGAGCGAGCGTCGCCAACACATCTCCCAGGGAAGTTTAATGTGCTATTTAGAAGCAGAAATGGGACTCAGAGAGCCGTGAACTAAATCTTGCTGTTATTCCAGTGTTGTAGGGTGAATCCTAATTTGGACTCCAGCACTCAGTCAGGAATTTCTTTCGAGCTTTGCATCCAAATTTGACTTTCAGCTTGTTTGTTTGCCAGCGTTTTGGGCTGATTTCTGCCTTCCTCCATCAGCAGACGGTTTAGTTATTATCATTTTCCTCGCTGGTAATGTCCCCCAGTCGGCCCGAAATATCCTTTTAGTGATCAATTTCTCAGTTTTAATCTGTGGGACGTCTGCGCATCAGACTGGAGAACGAGGACGGGCGGAGGTTTTGTCAAGACAATGCGACAGTGTGTCTAGACAGAGTTTCTCAGCCAAACAAAAGATCAATACGTATTGACAAGGTTCTGGCTGATTTTCTTTCCCCGTTTGGTCATTTCTGTCTCCGTTTTCCTGCAAGGGCAAGAGACAAGAAAAAACAACGCCATTTTTCGAACGTTCGGGGAGCAAAAGTTCACCCGGATGCTTCGTTTTGGATCATTTGCCGCAAAAACTCGGTGAACCACTAACCCACATGGGCCGCAAGACAAATGGGGAGTCCCGGATTTAGGTCGAGTGCACCGTTTCCCTCCGATCTCGCTTCGGGCCGTGGCTGTAAATTTGTTTTCAGAGAGAGCAGTTTAACATGGATGGTGAGTGACACTCGCCTGGAGGCACCAGATCGTTTCATACCTGCTCTGTGGAGCCGCTTTACCACTGAATGGACAAACGTGGAGACGTCTGACCGACAACTTCGAAACGTACGTTTGACTGGCTGAAACGCCCGACAACCCTGAGGTTTCACTCCTGACCACACCCAAATAAGACAGAGAAATAGAATCATGTTGGAAACCATCAGCTAAGTGAGACAAAAAGGAGTCTAAATTTAAAGGGGTGGAAAATCCAAGCAGGCATCGAAAACGGGCAAAATAAGACAAAAATTGAGGGTATAAGAGTGACAACAGGACCTGAGGGTTTCTGCATTGACCTTTTTGAGCCATTTTCAACCACCCAGTCTTTGGGTGGGGCGGGTCGAGTTATCGAGTTAACCTCAAACCCGACCTCGTCCCATTTTGGAGAAGACTTGATTCAGTGGCGAAATCCTTCAACCCTAAATATGTGTCGGATGGTGATGCGATGCGTAAAAAGTGACCTGATTGTGAAGTGAGCAACACTTTTACCTGGAACCCTTCAACAAAGTAAGACTGAGGAGGAGGAGGAGGAGGAGGAGGAGGAGGAGGAGGAGGAGCAGGAGGAGAACAACCAGCTGCTGACACCTCCTCACATTAGCAGCCTTTAAGGGCCTCCTCTGTGGATTGTAACATGACCACGTTACCTGTGGCACCAGTGCCCATTCCCTCTCTCCTCCCACCTCCTCCTCCCCCTCCCTCCCCTCTCTCCCTTTGCTTACCCCCTTCCTCTCTCCCCTCCCCAGCTGACATTCTCCTCTCTCTCTTTTAATTGCACCCCGGGGGGTTTCTGGGTTGCTGTGGAAGTCTTGGACTCAACAGGCGCGATAGGGTGCTTTGCCATGTCGCTCATATCCCTCGTTAGGGGTGGTATGAAAAAAAGAACCAGAAGCTGGGAGAGGTAGAAAAATGGAGGAAGAAATAGAGAGCAGGTCTCATCTAGATGAGGTTTAAATGACGTGCAAGAAAACCAAAAAACGGTGGATTTTAAAAGTCTCTGCCGGACGTCTTTGGAGGTCGTCGCTTCTCGACATCAGAAGGAAAAATTCAAGAGAAACATTCGTTTCTCTCATTTTTTCCAAACTTTTTTCAAAATGCCTGAAATAATACTGTCCCACACACACAAAAAAAAGGTCTTTCAGTAATTTTCCAAGGACCCCAGTGGTCCCTGAACATGTCACGAACATGTGGTGGGGGCCTTTAAATGGCTTATTGTGTGTAAGCACACTGGAAAAGGCCATTAGCCATCCAGATCCAATATGTATTGACGAATGCATTTGTGCGCCTCGCGTTGTCCCCGTCTCTATCCGCGCCGGCCTGTTCGATAAAACCAATAGATACATTTAATAACTAATTGTTCTGATTCAAAATGTTATCCTCGGCGATTCTTTGAGCGAGGAATCGCGGCGCATTGAAAAACTGGCAGCAGACGCATTAATCTTGCTTACCCAGCACCCACCACCATGCTCTCGCTGCTCCATGGCGACTCCACACAATCTGTGACAGGCAATTTAAAGCAATTTACTTTTTTCATTTTTTCATCAAGCACCACCCCCCCCCCTCTCTCTTTTTTTTTTAATGCAATTAAATGGCGCATGATATAAGGCGAAGACGGGGCAGGCGAGAGAGCGAGACAAAAGGGAGCGAGGGAGAGCGAGCGAGGAGGGAGAAAATAAAGGCAGGCAGCCTTGTGCTTGTTGTAAACACTGCCTCTTAACTGGGAGAATATAATTATGGTGTCATGTTCTATTACACACCTTCATTATGACGATGCTGCTCCCAGAGAAAGCGAACAGGAAGCGGCGAGACCTGTGGCTCCTTCACGGGGAGAAAGAAAACCGAACGAACCACACCTCCAGTGGCGGTGGAGCTGCAGCAGAGACGGCCGGCTAATTCTTCCTGTGACGTTCCCTTTGTCTCGGTCACACACTTCTGTTCCACTTCCTCCCGCCTGTGAAGGGAAATTACGGGTTATTGTGACGCTGTGTTTACAGTTTCAGTCCAAATTTCAACGACGCGGTGCTCCCGAAGTTAGCCGAGCCCCAGTTAGACGGTGTGCTGCTGAGCAACCTGACAGCTGGTGGGTAAATTGGGTGTCGCGTCGCTGAAGGGAAGGAAAAAGGGAAAAAAGTGGGATGGCTCCTTATTTCTGCCGCTTCTGAAGGGAAATCTGTGACCACCGTTTAATGAAAGGTTGAAACAGATTTGTGCCTGAAAATAGGACGGACTCACCGTCAGCCAGCCACGACGATTTCATCACTCGGGGAGGAGATGAGACGAACCTGGATTCGTCCCATCCGACTAGCACAGAAAGAAAGCGGAGCTGAAGCTTCATTAACTTATTGCAGGAGGTTCTGGGGACAGTTGGAGACATTTCTGGGCATGTCGGCGCTGATCTGAGAAAGCAGCCTCAAGAAACAACTGGTGGGGTGCGAATTCACGTCTGTTTTGCACCTCATGATTAGCCAACAGCTCTCTTTCAAAGACTCGAATCCTGACTTTATTCAGTGATTATGTCACGCAGCAGAAGGTAATTGGGCTAAAGGAAGCGGCTCCATTTCCATGAGACTCAGGTGGATTTATGCTAGCATGCTAACTCGTGTATTGAGGTGATATTCCTTCAGCGAATGACGTTTTTGTTTCGGAGTTGTGAAATCAAGTTTCCGACCTGAAAGAAGGTGGGAAGAAACTTCTTTTTTGAAGATTATCTGTGCTCGTCCGGCATCACGACACTCACTAAAACATTTCCAAGGAAATGAAGACATGAGGGGCTCTTCTGATTGGCCGAAGCTGTTTACCTGCTGATTAGGAGCAGACAAAGCTTGTAAACACGACGTGTCGCAGCTCAGTTACTTTTTCACGGTCTCACGACCACAAACCTCGAATCACGCGTCAGAAATCAAGCTTGAGACTGTAAGCAGGAACCAGTCGCTCAGAAATGTCTTCGTTTCCTCCCTCGCTTCGCTCTCCAGTCGTACAAATGCGAGGAGGCAGGCGCTTTGTCGCCGGCGGGGCCGCGTGCGGCGCGGCGGCGTCCCTAACCAGCCGTGACATTTTTTGACGTGGCAAAATAAAGCCGGAGCGGGCTCGGCCCTGGTCGTGGTCCCCTTGTCAGCAGCATTATCAGGGCAGGGAGCTGTACAATATGGCTTCCAGGGGATGACAAATGTGGTCAAGGGGCAGGCGCTCCCGGGGGACGGCGGAGCCCTCCATACAGTGAAAGCATTAGCTTTCCACAGTGACATTATGAAGAAATCCATTGAAAAAGGCCGGCCTGCCAGTGCTGAGGGACTGGAGGTAGAACGCTCGGTGAGTCCACCCCAGAGACCGGCTGGTATTTCCAACCGCGCGGAAGCCTACAGCAAATCGATAGCTCAAAGTCCCACACGCTCTTCAGCGGCGTCAATTAAGTAAATTCATAAAGTCGAGTGTGCAGGGGAGAGCTGGGAGAGAGGGAAATAAAAGAGGAGGAGGGAAAAACTAGAACAGTGGGACGCAGGGGGGGGGGAGGAAAAAAATCATCTCGTCATCGAGTAAATTTGGATGGAAAACAGAGCGGCGCCGCGGCGAGACGCGGTTCAGAGGGAAGTGTGGCGCGGCCCCGCGTTCCTCCACGGGCGTTATTAAGGAGCCTGACAGTCCATCTCACTTTCACCTGCCTCCATCAGCACATGCACTGTTGACCTGGGAGCCCCCAACCAATCCCACCCTCCTCCTCCTCACCCCTCCCCCCCCCCTCCCCCCTCCCTCCCTGTGCTGAGCCAGGCAGAGGACACATGCAAAGTGACCGGCTCTCAGCGAAAAAAGCTCCGACGATAATGCATATCAGCTCCGGCCGGTGCAAGCAAAGCAGGCGGCGAGGCAGCGGGGGAGGATGTGGGTGAGGAGGGGTGAGGGTGGGGGAGGACGGCCGGGGGGGAGGGGGCTGTAAACTGCAACGCACGAGGGAAAAGAGAAAGAGGGGACCTAACCCCCCCAGCTTCAATTTGCCTCATCAGGGGAAAGCGGGGCGAGCCTCGGCTGCCTCCGGACGACAGGTAGCGTAATGGATGGGCCGTCTGACCGCTGACGCTGCTCTGACAGGACGTTTCTCCCTCTCCTTCACCCCGTGTGGGGGGGGGGGGGGGGGGGGGGGGGGGGGGGGGGGGGGGGGGGGGGGGGGGGGGGGGGGGGGGGGGGGG
>JAUESE010000002.1:3262105-3272915 GCA_032274725.1 Malacoctenus triangulatus
TGTGTGTGTGTGTGTGTGTGTGTGTGTGTGTGTGTGTGTGTGTGTGTGTGTGTGTGTGTGTGTGTGTGTGTCCAGGCTAACCTCACGCTGCAGGAGTCCCGTCTGCTCGTCGCTCAGGCTGAACTTAGTAAAGCTCAAGAACAGCTGGATGCTAAACAGAAAGAACTTGATGCCGTCCAGGTGAACACACACAACACACTCACAGAATTGAGTGTTCACAGCTTTTCTGCAGATATGAGGAGGGAAGAACTGTTAAACTGGTGAGTCTGCAGGTTGGAGGAATAAGCCTGGATGCAGCTGGTTGTAGAGCAGGTCCCTCAGTCAAACATACGGGTTGGTTGTTTTTTCATTTTTCTTTGAGCCATTTGTTGTGGTTTTATCTTCAGGCGCTCTACGACGCCGCCATGAAGGAGAAGATGGACCTGGAGGACGACGCCCAGGCCTGCCGCCGCAAGATGGCGAATGCCACGGCTCTGATTGACGGTCTGGGAGGAGAGAAGGTCAGTGTGCACGTCCAGTCAGTCCGTCCTGCTCTTCATCTGTCCATGGAGTCTTCCTCAGGGTCTGTCCCGGTCGTGTCGCAGGTCCGCTGGACTGAGAGCAGCGCCGGCTTCCAGACGCAGATCAGACACCTTGTGGGCGACGTGCTGCTGTCCACCGGCTTCCTGTCCTACGCCGGCCCCTTCAACCAGGAGTACCGCAGCCTGCTGCTGGAGCTGTGGAAGAAGGAGATGGAGGACCAGCTTATCCCCTTCAGTCCCGTGAGACGTCGCGTCCTCCAACATGGTCTGGAAATGGTCTGGATTTGAAGCTGGTCCGGGTCTCAGTCAGGAGCCGATCTCTCTGCAGGACCTGAACGTGATCGGCCTGCTGGTGGACAACGCCACCATCAGCGAGTGGAACCTGCAGGGTTTACCCAGCGACGACTTGTCCATCCAGAACGGCATCGTGGTGACCAAGGCCTCCCGCTACCCGCTGCTCATCGACCCTCAGGGCCAGGGCAAGACCTGGATCCAGAACCGAGAGCGAGACCACCAACTGCAGGTCCGGGACCACCCACAAAGATCCGGGATGTCCTGATTAGCACGGTTTCTAACTTTCTTCTGTTCTCAGGTGACGTCTCTGAACCACAAATATTTTCGGTCCCACCTGGAGGACAGCCTGTCTCTGGGACGCCCCCTGCTGCTGGAGGACGTAGGGGAGGAGCTGGACCCGGTCCTGGACAACATACTGGACAAGAACTACATCAAGTCTGGATCCACCTACAAGGTGAAACCCCCAAACTGGGACTCCATCATCTACTTAACCAGAAAAACACCCTGCGACGATTGACCACCTCTCCCTCCGTCGTGCAGGTGAAAGTTGGAGATAAGGAGGTGGATGTGATGAAGGGCTTCACGCTCTACATCACCACGAAGCTGGCGAACCCGGCGTACAGCCCAGAAGTCAGCGCCCGGACGGCGGTGGTGGACTTCACGGTCACTCAGAGAGGTCTGGAGGACCAGCTGCTGGGCCGAGTCATTCTGCTGGAGAAACAGGTCGCTGAGCCGCAACATCAGCCGGAGAGCGAACACGTCTTTCTCGTCACTTTCAAATCATTCCAGTGACCAGTTAATGACCAGTCTAACGTGTTGTGTCGCCCCCTGCTGGTTGGCTCAGGAGCTGGAGGCAGAGCGAGTGAAGCTCCTGGAGGAGGTGACGTCCAACAAGAGGAAGATGCAGGAGCTGGAGGACAGTTTGCTGTTCAGGCTCACCAGCACGCAGGGCTCCCTGGTGGAGGACGAGTCTCTGATCGAGGTCCTGAGGGTCACTAAGTCCACCGCCCAAGAGGTAAGACAGCCCAAAGACTCACTGAATGTTTGTCCTCACAGCTCACGATCTGACCGCTTCGTCTTTTTTTTCCTCCCAGGTGAGTGAAAAGCTGTCGGTTGCTGCAGAGACGGAGGTGAAGATCAACCAGGCCCGGGAGGAGTACCGGCCGGTGGCCACCAGGGGCAGCATCCTGTACTTCCTGATTGTGGAGATGTCGCTGGTGAACGTCATGTACCAGACGTCGCTGCGCCAGTTCCTCGGACTCTTCGACTCGTCCATGCAGAACTCGGCCAAGTCGCAGCTCACCTCCAAACGCATCAGCAACATCATTGCCTTCCTCACCTACCAGGTGCTGCTTCTGTCAAAGGGCCGACACCTGCGGGAGCTGAGACTGACCCTCTGGCTCCCCCTGCAGGTGTTCTGCTACACTGCCAGGGGGCTTTACGAGGAGCACAAGCTGCTGTTCACGCTGCTGATGGCGCTGAAGATCGACCTGCAGGCCGGCAACATCTCGCACCCTGAGGTGCTCACCTTCATCAAAGGTCACTTGTCCAACCTCTTCCTCCTCTCTCCTCCTCCCTCCACATCCTCCTCCACAGTTGTATCGAACAAGTGTTGAACGTGCAGGTGGTGCCTCTTTGGATCTGAACTCAGTGGAGTCCAAACCCCGGCGCTGGATCCTGGATCAGACCTGGTTGAACCTGGTGCAGCTCTCCTCTCTGCCTCCGTTTTCTTCGATTCTGTTGCAGGTTCGAATCCGAATCTTCCCACATGCGAAGACAACAACTTTTCTTCCAGGACTCACATCTCTACATCTCCAGGTGAACCACAACGAGCGCGCCTGGAAGTCCTGGTTCGAACACTCGGCACCTGAAGACGCTCCGCTGCCTGACGGCTACCAAGAGAAGCTGGACGCCTTCCGGAAGCTTCTGCTGATCCGAAGCTGGTGTCCTGACCGCACAATCGCTCAGGTACATGATGGTTCTTCAGTGTGATGCAATCCCAGCAAGTCATTGATCGTCACCTGAGTGTCGTGTGTGCTGTGAGCAGGCGCGGCGCTACATCTCCGCGTCCCTGGGTCAGCAATATTCTGAGGGTGTGGCCTTGGACCTGGACGCCATGTTGGCTGAAAGCGACAACAGGACGCCGATGGTGTGTCTGCTGTCGATGGGCTCCGACCCAACAGAGAACATCGAGAAACTGGCAAAGAGCAAAGTGAGTGTTGGACTTGAGCCTGATGAAGCACGTAGGTCCAGATGAACTCCAAAGAGCCACTCTGTGTCTGCAGGGGGCACCGTGCCGCCCCATTTCCATGGGGCAGGGCCAAGAGGTCCACGCTCGCCGCCTGTTGGCGAACAGCATGACGGACGGCGGCTGGCTCCTCCTCCAGAACTGCCATTTGGGTTTAAACTTCCTGGATGAGTTGCTGGACACGGTCACCATGACAACAGCCGAGAACGTCCACAAAGGTTTTCGGGTTTGGTTGACCACAGACGTCCACCCCAGGTAGCTAATAACAGCTCGTGACAGCACCCTCAGGTGGTGTCGGGATGTACGACACGTATCTCGTCACAGTCACTAATCGAGTCCTCGATCTCGTCTCTGTGACAGATTCCCGATCACCTTCCTTCAGTCCTCCATCAAGTTCACCAACGAGCCTCCGCTCGGTAAAACACTTTGATCCTTTTCTGCTTTTACTCTGAATTAATCGTCTTTGCACGGCCGATCGCTCGTCTTCACCTCCGACTCTCCGTCAGGCATGAAGGCGGGTCTTAAGAGGACGTTCAGCGGCGTCACTCAGGATCAGCTGGAGATCATCAACCTGCCACAGTGGAAACCTCTGCTCTACGCTCTGGCCTTCCTTCACAGCACCGTGCAGGTGTCGGCCGGGACCACCGTCACGGTCAGTGACCCGTCGCTCTGGACACTCGCCAACGTGACCTCTCCTCCTGCTGCAGGAGCGCCGGAAGTTTGGGCCTCTGGGCTGGAACATCCCCTACGAGTTCAACCAGGCCGACTTCACCTCCAGCATGCAGTTTATCCAGAACCACCTGGACGACCTGGACGCCAAGAGAGGCGTGGACTGGAGCTGCCTGCGCTACATGCTGGGTCAGACCTGCACACAGATAATGCTAATGCTAATGCTGCCTCAGTGGGACATTGCTCATGCTGCTTTGAGAAGAATTGATTTCGATTAGGACTGATGACTCTGTAACCTCTTCCTCGCCTGGTGTCCTCCCGTCCGTGTCTAGGTGAAGTCCAATATGGCGGCCGGGTGACAGACGACTGGGACAAACATCTCCTCAACACCTTCACCCGGGTGTGGTTCGGTGAGACCACCTTCAGCGACAAGTTCTGCTTCTACAAAGGCTACAGCATCCCCACCAAGGCCAAGACGGTGCAGGAGGTGCTGCAGCACGTGGAGGCCCTGCCGCCGGTCGACACGCCCGAGGTCCAGCACACGCGCCGTCTCTCTCCACCTTTTACTTTGAAAAACCTCCATGGAACACAACAACACCTGCTGTCCTGTTTTAGGTCTTTGGGCTGCATTCCAACGCGGACATCACCTACCAGACCAACCTGGCCAATGAGACGCTCAGGACCATCATCAGCATCCAACCAAAGGACAGCGGGGGCGGGGCCGGCGAGACCAGGGAGGCCAGCGTGCAGAGACTCGCCAATGAGATGCTGGAGAAGCTACCGCCGGACTACGTGCCGCACCAGGTGAGGGGGCGGGGCCAAACAAGGTGGTCCAGTCAATGAGGAACCAGTTCAAACTTCAGCATGACCAGTTTGTTCCTGCTGGCTCCTAAAGGTCAAAGGTCAACTGCAGAAGATGGGAGCGCTTCAGCCAATGAACATCTTCCTGCGACAGGAAGTGGACCGCATGCAGCGCGTCATTGGCATCGTACGGAGCACGCTCACTGACCTCTCACTGGCCATCGATGGTGAGTCCTGACACACACACACACACACAAGCTTTCTCTGCTCCCACGTGTCGACATTGTGTCTTGTGTCCCTCAGGCACCATCATCATGTCGGAGGACCTGCGGGACGCCCTGGACTGCATGTTTGACGCCCGCGTCCCCCGCCTGTGGCTGCGGCTCAGCTGGCCGTCGGCCACGCTCGGCTTCTGGTTCACCGAGCTGCTGGAGAGGAACCAGCAGCTCAGCACCTGGATCGGCTCTGGCCGACCAAACCAGTTCTGGCTCACCGGCTTCTTCAATCCGCAGGTCAGCGGCGGGACACCGAAACCCCGGAGACGTCCAACCACGGCGTTTTTCTGATTAACAACCCTTTTTGTCCCTGAAGGGCTTCCTGACCGCCATGCGTCAGGAGACTACACGCTCCAACTTGTCCAAAGGATGGGCGCTGGACACTGTCACCCTGAGCAACGACGTCACCAAGATGATGATGGAGGATGTGTCAGCCCCGCCCCCGGGAGATGTGGGCGGAGTCTACATCTACGGCCTCTTTCTGGACGGGGCAGGTTGGGACAGACGAGGAGCCAAACTCACCGAGGCCCCACCAAAGGTCACTGCTTTATGTTGTGTTCTTGAAAAAACAAAGTTTATTCTGATTGAAAATGGTAAAACAATGTTGTTTATTCCTGCTAAATCTGACAAGTGATTTTTTTTTAATATTAAAAAACATTCACATTCATGAAACAAAACACTCGTGGTGATCGGAAGCTAAAATAATGGATGAGTATAGAGAATAAATGTTGAACGTGTCTTTGCTGTGTCCTCAGGTGCTCTTCACGCCGCTGCCTGTCGTGCACGTCTACGCCATCAACTCGGCCGGCGCCGCCGACAGTAAGCGTCAGTCTGGCGGCAGCGGCACGATCTCTCTGTACTCTTGTCCGGTTTATAAGAAGCCGCGTCGCACAGACCTGAACTTCATCTTCTCGCTGCAGCTGCGAAGCGTCCAGCCGGCCGATCACTGGACGCTGCGCGGCGTGGCGCTGCTCTGCGACTGCAAGTAACACCGCAGATTTATCCAAAACAGGAAAACTTTATTGTTCTTTTGAGGTTTAATGGAATTGATCTTTCCTGTTTTGAACCGATCCAACCTTTGACCAAATCTGTAAGCTTGTTATCTTGTAGTTAAGCTTCAATTGGACCTGGCAGCTTCTTTTTCCTGATGTTTATTGTTACTTTGGTAATGTTGAGCCTGTTAGCTGCTGGAAGCAGCATCAAACTTCAAGTTAAAATTGTTACTTCACTGATTTCAATTAAAAATGAGCCGACGTCTGTTCGGTTACACAAATGATTCACGTAAACTTTATTTCCTCAAGAAGACAAACACAAACAGCTTCACTGGGACCATCTACAGCCATGCAGTCACTCGCTAACAAGAGCTAAAAATGCCACAAAGAAAAAAAAACTGTGGAGAAACCGGCTTCACGGTTTTCAAATCCCGGTTTTAATATTTACCTTCAAAATGTCAAAAAAACACAATGAGATTTAAAAATGTGTATTGAAACATTTCTGGACCTGATTGAACTCAAAGTGTGACGATGTGAAGATCTGAAGGAGGTTTGTGGACTTTTAAGGATTCATGACGTTCTCTCAATCACTTTTACGTTGAACTTTTCACAGTTACATGTTTCATTAATCCGTTCTTCAGGTATGCAGAGAATAAAAATGTTTTTTTTTATATAAATGATCTCATTCGAGGTGATAATAAATGATCGAATACAGCTCACTCAAACTTTAAGGACTTTGAAGTCTTTCAATCATTAAAAACAAAATTCATATAAAATTCATATAAATTTGCAGCCGCTGATGAGTCGTCACAGCAGCTGAAACATCACAGAGCAGCTCCTCAAAGTACTGTTACTCATGACTAAGAACGTTACTCTCACTTTAGTCTAACATGGAAACAGTTAGAGAGCAGTTAGCAACCTGTCACTATTTCACTGAATTCATGTTTACTGGAGGAGTGAGTCTCCTTGAATGCCCCACTGTGAGTAGCATTAGCATTAGCCCGCATCCACAGCTGCTGTGATTAGTATTACCAGCCTAAATAGCGGTTAGCTTCCGTCTCAGAGAACTGTCTGCGTCTGTCTGTGTTGGTACTTTATCTCAGCTGGTTTTTGCTGCTTGTTCTCGTGTTTTAGTTTCTTTCAAGTTCTAACCTCCAGTTTTAGGGCATCTTCCTTCCACTGACATTCGGATTATAGAGCATCTTCCCTCCACTCTGAGGGGGACATAAGGAACTGCACCAAGTAACTAGTTATTTTTTTTGCAGTAACTCTCCTCCTGCTTTGTAGCAGATTACAGGTGTTCACTTGCTCACGCTGTGTCGGATCAGCGTCGTGCTCCTATTTAAAGGCCTTTAATGAGATTTTCTGTGGTTCGAATTTTCACAGATTTCAAAGAGTTGATGAATTTTATTTCAGAAAAGACAAACTGTTGATGTTTGTGTTTATTATCCCGTCAGCAAATGAATGTGACGTTACAGGATGCGCTCTGATGCTCCGAACGTTTCCTCCAATCGTTTGATCTTCACCGCCGACTTTAACTTGAGATTGTTCTTCTTTTTTCTGTCACTGAATCGAAACCAAACGTACCACAAACCCGTCACAGTCCAACAATTCAATCCCATCCACATGCAAACGAGAGAACAGCAGCGAGGTGACGTGGGCGGCGCTGTTCGCCTGTCAGTGTCCATCAAACAACATTCATAAAGACTTTAATATAAATCTGATCTGGTGGAAAGTGTCCGTGAGCGCTGCAGTCTGTTGGAACGAGGGCTCTGCTGGGTGTCGTCTGGACGTCGAGTCCGATCGGATCCGTCCGGCTGCTCCTCCAAACCTTCCGACTCGTCGTGTTTGTCGGACCGACGCCGGCCTCGTCCTCTCTTCGCTCTGCGTGGTGTCGGAAGTCCAAAGGAAAGCCCCGCCCAGATCTCGTTCCCGACCGCCGACTTACGACAGCTGCTTCATGTCGTACATCGGCACCTCCGACTCCTCCACCTTGTCCTCGTCGGCGGCGGCCCTGGCGGCGAGCGGGCTGCTCTTGCGGCCCTTGGGCGGGGCCACGGGCACGGCGCCCTCGCCGGCGCCCTCGGCGCCCTCCTGGCCCTCCGCCACAGTCCGTTCCTTCTTGAGGTTGAGCTTGGCCGGGACGCTCTTGGTGATGGTCTCCTTCAGCCGCTCGCCCGACTGCTTCAGCCTCTCGCCGGACTGGCGGATCTTCTCGCGCCTTTCGGCCGTCACGATGCGCTCGCCGAACTTGTTGACCTTGGAGCCCAGGTTCTCGCGGGTCTTGCTCATGTTCTCCTTGGAGAACGTGGCCTTGAAGCTCTCGATGCGCGTCAGGCCCGACTTCTTCGCGCGGCCGGCTGACGAGGAGTCTGCCTCCTCCACCACCATGTACTCCTCGTCCGACTCCGGAGGGAGCTCGAACTTGTCCGGCTCCACGTCGGCTCGGGCGCCGGCGCCGCCGCTGGACTCTGCCGGTTCATTTCCTGGTGTGACGGATTTCACTTCCTGGTCACCCTGCAGACAAATGGAGCCAGTCAGAGATGCAGAGGAACAAAATGAAATGAAACTCCTTCTCTGTCCAGAGGAGAACAGGAAGGACTGACGTCAGTGAGTCAGAAGCTGAGGCACGTTGTGCAGACTTGGAGCGCCGCGCCGCGATCGGACCTCCAGAAATACCCGGCAGCACCTGTTTCTGCTGCTCAGCGCTCAGCTGCAGGAAGCTAAACTTATCGCCGAGCAGCGGCGGTGGCGGCGCAGCGAGCAGAGCTGGATGGGTTTCAGCTCCGGGCTTCACGGCGGCGTGGCGTGCCTGTGACGCTCGTGTCGGGTTACACCAGCGCGAAATGGAGCAAAAATGTGAGGAGCGACGCGGCGAACGGACTCAGACCCCTGCAGACGTAACTCACTGACCCCGATCCGGTCGTCCTCGTGACCTGATGCTGCCAGCTGTCACACGGAAACTAGAACGACGTGCACAGTCACAAAAAACGAACCTCGATGCCAGAACGTTTGAGTTGGCAGCGTGCTGAGCGATCACGACGGAAGAAGCTACGCGGGCCTCAAACATCAGCATTAACGATGTCTGGAACAATTCTGGATCCATGCTAACGTTCGTGCTACCAAACTTTCCTTCAGCATGTAAACGGGAGCACCTGGATGTTTGCTGACATGCATCATCGCCGCGACCTGACACCCTGCAGCAGAGGCTGACATTTTCAGAGCTCTGACAGATTACATAATGATTGTAACTGAGCCACATAGCAGCAGCAGCACGTAGCTGGGAATGCTAACTAGCCTCACAGTAAAGGTTGACTCTCAGGCTTCCTCGTTTGAGACTTGCATAAACACTGATGTGATTCTCAGTTTTTGCTTCTTTTTGAACAGACTACTGATCAGATTCTTGCCAGGCTTTGACAGCTAAAAGCTCATTTTCAAGTAAACTCTTGAACTCCTGGACAGCCAACAAAGAGAGTGTTAGTTTTACATTTTGACAGCTGTTCCAGAGGCAGAAAGGAACATGAATGCATCAGCTGCCGTGCAGACAAACATGACTGCTGCTGAAGACTTGGACTGTTTCTGCATTCTTGTTTGATGTGTTTGGATCGATCGAGTGGATCTTCCAGTCAGGAATCGAACGTGGCGCCGCAGCAGGTTGCTGGATGGGTCGGACCCCTCATGCAGAGGTTGCGGCTGGCTGACCCACAGCGAGAGAGAGCAGACCGCTATATTAGGATATGGTGGAGGCTCAGACTCAGAATAACTCGGTCTGTCAGCGCTCAGCTGGCACAGTCACTTACAGTAGCGCTGCAGCCGCTCTGCTAACGCACGCCGACGTTAAATTCAGCAGAGCGCCGTCACACAAGCAGCTGCAAAGACAGAATAAAGTGTGCGTATGTTTGTTAGCTGCTACCAGCTACACGCAGACGCAGTCACTAACCAACTCAACACGTGTCAGTGGAGACTCCTCCTTTGTTTGACTGGAGTTCACTGAAATAGTAACAGAGCTGTTCTCTTCCAGAGACAACTGTTGCTAATGCTAATGCTCATGCTATCTTTCGTCTGTCAGGAGGAGTGAGGTAGTTCTGGGTTAAAGTCCAGTAAACAGGAGTTTAGTGAAATAATAGCAGAGCATAGCTACATGAAAGACAACAGTTTCAGGTAATACTTGCAATATGCTTTGTGAGCAGCTATGGATGCTAATGCTAAAAGTAGGGCTAATAGTCGACAGCGGCACAACATTTATCCAGCGCTAAAATAAACAAATCACCATGGCGATGGCAGCTGCTAACTGTGAAGGCCAAAGGGGTAAAATGAAGCCCTGTGTGTGTGTGTGTGTGTGTGTGTGTGTGTGTGTGTGTGTGTGTGTGTGTGTGTGTGTGGCTATTTCAGCCCCTCTAACCAACAGAGACGTTTGCTGAACACTAATGTTGAAAGAACGTGGTACAACAAAGCTCACTGGTTGCAGATGTCAGTAATCAGAGTGTAAGTAGCTGTAACTGAAGTCGATCTGAAGATTTAACATGTTCATATTTAGATCATAGTACACATTATAGCGTGCTGTCATAGTATAGTAGTACTCATAACATTTATCATGGCTGTGTTAATTGCTCCAGAGGATTTTTGATCACATAGTAAATCTGTTTGGATGTCCTGATTGGACCATGAAGCATAACTTGGTAATTTCTACGATGTCTTAGTACTTTAGCAGTGTACATAATTTTTGACATGATTATTATACAATTGATACTTTTTTCATTACTGTACAATTTTGCCCAATACAAACAGCATGGTAACATTTTGAACTGGTCAGTTAGCAGCATAGCATTGGTGCCTGGTACTTAGGACCTGGTACCTGGTACCTGGTACTTAGTACCTGGGGATTGCTTGAAGCTAATTTGAACCAGGGTGGTGAGTCCTGGTTTTACTTGACGTTTGGTTGAACAATTTCAAACTTGTTTCTCTTTCTTTAAACAGCAAACCAACAAGCTAAACTTTGTCTTCATGCTC
>JAUESE010000002.1:3379387-3389508 GCA_032274725.1 Malacoctenus triangulatus
CCCCCCGCCAGGGGGGGAGGGAGGGAGGGGGGACCCACCCCCCCCCTCTGAGGAACGCGCAGATGGTTGGGTCCAGCCATCCATCCGTCCGTCCATCCGACCCCGCTCGGGAAAGCGGCAAGTCGGACGCTGGAGTTCGACGGAGCTCGGTCGGTGTAATATGGTGTAAATAGTTTCTTTGAAGTATCAGTTGTTAAACACGGAAATCTAGTTAGTTTAGTTTGTTCAAAAGATGATTGAATTTGTGTTCACTGTACATAACCTAATCTCATGAACAAAATTTTGTATATAGTTATGTACCATTATGAAAAAATTTGCATAACCTCAAAAGGAGTTACGATTTATTTGAATGACGGTTCAATGTTAATGCCTTGTGTTCTGTTCCCGATTGAATCAGTTCTGTTGTTACAAATGTATAATTAAAGAAAAAGTGTGTCATGCCCAGGGCTCGATGTTAATTTATGTTTAGTTTTTTGTCTTGCATTTATGTTGTCTCGTGGCTTTTATTTTGAAACTCCTCTGCCCTATCGTTTCAGGTCGTTTAACCCTCCTCCTTCTCCCTCCGTGACTGATTGTCTTCCCTGCCCTAATGGTCTCCACCTGTTCCTCATTACCTTGTGTGTGTGTATATATTGTCTGCGTCTCCCTTTGTCCTGTGCCAGTTCGTCTTGTCTCATGTGTCAAGTTTGTCGATCTCGCCTTTTCATGCCACGAATTCCACGATCGGGTTTTGTATTTTCTTTGATACTTTGTATTTGTCTCAGCCTTTGTCTAGCTGCTCTTTGTTTTGATACTTTGTTAGATAGTGTTTCTTTTTTCCCTCGCTAAGATTCAAAGTTGTCACTTTCTCCTCGCAAGAGTGATTTTTAGTTTAGACATCTCCTCTGTTGAGTGACGTTTTGGGTTTTTGTGTAATATTTCCTCATTGAGTGATTTTGAGTTGATACTTTGTTGTTCTTAAATAAATCTGTTTTTTTATTGTTAACTTTTTCCCGTGTTCTTGGAGTCTTGCATTTGGGTTCACGTCCTAGTACTAGTTCTGACCAAGTGCAATTTTATGTCACAGCCACTTTAAAAAAGACACCTAACAAACTTTTAAAAAGTGAACAACATTAAAAGAATCACACCTCATGAGTGATCAGTGGCAGGTGGTGCATTGTGGCAGAGGAGGACGGAGGCACTGCTGCCAACAGCAAATGGGATGGGATGGAGATTTGGCCAGTGCTGCACAGGGCCCTCTACTGGACCCGGTGGGGTACGGTATTGCCCCACCTTCTCCAACTCTCCAACGCTTACCTGATCAGAAACCTTAACCCACTCAAGGTTGAAGGAACTTTTTTTTTATAAAGAGGTTTATTTTCCGCCCTTCGAAAATCTCAGTGTGTTCGCGACCCTGTTCTGGGACATACAGTAGTTTGCCTATTGTTTGACTGGAAAAACAACACCCTCCTGTGGCAGCAATGGAACCTTACAGCGCATCTGTTCCACGTCCCAAACACTTGCAGTACCGTTGTCGAGCAGCAGAGTGCAGCAAACAGCCAGGTTTACTCATGTTTAGAAACCATGTCCTTGTCTCACCTCACAAAAATGACACTTTATTGTAATTGAGACATAAAACAGTCCATAAAAAAGACTTCTCCTGGTGATGATCAATTACAGCAGCAAGCATCAGTTAATATCCGTTCTTCTTGTAGAGAATGAGTTCAAACATTTAATTTGAAAATGTAGAGCGAGCGATGAAAGGAGGAAATTGACTTTACAGCAGAGCAGTGTTAACTGGATCCTTCCTTGTTGAGATAATAATCCCTAAATCATCATTCTGGGCTGCAAATGGCTGCGCTAAAATCTTTCCAATTGAATTACAAGCCAAAGAAAGCTGATTATACCGCGTTCATATTTACCCAAGAAAAAAATGACTTTGTGTCTCATTCAATATATAAACAATTTACCACCATCTCAAGAGGCTGTTTGGAACTATGAAGGGAGCAAGAAGGGAGGGGACAAACCACCGGCGTGCCTGTGTGGCAGTACAGGCCTAATTAAACACAACCTAATTAATTAAATACCACAACTCAAATTATTGTTGGAAATGCTTTAATGGTTCTTTTTTTCTCCAAATGTGGTATAACAGATGGACAACAAATCAGGGGGACTCCAGCTCGTAAACAGGAGATATGGTTGAAAATAAACAGGCGAGAGCACTTCAATCCAGATGGGAAAGATTTCTCATGAAATTAAAACAATAAAAAAACAACAACAAACCAAAAGAAAAACCCAAAGGTTTTGTTTGCAGTGCAATAGAAAATGATTGACTCAATAGAGGTTTGGTGACAACTTTGCCTATTGCCAGTTTGAATTTTTTTTTAAGGTTTTACTGATGATAGTTTCTTGTTTTATTTCTTTGGTAGGCTGAAATGTGTCTTGTTATGTTTTCAAGTATTTGGCTGTGTTGGGGTCACACACCACCATCCTCTGTCCCTCTGCGTTTATTCTCGTGCTTCTGTCAGCATTTAGATTGTCAATAAATGCCACGGTGCCACTCAAACTGGCAGTGACACCTTAACTGAAGTACACGTGTGTGTGAGAGATGATGCTGCGTGTTTCAAGTCCTCCGTTTAAAACAGGTTGCTCCAATAGAACTCTACACTTTTCTCTTAACATCTATGTAGCTCACCCTGGCAGGCTGTGTCTTCCTCCAACACCAATTGTCCTCATATTTAACACCTGCTCCTGTAGCTGTGTGGTGGTGAAATTAGTCTCTAAGATCACAGGATTTCTTATCTGTGCAGTTTTTTGCAAATGACGGTATATTACCCATGTCAATCCAGTAAGCACCATGATTCTAACTTTCAATCTGCAATAACTCGACTTCATGCTTGTTTTTGGATGAAGCTTGCTGCTGTGCAGGTCTGTCATTCTGGTCACAGAACACAGCTGATGAAGAGAATAAATTTGCAGAAGGCTGTTTAGCATGTTTCTTTTTATCTAACAGGAGATCAAGACAAATTGAAATGAAATGCTTCAATAAGCAACCACTTCCTTTTTTTATTAACAAGGATGAAACCACTGAAATAAAAATAACGTAATTCTGTCGCACTGTAGACTTTTCCATTAGATTTTTCCTCTGGAAACTTCCTGTAACAAAAAGACCGACTGAGGTCTGTGCTGTTTGGTGATTTTCTCATTTCTGTCTTGATAGAAATAAAAGCTTTCGGTCCCACTATGTCAAGCGTCAAAGAGCTTCGAAAAAAAATTTTTTTTTTTTTCAAAATAAAAGCTCAAGTGCTTCGGGAGTGAACGCTGTGGCAGTTTTATCAGTTTTATATTTTATCACCACATGTGTCAAAATGCTTCACGGAGCCTATTTATGGTTGTTAAAACAAAAGTTGCATCTCCATTTACTACAAACAGGCTTTCTGTTCATTTTAGTCAAAAAGTCTATTGCTGCTCCTTTATTTTGAAACCCGCCCCCCACACACACCCCTCCCGTCACTAGAGGGAGTCTGCACTGTGTGGAGCTTGATCCTGGTCCTCTGCACGGGAGGCAGGATTAGACGAAGATTTAGGGAGTCACATGGACTCAACTTTCTAACTGGTGCCCAGTTGTTGCACTCTGCTCCCTCATACGTCCGGTGGGAAGCAGCCGCACACCGTGGTGTAACTTTAGCACTTTTTTATATTTATATAAAAACACACCTTGTTTTTGTTTTTCTTAATTCGTCTCTTTGTACCTTTTTTTGCGGATTTCCAGCACAGACACCGACTGCCCCCCTCCCCCTATGTGCTTTGACCATGCTGCAAACTGCACACTCCCGCACCTGAAACCCGTTTTTTTTTCTGATATGAGACTGTCGCGCTGCGCTGAAGGAAGCAAGTTTTGTGCTGACTTTGTCACAATGACTGAGGAGAGCAGGAATGAGCCCAAAGCCGAGAGCGGGAAGGACTTGGAGAAACAGCTCCGGCTGCGCGTGTGCGTCCTAAATGAACTTTCAAAGACTGAACGGGATTATGTTGGGACGCTAGAGTTTCTCTCGGTGAGTGTTGAGACGAGTGTTTCGATTTGCAAGTGCACATTTTGACTCACTGAATTGACCCCTCCGAATAAGCACAAACCTGTCAGCCTGTTTAGTATGCGCAGCGCATCATCCTGCAGAGCAACAACTCCTCCGATTCAGTGTTGCAATTTACAAACGCTGCGTCCAGCTATTGAGTCGTTTCACACACTGAAACGTCGCTGAAATGCAGCGTTAACGCCTCCCACCAACGGAGATATTAACATTTCTGATTGCAAGTGTAAAATTGGAGTAATAGTCCCTAAGAGGCATGTCACAGCTTCAGTTCCTGCAGACAGTCAGTGTGAGGTTTAATCCTCTTCTGAGGTCTGCTCAAGAGCCCTTCCAGTCACCTTGTGGTTTGTCTGCAGCGGCGGATGATCACATGCACGCAGCTTTGTCACACAGTGTCAGAAAAAAAAGGTCAATCATTCATGACAAAAGCTGACAGTGCCACGATGTGACCACCTTCTTTTGGGAATGTATCTATCATTGTCAGAAAAGACAAAATGTGTAGTCAGAGAGGCTGTCAGACACTTTTTGATAAATAGTGAACGTCTTTAATACTTGTAACAGTCACAGACATATCAGCAGTCTGAACAATTAGTTTGTCAAGAAAACTTGTGTAGTGTTCTCTCTGTTGCACCGCTTAGTGTCTCACAGGCCACTGGTCTGTGTCCTCCACATCTCTACCAGATGCCATAGTAAATATACAGGGCACTGCATTTATTTAGCTGCCCTTCTCTTTGGCAGCCTGTGCTCAAAAGCAGCAGGTGCGAGTTCTGCCAAAGAGCACAGGTGGACTCAAATGAAAACCCACCACAGCCAGGGACACATGTCCAGCCTCTCACTGGAGGGTAACACCTGGCTGCTGCATCACAGGAGTGCTGCGCTGTCAGGTCTGCAGTGTTCATGAAGGGACGCCTCACTTCACAGAAAGGGTGAAAAGGGGCTTCAAGAGGCAATCTGCTGTGTGTTACTAGTGAGACTTTAACTACTGGGATTATCAAAGAAATCTGTGGACATAATGAGGATGTAGACAGTTCTTGCAGGTGTAACTTAGTCTTCCCACTGTCAGGCTGGACAGTGGGTCTGGTTGTCTGTTGCTTCTCAGACTGCATGTTTATTGCGTACATCCTGACAACTCCCCTCCACCACCCAGATGTTTCCAGTGGACAACCAGAAAGAGGAATGAGGGAGGCATCATTGGAGAAGTGAAGGAGGGTGTCACATATAGGAATGTGTCCTCCTTCCTGCTTGTGGAGGCGGGTGGGGGAATGCAGCCACCCCTCCTTTTTCTCCCCCTGCAGTGCTGGAACTGGGATTCAGTTCAGAGGTGACTGATCCTTTACAAGGCTGTGCTGTTCTGCAGCGTCCGATTGAGATCTCACTGCAGGAGATAGCTCCATTAGTTTAGTTAGGTGCGTTGTCGCTGGCGGGGGCTGAATGACGGCGCTGATTCAAATGCTGGAAAGGAACAGTGACAGAAGGATGAAGAGTCGATGTTATCGCCTGTCCTGCAACCCCCACCCACCCCCCGAGCTCATGGAGAGTGTCGAGGAAGATAGTCAGGATGATCAAATGCAGCCCCACCATGGAGAGTAGTGATATTGAAGACTTTGGTCCAATCACACAAACACACACTTTCCTTCCTCCCGCTTCCTTAATTGCCACATGAGAACCATTCACACAGCATGCAAGACTGTATGTCTGGAGGTCAGAATGGAATACCATCAGGAACCCCCACCCCCCCCGTGTGAACTTCCTGGTGGGATAATCTGGGGGACTCCGAATAGCAGCAGGGAGAGGAGGCTAAAATGGATACTGCTTGAGGGGTGAAAGGGAAAAAGGTTAGAAAGGATCACACAGTAGATATTGCCAAGAGGGGTGAAGGATTGTGGGCGGGGGTCCCTGTGAGAGGCTGGGCTTGGTGCCGTCTCTTGTAAACCATATTTCCTGGAGGAGGAATTCCTCCAAAGTTAGGAAATGCAGGAGAACAATAAGGCTCCGGTCAGTAGGCAAAGTTGAACTGAAGAGCAGAGATTGCTGCTACCGATTCGTGGGACTTGAGCACAATGCGCCACAAACACACTTAACTTTAAACGTGGTGGAAAGCAACAGAGAGAAAGAGGATGATTACTGCAATTTGTCCCTGGACGGCCTGGACCTATTGTGTCGACACACCTACTTGTGGGAAAAATGCACAGATTGCATCTGCCAGGCGTCACTTGTGGAAAGTCTAAATTTGACCTTTCATATTTACTGTACTTGATTTTCAGAGTGTTCCAGCTGTAAAAAAAAAAATGTTTCGTGGAAGCTGTCCGAAAAATCTCCCCACCAGTCTTACATAGTGAACAATTATAGCCGGAGTTAGTGGGCGTCGGTGGACACTGGTGTTTATCTTGGACGTCTCTGAGCCAATAAAATGACAGTCATTCATAGAATCACCTAAACGAGAAGAGCAAATCAAGACATAATGTAAACAGTCGCTCTAATGAGCTCCTTGTGGAGTTTTTTTTTGTTTGTTTCCATGCCACTGTCAAATGAAATGCTTCGTGGAGGCCCTGACATTGTTCACCATTGATAAAAAAGACACTGAAAGCCATTTGCTTGCATGATGAGCACTTAGGAGGGAGCATGCAAAAAGTTACAATGGGGAAACCTTTCATGTCTCCATCCTGGAGGGAGATCTGAGCCACAAGTTAACTTAATATATTCCAAAGAGCTTTGCAGTGCATTAAGTGGTCCCTTAGCTGCTGCCTTCCTCCTTCAACAAAAGCCTGTGTAATGTAAGCGTAATGTTTAAAACATTATTAATCCCTTGCATGAATTAAAATAAATAAACATGGTTTTGGATTATGGATTGCTCGGGAATCCCAATTTCTTTCATTCTATGAAAATTACTGATCATCGAGGAATGGAGAAAAATAATCGTTCCTGTGCACTTACACATCTGGTCCATCTGGATGCAGAGAATGTATTGGTTCAAAATCAGTTTCGTCCTTTGTGCATTAATGACTAAAGGAAGGACATCAAGGCTGATGGAGAAAGCAGCCATTCAAACGCTCCCAGAAACCCAGGTGTTCCAGTGACCCCTGTCTTTGTGTTTGTGTTCGGAGGCTCCACATCTCCCTCAGGGTTGGATTTTGTTTACGTTGTTGCTGGAGTAGACTCAAACTACAGGCTCCAAAACTTTATTTACTTACCTTTTTTCCTCCAACACGTGACCAGCTGGCAGTCCAGAGACGAGGCGGGGTCAAGAGGGCCGTGATGAAGGGCTTAGTATCCTCAGCGCAGACGACCGGTGACCCCCAAAGGTCCCGGCCCCCCGATTCTCTCCCTCTCCTGTGTCTCAGTCTGGAGGGGTCATGCCAGAGGTTCCAGGAGGTTTGATTGGGAGTTGTCTTGTAAATATATTTTCTGTATGATGCTTCATCAAGAAAGAGCTGACAGCAACCAACGAGTAGGATGGTGCTCATAATCTGTGTGTTGCAAAGAGTGAAAAACAGGAATTAGAGTTTCATCCACTCTTCTGAAATTAATGAATAAAGCCCGACTGAATAACAGACGCTTACAAACTAGTGCTTTGCTGATGGTGAAAACGTCACTTTCACATTGTCTAAGTAGTCATCAGGCAAAAATGAGCAGCTGATGTAGAAATTTGTGGAATATGTTCTGTCTTTTGAGGCCAAATATGTGGCTGTTGGTTTAATGAGGCTGCCATCGTGTGCTGTAGCCTGCAGACATCCTGATGAGGGTTTTTTCCTTTCATTGTCGGATAAGACGCAGTGTTTTCAGCACGTGTGCTCACAAGCTGCTGGTGAAACAGGACTGGGCGTTTTTCGAGACTCCTTTAAGCACAGAGTCCGCTGAAGGCCTTTTACTGTTGCTTACATCAGTTTGTCTCCATAATGGGCTGCATTTTGTGATAAGCGATTCCACCGAGATGCAGGCTGCAGTCTGTGCCTTGATTGCCCGCTTCTTTATCCCTTAATGACTTCCTTTCTTCGGGAGTGGATGACCGCTGCGCTGCGTTACTGCCTCCACACCTGCCCGCCTTCTTCTCTTCTTCTCTGTACATGTCTGACATCTCTGATTCTACTGTTATTTTCCCTTTTTCTGATTATTTCCGCTGTAGCTTAGCCTCATCTAGTTTTAGATACCAAGCCAACTGAATTGTTGTTTTTTAACCTCCTAAAGTTTATTGTGATCCTGGTCATGCAAGAGCTGCGTGTGTCCTCATCGTGGTACTGTCCAAGTTAGCCGAGGGCCAGCCTGCATTTACTTGCAGTCTGAGGCACAAGAGAGGAAGCAGGAGGAGGAAGTGACAGGAGAGAGCAGCGACATGTTTTCCTCCTTGACTCTTTTTAATTGGATTTGGTCAGGCTCCCCTTTCTGGAGACTCCAAGCAGTAGTGACTGAACCCCCCCCCCCCCGTGAAGCCCCTGGACTGATGAAGTGGCTCACTTGCATTTTGATTTCACACTGCTGCCACGACACAAGCAGCCTGTTTTTGAAACCCTGTTTGGAAGAATGTACCTGCCACTTGTTCACCACTCTAGTTTTTTAGCAGCCTGCATTCGAGATTTAAGTGTAAATGGGTTTTCCGTCTTAGTTTCTGTACAATGCGACATCCGACTGCCGTGCACCCTGTCGACTCTGCGCAGTGTCAGTAGAATGGATCTGCAGTATTTGTGTGTGTTAATGTGTTCAGGACTTGATCTTAAAGCTCAGTTATGGCCTGCCTGGATGAGAGCTCATAAGGATCAGTCCAGTGGCAATTAAACCTTTTCCTGCAGATACTTTTGCATCAAACTTGAGTCTCATCTCAATTAAACTGGGAGGATATTCCTACAAGAGTCCTCCAAGCAGAGCCCTGCTGAATGAAATGTTTTATTCGTTTGTATTTACAGATAATACAGATAATTTACAGTTATTTCCTCAGTGTCCTGCCTTCTTGTATAATGCTCTGCAAGGACTTCTTAGGGAGACCCGCGGGTTCATCTGGATTTTGTAAACGGTGACCTCATTGATAACTTGTTTGTTTTAGAGCACTACACCGCAGCCTGTCGGTGTGAAGCCCCCACTAACAGGTTCTTACACTGAAGAGAGTTCTTATGCTTTTGTCTCTTAGGGCCATTTCTCATGCAGGATTTCCTTCCTTCCGGGACCTCCCCGTCTTTACATTGTGCTGCGTGTTTCCTGCTCAGCCACACATGCACACTCACACACTTCCCCCACTGTCTGCACCAAGTAGTGTTGCGCTACAGATGCCCACTTATCAACGCACGGCGTCATTGCTGGGTGCGGGGGCTGCCGTGCCACCCCCCACCCTCCCAGTGCTGAATTTCGTTTGGAAGTTTCAGCAGGCAGAAGTGGTGCCGTCCCTCTGCCCTGAAGAGAAAGCGGCCTTTGATTTGGGCACTGCCAGCTGCCTGGTCACATGGTGCCTACGTGTGACAAGTACAACAGTGGCGGGACTGCGGTAGACACTTGTCAGGATGTTTCATGGAGTGTGAAGGGGTCATCATCACAAGAGGCTCTGTGTCTGAGCTGGGTTAGAGTGTGCACTCGTAAACTCGCTGCATTTCCAGATTTGAGGAAGGAAAAGAACCTGTCAACAATATTATGAAAAATTTCAGAAAAGCTGTTGTCACTAAAAAGGGGTTGTTGTTTTCTTTGGTTCTCGACACAGATCCTCATCTTTTCTGTTCCTCTGAGCTCATAAATCAGAGTGCAAATGTGTCTGCTTAACTTGTCTAGACGAGCTTGCAGGTTTTCCTCTGTGGTCTGAACTCAGTCTTTCCATGTCAGTCATGTGTCCGTCCCTCCCGCATTTCAGAGCTCAGAGACTGTGGACGTCAAGAGCTGACTGACCAGCTCGATGTGCTGGGAAATTCCACTTCTGTCCAAATTATTTCATTAGGCAGCTGAATGGGATTAGTTAGAGAGGCTCTGTGAGTTAGACAAGTGTTTCTCTGTGTCGGAGTATGTCCTTTCTTTCTTTCTTGCTTTCTTTTTTCTTTCTTTCTTTCTTTCTTTCTTTCTTTCTTTCTTTCTTTCTTTCTT
>JAUESE010000002.1:3515587-3528828 GCA_032274725.1 Malacoctenus triangulatus
GTGTGTGTGTGTGTGTGTGTGTGTGTGTGTGTGTGTGTGTGTGTGTGTGTGTGTGTGTGTGTGTGTGTGTGCTTGCCTTGCTGCGATCCCTGTCCTGCTGTTGTTCACCTTGCAGCCCTTACAGAGGACCGGTGTGTGTGGTGGGACCAGCAGCGACTCGTCCTCTCATCTCCTCCACACACCGGCTCACTGTTCTGTGTTTGTGTGTGTGTTGCTGAGTGGATTTTTGAGCTCTGTGTTTAGCCACAACATTTAGAGGTTGTACATGCAGCTGGTAGTGCAGCAGCAGGACCCCGTGTGATGGCTGTTCTGTTCATATCAGCAGTTCACATTTTGTTTTCTTTGTTATTTGATCAATCGGTCTTCAAAGAGGCTGACGGGTGTTTCTGATGTTTGTTTTTGAAGAAGGCTTTAAATAAAGTTACCCACCTCACTCCTGGCTCCTTACACCTCGCTGCCTGTTGCTGATGTTCAGGCAATGTTGGAACATCAAGTCATATATTTTAGGTTTGTGTATTTTTACACTTTTTCACCAGTTGAGCCTGAAACAGCTGCAGTAACCGTTTTCTGTCAGTGTTGATGAGGCTCTGCTCGGAATCCTTTCTTATCTCCACTGTTGTGCTGTCAGATAAACCTGCTGCAGGTGATTGAGCAAGCTCTCCAACATGTCGGCATGTTTAGTTTAGTTTCCTCTGAAACTCTAGTTTTCTGTCCTCACGGTAAGTGACGGCTGCTGTCGTGTCCTCGCTGGCAGCAGCTGACTAACTCAGTCTAAGGTGAGTTAGACTGCTCAGTGCTGCGGTGCTCCTATTTAAATGGATGGTAAAAGTAGATGTTGTGTTTGGTATTCAGATGTTCATGACGTGTTGATCTTTTGAACTGTCTTTGGCAACAGAAAGTCTTTGTGATTTCTGACTTTTCTACAATGACATGACAGCAGGTCAAGAGTTCAGCTCATGCTCGTCTTTAAAGAGATAATAATGCAGCAACTTGACTGCTTTTTTCCAAGTGACAACAGCCCCATAAAACCATTTAGCATTCAGCTGTTTTATAGCGGCGCCTGACCTGATGACTTGACACTGAGGTGATAATATTTCTGTTATTTCCTGTCTGACGTTTTTTCTTTTTGGTGTCTTTGGTGTTTTTTAATGTCAAAGGATGAATTTGTTGTGTTGGCTTGAACACAAAAGAATGACAGAAGTTCAGCCTTCACTCATTTCAGACTGCAGTTGTTTGTTCCAGAGACACACTGATGTTTCCTCTGAGATGCTGCCTCTCCTCTGATCCTGATAGTGTCTCTGGAAACCTGTCCTGTTGGTCCGGTGCCTGCTGGGACGCTCTCCTTTCTGGCTGTCAGCCACTCATTGTGCTTTCTGAAGCGCCACATGTCCCTTCTGTCCTCATGGGAGAAGCCTGGGCGGGCTGGCCACGCAGCATCCCGCGCTGCTGAGCTGGAACATCTTTTTAATATCAGCGTGCTCCGTTCATCTGTGGATGTCTCCAGGAAATCCCCACACGCCCGGGCTTTCCTCCCTCAGCTCAACGCGGCTTTCTCTCCCACAGCTCTTCAGGAGTGCTGGCAGACGGTCCGTCTCTGCAGGAGGACTCCACACACCCAAGTGTGGATGAGGTGGTTGGCTTGGACTTGGCTGGGAAAACAAGTTGCAGAAGGGTTTTGTTTGAGCAGTTCCAGCGTGGTACCGAGTGGGTGTATTCAGAGGCAGACCGGAGGCAGACCGGAGGCAGACCGGAGGCAGACCGGAGGCAGACCGGAGGCAGACCGGAGGCAGACCGGAGGCAGACGAGTGGCTTCTGAACCAAAAGAAACTGAACTTCTGTGCAGTTGTTGGAGCGTGTGGCGTTCTCGAGAGTCCGCTGTGCACGTGTTGGCGTAGGAAGGGTTAAACGGCGTCTTGGCGCAGGTTTGCACTCTGCGACTGCTTCCAGTGTTTGAAGCTCTGGTCTGGCCCTCAGATGAACAGCTTCAGCTTCCTCTGTGAATAATGTCTCTCTACTCGTCCATTTGCATTCACTGACTCTCCACGACACTTTTACAACAGTGTGAATGACAATCCCCATCATTGCTGCATCTGCCTCACTTCCTCCTTCCTGCCTACTTCTCCACCTCCGACCTTCTTGCACCATCTTTACAGCTCCAGATTATAAAATGCTAATTGGACCCGTTTTTGTGTGAGGCTTGGTGGCAGCTGACCCCAGGTCTGAGGGGGCGGTGAGGGACAGCGGCTCTGCAGCCTGTGAGGATCCTCCACGGACTGTCCCTTTTCCTTTCCTCGTCCCAAGTCGTCCCAAGAGGAGCACCAGGCCATCCAGACTCGCGTCGCTGCCACAGCATTAAACAGCTCCTGCTGTTGTCGGCTTTACAGGACTCCGTCCCAAAAGCCAGACATCACGTGACCGATGTGAAGCACTCATTTAAATCATACTCAGTATAACTCTGTTGAAGGAGTCTGACTTTCCGGTATCGTTCTTGATTGCTTGTCTGTGTTAAAGGACGTTCCTGGAAAAAAAAGCCTCATTTATAACGTGAGAAACATGCTTGGCTGGAAGTTTTGAATGCCTTGTTGAAAAGCCAGGAATGCTGCAGTGAGGTGCCTTTTATTCCTGGTCAGTGCTGGTAATAAAGACGGATGGCATCCTGTTGAGCTGACTGACCCGGGGTGTGTGTCGCTGGTGTGTTGGTTGTTTTCTGCTGCTTCACTATGCATTCACGCTGGAGTTTGGTCTGTCTGAGCAGCAGTTTGAAGTTCCCTCTGGAGAGTGTGCTAAAACAAACTGCTGTGCCCTGTGGATCCTCAGGGAGCACCCATAAACCTGAATTCCTGCCACCACTGAAATCCCCTTGTCTGATGCGAGTGGAAAAAGCAGGTTGAGTGAGCAGTCAGAGTGTCGTTTTGGGAAGGTGTTGAGTCTTTTACACTTTGTGATTAACTCGCTCTGCTGTCGGTCGGTGCACAAACAGCCTGCTTTGCATTTCAGCCGTTATCTCGGTGAGTTCCAGTTCAGCTGCAAACAAATCGAAATCGTGTTTTCAGCTCAGTGGAGCTTTTTTAACGCGTCCGAGTGGAAAGTGTCGTGAGGAGTGGAAAATACTTCAGTGCTCGTCAAAGAAGGCAGACACATCTTGTAATGGAGCGCGTCGGCATGTGGTGACTGAGTGGAGAGACTGAGAACAGCTGATAAGATCAGGAGATGGCTGCAGCTACAGGAGGACCTTTTTGTGGGCTGTCGTTTCCTCTTTTACGCGTCTGCGTTTAAAGACGTAATTGAATCAGCTTTGTTTGCCTGTTAGTTCTCAGCCGGCTTGCCCGCTCGTCCATCGACTTCCTCCGGCTCGTCTGTTTGAAGTCCTGTGGAGGCGGTTTGCTGCCAGACCGTTCAACGCACAGAAATGTGTTGGAGCATTTTACAGGAGGAAGCATTGGTGAGAGGAGAGGACAGCACATTTATTGTGAATTTATCCATCATGTTGCTTTGGAACAAAGCATCCAAACAGTGCAGTCCCTGGATGAATAGTGGCAGCTTAAAAATCAAACCAACATTTCATTAAAAACCTACAGCTTCAGTCTTCTCCCTTCTGTTCCCAGGATGAACGTATGAACCACTGCTGTGGGAGAAACCCTCCGCCTCACACCGCCTGGGTGTCCTCCAGTTGGAGGTAACACACACAATAAAGTTTACCCACAATAGAAAAAGTAGAGCCCGTTTTGATACCTGTTGATCAGAAGGTTCCTGCTGCCATCTCTTCTTACAGAGTGAAGGTCAGATGAGCAGCACACACATGATCCTGGTTTTCCTCAGCGGGCGGCACCTTCCTACTGTTGAAGCCAGTCCAGAAGCCGCTCGTGTAATTCATCAGCAAACTTTGTTTTTACAGCTTTCTATGAAGTTTCTGGCCTCCGTCCTCTGCATGCTTCCTAATAGGCCCGTTCTGGGTGTTTGATGAATGAAAGCAGTTGAATTGAGCTTTAAATTGTCTTTGTCAGCACGTCTGAAGGGAAAAATAACCGGGAAAGGTCGGAGGCACGTTTGCCTTTTTACAGAAGAGGTGAAAAAACTCTCCTGGTCTTTCTTTCCTGACTTTTAAAGCGTGGTTGTGCCTCCGAGCCCACAGAGAAACCCAACGGCACTAGTATCTCCAGCAATCTGCTTCCTTCTGCAGGCAGCGTGCTAATATTTTCCACCTGAGGAAATAATGGTCATCACCACTTCATCTCCCATTTGATTGACTCGTGTGAATTCTTAGGAATAAAGATCTCTCGGGTGTTTATCAGGATTTTACAGTTAAATTAATTACTTTCTTCCAAAAAAGGCTTTTTTTGTTTCCTAAACAAGTTGTAATGGTTTGGTTTAATGGGACTTTCTCATGCAAGAAGCCTGACCTCATTTTTGCACCACCAAAAACATGGATGCCATTTGACTCTAAACGATGAATCAGAGGAACATTTGGGATTTGGAGGAAAATATTTGTACTTAGAATAAATCAAGTTGTCTGCATGTCTTCACTGCAGGACCTGTTGCTGCTTCCAGGATGGGACTTGCAACATGAAAGTGTAACTGTAGGACGATGGAAGCTTCATAAAGCACATTTAAACTCGTGGAACATTCAAATGAAAATCAGGAGTAAAATAGCTATTCTTTATTTTTCATTTTTGAAAACTTTGTCACTTTTAGAAACTTTATTCATTTGCATACACGATTGGTCCTTAAATAAAGCCAACCATTGGTTCTCCATTGAGAATGCAGCCGGTGTCTTTTGATGGATCTGTTTGGCTTTGCTGGCCTCGACGGCTCGTCCAGCCTCGGCCGTCTGGCCTTTCTCCGAGCCACACTAATCAGAGAGCCTTGTGTACGCCCGTCTGGCTCCTTCACAGCCAGCCTGGGAGCTCTCCTAATTTATGAGTCATTTCCTAAGCAAAACACGCTGCCTCAGCAAGTCCCGATACAAGGATACCTATGGGTGGGACGGTCCGACGGAGGGCTGATTGCTGGGGGGGGGGGCAGGCTCAGAGGGAAGGGGAGAAGTGGAGTGATGTCTGACAGGACGGAAGAGGGATTTATGAAGCACCTATGACACCAGTGAACATCTGGAATGATAGCAGAGGGGAGTATAAAGGATTACAGAAAGGCAGGCAGGGAGGGGGGGGAGAGAGAGGGGGAGAGACAGAGAGAGAGAGAGATGGAGAGGGAGAGACAGAGAGAGAGAGGGAGAGAGAGCCTGAATGGAATAAAAGCAGCGAAGTGTGAAGTGAAACATTGAACTGCGAAGCTGAACAGCGAGCTGGATGACCTGGGAGGAACTGAGCCAATCAGTCCAGTCATGAGCGTTGATCCTAACGTTGGGATGATGCTGATCACAGCGCTCAGGTCTCTGCAGTGAACAGGAAGCAAGATTTCTGCTTCAGTCAAATTTACACATAAATAAATACAACCAATTTTGCCTGGAAAGAAGTTTCAAGTTTCTCCAAAATACGAATGCTGATATGGAACCACAGACGAGCCAGAGAGAGCATTGACTGGCACTGTGAAGGAGTCAGGACAGACATCCAGGCTCTTCCTTTGGTTGCACTGTGACTCCCGTTTCTCCAAGCGGTCTAAATCCATCTCACTCGTGTAAATCTGAGCCTCTCAAGTCGCAGTTTTCGTCTTTTTGTACCAAAAGCTTAGAAAAATAAACACGTCTCAGTGCGAGCGCCTGCGTCTGTTCTCTCTTAGCCGGAGTTATGCACAGGATATTTGAAGCTGAGCCATGTCAACTGTCAGGGTGAGCAGGCCGTATATTAACAAGTGTGTTCAATTTCCAGCCTTTGTATTTATTTGTAATATTGCTGTGGTCCCTTTGGTGCAGTTGGGTCCAAATAAATACAGGAAGTGCCTGTGACGTTTGTTGCGCTGCTGTGAGTCCAGCAGCTTCATGGGTCCACCAAAGGTTGGCTGGTTTGGTCTCCATGTCACAAACGTTTGTGATGAGCTCCAGTTGAGGCTGATTTCAGTTCCTGGACTGAGTCTGAGTTTCTGGTCCGTCAGGATTATCGTTAGAGACAGAGAACAATAACTTCTGTCACTCCAATCTTCTTTTCTTGGCTTATGAGAGTTGGTTGAGCTGACTGGTCCTGGTTCTTTGGTGAATCTCTATTCCCACGAGACTACAGAAAGTAACTATTGCAGATTACAGGAGCACAAATGTTGTATCTCAGTTCCTTGCAGGCGTCTGTTACCACAGTTGTCCCCAAGTTTGGTGTTCACACAAGGCTGTTTCAAATTAATGGTCTTATCTCGAAACTGACATTTGGCAGACGGCTGATTGTGGAAACACTGTCACATGTATTTACAAGAGACTCCTCAATCTCCTGTTGTAATTTGTTTCTGGCGCTGCACAGAATTTGCCATGATGAACAAATCACCAGCATGAGTGATGGCGCTCAGTCTGTGTCCTCAGCTGGACGGGCCGTGAGTCCAGATGTTTCGGAGGCCGATAAACAGCGAGCATGTTGTCAGAGACGCTGTAAATTCTGCTTGCGGTAAAAAAGGAAAATGATCTTTTCAGATGGCAGATGGCACCGGAGCGCTTTTCCATTCACACCAGCGTTTGTGAGAAGCACTCCCATCAGGCCACTTTGCTGTGCCGCTGCGGTCTTGTTCCGACCTGGACTAACAGGTGTTTCTCATTGATGTCCTCCTAAACAGTCTCTCCTTTCACTCAGCAGCTCCCTGCTACTGTCCTCCTGCTGGGAACCATTGCTGAGGATTTGTGGCTTCCCAAACTCACCTCTGCACAAAGACCTACTTAAGCACATGTTTCTTTGTGACAGTGGGTCCATTAAAAACAAAAGCAGGACTATATATTGTACACAGTGGTGTTTTAGGCCTTGGTGCATGAGCAGTCTGCTCTCTCTTGCCCTGCAGTAGCTTAACTAGATTGTATTAGTAAACAGTGTTAACATTTCACAGATGAACAGTTGTTGAAAGCAAAAGCATCTCATGGAGGGTAACCAGCAAAGAGCTGTGCATGAAGAGCAGCCAGCGAGCAGATGACATCACACCTCTCCTCCCCCTCTTCTCACCGCTCCCTGCTTGAGATGCATCCTCTCTCTGAGGCCGACTGTCGAGGCCGTCGCTCATCTTTAAAGGCTCGCCTGCAGAACGAGTGCTTTTAAAGGTGGAGCTCTCTCATAAAGCAGCTTGAAACACAACAGCCACAGAGCACAAGGGCCTTCAAGGACACTGCTGCAGTGGTGTTAAAAGTCTCCTCGCAGCGAGCGAGCTGAGCTGCTTGGGCTTCTCACATGGGAACTGTAAACAGTGCCGTGGCAGCAGATAAGGACTAATGTGGCAGTGACGTAGCCGAGGTGCTAATACAGGCTTATAGAGCAGAGTGGGGAAGAGGAGGTCACTGAGTTTATCAGACGGGACCCTCCCATCACAGATGTTTCTTTTAATGCCACACGACATTTCCTGAAACCCAACTGGTCGAGACAAAAGTCCCGTACATGTCGTTTCTACCTTTGAGTCTCTATTGCACGAGGCTGTCGATGTTTTTTCGGGTAATCCTGAACTTTGGAGAAAATAGCTGCATTCTTTCCCAGCTCTGAACGCCTCTTTTAACCTCAAGGGAACAGTGAAAGCCTGAAAACAACTGCTTTCCTCAGCATGCAGGGAGCAACATAAACATCCTCATGGAGGCATGTTTCTGAATACTGAATGACTTTCAGCTCGGCTCTGAGCTGAGTTGTCACTGCAGCTATTGTGTGACCTCATTGCCACGGCGACTTCATTTCCTTAACTCACAAGTCCAGCTTTTACCACCCAGGAACTCTGATGAGGCTGAAGCTGTGAGTGTCATTCCTCAAATGTAGAATCTTGAAGTCGTTATCAGGTGAAAAAAGTTTATAAATTAAGTGAATGTATTATCTAGAACGTACTTCATTGGAAGCATTGAAATACTAAAGAAGAACATCCAGTCCTGGTCCGTGTCT
The DNA here is from genome assembly GCA_032274725.1 of Malacoctenus triangulatus. Classification (NCBI taxonomy): domain Eukaryota; kingdom Metazoa; phylum Chordata; class Actinopteri; order Blenniiformes; family Labrisomidae; genus Malacoctenus; species Malacoctenus triangulatus. The sequence goes on from JAUESE010000002.1 coordinate 3,523,582, forward strand.
AACCTGAAACCAGTGTCTAATAGTCAGTCACATTGCAAATCTGCTTCTTCCCCAGATGTGTAACATGGACATTTTTTCCACTTGTGTGCAGCTGATGACTAACAGCCAGACAGTAACTCACACAGAGGAATCTCTGACCAGCAAGAAAGAGGCAACTTTTGTGTTTGCCAACAATAGTGTCTTTCTTTGCTTCCCCACATAACTTCACAGAGACACTTCCTACAGAGTGGGATGGTTTTCACATGAGTGGGAGGGAGGAGCGCTTGGATTTTCTTGACATTGAGCCCCTCAGCTGAGGCCCACGGACCTCCTTTCCTTTCAGCCACTGGCAGAAAAAGTTACTGACTTGTCCTTTAACCTCAATGCTGGAAATCAGTGGAGAATCTGAACTTGTAAATAGACGATTGAACCCGGTTTTCTCAGAAGACAAATGTGTGCTTTGAACAAGCAGTGCTGCCTCTCTTCGCCAGTTTTTCGGAACTCAACTCACCCAAACAAAACTGCTCTAACAGCATCGACGAGCCTCGAGGATGCATGAATCCTCTCAAAAGTAGGTTTGACAACTCGAAGTGAAGAAACTGATCCAAACCAGAAGTGATGTTGCTTTGTCTCGACGTCTCGGTCAAACATCTGAGCAGTTCGCTTCACCCTTTTGTTAGTAGTCCAGTAACCTCACCTCTACATGCTGGAGGATCCTGGGACGGTCCGGTGTGGGTGCAGGAGTGAAGCCCTGGGTGTTGGTCTGTTGGCATTTGGTCACAGTGAGAAAGGCTGCTCTGAGGTCAGCCACAGTGTTTCCTGTGGGTGAGGACAAAGCCCAGAAGAAGGAGGGTGCGAGCAGTGAATGGTGGGGGTCAGCTGGACGTCGGGGGGACGTTGCTCTCCTGAGGTGTCTGCGCCTTCTGAACTGATGAAACCATTTCTGTGGCTGCATGTTGCGGCTGATGCTGAACATATTTCCACCATCCTGTTTTTTATTGTTGGCCTTCAAATCCCCAAGCGTGTGATGTGAAATCACAATAAATGCCATTGTTTTCAAAGTCAGTCTGAGTGATTGATGCATTCATTGATGGGAAGCCAAAATACCGTCACAGCCCAAACATCCAATCTCAGCTGCTCCTACACAGTGATGTCATGTGCAGAAAACAGCATGCTGCAAAAGATGTGGTGGGAACAATTACTTCTCCAGACCAGTGAGTGACGGCCTGTGATTAACGACGTGGAGGAGACACGAGCAGCAGATGGTATGCCGATTTCATGTTTTGGTGAGCTTGTTAAGTCGAGCAGCTGTGAAGCCGGTGCTTATCACAACAGGCCGCGCATCAGGCTGTCATTAGAACAAACATTTGCTTGGTGACATGTAGTCTGATCACTTCTGATTGCCTGCAGCAACTTCACCGCTGCAGTGCTGTGGACTGCTGCCATGATGGGCAGCTCATCGTTGGGTGGATTATTGGAGACAACGCGTGTTCAGGATAAGACAGACGGAGGAAAAGAGCCGACTGTCCTCATGCTTTCTGGGTCATTGTGTCCCATTGTGTCCGTTCTCTGTGATCAATCCAGTGCTGGACGGGCAGGGGTCCTCAGGGTGGCGTTGGGGGCCATTTTGTTTTCTCAGATGGAAGCCAGGCTTCACTGTGGCGCTCTGCGCCACCAAAGGGCCTTCTGGGAGCTCTTTGAGAATCGCATGGACCCCAGTTAGAGTGAAGGAAATGATTCAGACAACTTCTGTAGAACATCAGCGCGGCAAGATCATCGAGATTGTGTAACGGTTGTCAGAGCGGAGGTGGCAAGGAAGGCAGTGAATACGTAGTGACATGACTCATTAAAGATGAATCAGCCTCAGCCTGAATTTCCTCCCTCACATTAATGCAGTCGGACAGTGTTCGCTTCTCGCTCTGCAGATGCGTTTGGGATCATAACGTAAGCAAATGCTCAGCAGGCGAATTCAGTATTTTGGAGAAAAGGTACGGAAACTAAGCGTGGTGACGTTTCATCGAGCAGCTTTCAGTCAGAAAGAGAAAAAAAGGCTGATTTATTTCATTTATGACAAGAGGCCACACTTTAGCACACGACTGCATGCTAGCACACAGCTAATGTTTACTCGCTCTGTAAATGATTTAGTTGGTATAAACTGATTTATGTGAAACTGTTTTGATGTTGTGTGTTGGTTCCTCTTTTCTTGTAGCTGAGTATCATCAGTAAAATGTGACGTTACTCTTTACAATCTTTAACATTGACCTGTAATGTCAAAGACGAGTGAGAGGAGACCGGACTGATTAAAGGTCGGTATGGAGAACAATAGTTGGATTTTTCCGTTTCAGATTAAAGGAGTCCAAGCATCTTTGGCTTTATTAGATGAGATCGCTCTGTGAGCCAATAAATCCTTTTCTCACTGGAGCTGAACAGACTGATGACATTATAGTCACTGCTCTGCGGTTTGTGGTCACACTCCAAAGAAAAGGCAGATGTGAATCACCCTTTGGGTCCGTGCTGCCCGTTTCAAAGGGAGTTTAGTCAGAGTCACTTCAGAGCAGCAGTGGAGGCTGATGTGGACTTGCGACATTGTAAATAAGTGAAAATGTTGCGCGGCCGTGCAGGCCTCGCCGCTCTTCCTCTGCCGGGCTCAGGTTGCAGCTCCCAGATGGTTCCTTAATCTGCAGGTCCTGCTCAGGTCAGCTCCAGCAGAGCCAGGTAACACGAGCCAAACTCATAACTCAACCATCCTCCAAAGTGCATCCATGAAGACCGAGACAGATGCCTTTAATGTCTCTACTCCTTGTGAACACCAAGCCACGGGAGCTCTGCGAACCGTGATGGAGAGGGAGCCTAACTGAAGACTATTATCTACAAGACCTGCTACTGCGAGCTGAAGTCCTCCTCGCTGCGTGTGTTCGATGGCAAAACATCTTCCCAGGACCTTCGAGAGAAAGAAGCTGAACACGATAGCGGTCGAATTACCCGAGACGTCACCTCATGTGGCGTTAAAACACCTCATCACTTTCAGTTGGCTCCGAGTGGCTGCATGTCTCTGCTGCAGTAGGTACAGGCACACATGAAGTGCTCGACCTACAGCACTTTCCAGAGCCGAAGGAACCGCAGCGGAGCGCTGTTCGTCGGAGCGCCGCTCGTCGGAGCCAAAAGAAGGAATTACTGCACGCTCCTGAGGGTTTGATCCCCGTCCAGATAAGGAAGTGCCTGATGAGACGGGTCACCCCCTCCTAACCTTGGAGGGGAATAACCACAGCAGGTCCTGAGCCTGGGCCCTGATGAAATGCCTTCCTCCCCCTCCTCCTCCTCCCCCCCCTCCTCCTCCCATGCATGATGTGTAATAATTTCCATGCTCCGATATCAGTTGACTTGACGGGTTTGGATGTGTTATTGCAGTCAAATTGCAGCTGGAAGGCTTTTTCCGGCCACCCTTGAGGGTGTGAATGAGCAGCTGACCCGTGATCCTGCATTCCTGCCTGAAGTGTTCCAAATGAGCCCTAAAACTTTGGACTGTCGCATCATTGATTAAACTGGAGGAACAGGATAATTAGTGTTTTGCCACGTGTGTGCAGGCGATGTGCCTTCACTTTAGGCAAAAATAAACAGATCATTTTGCTCTCAGCCTCCCTCTGCACACTGTAAAACACCTCTTCAGATAAAAATGTTGCGCACAATGTGTGCTTTCACAACACAGAAACCACAGATGCCAGCTACTGCTGAGAGAACAGGGTGGTGTTGTTCCATAAGCACCTTCAGCTTTTTAAACTGTTTCAGTTGCTTTCCAAGTTCACGCACGCTGTCTTGCTCTGTGAAAAAGAAGCTGTCATGGCTGTATTGTGAAGAGCATTGAGGTTGATGTTTATAAGAAGGTGCAGACGTTTGTGCTTGTCAACATGTGTTTTCTTTTTTCCACCCAACCCTCAAAGGATTCCAGTGATTTTAATGAAACCAATTTTCATATAAAGGGGCCTTTTAGCTGCGGCCCCTCATATGAAGGCAGCAGCGTTTAGGCCGCGGCCACGGCGAGGAGCCCCGGCCTTTGATGTAGCCTCTGGTTATTTTTCTGCTTGACAGATCAGAGCGACTGTGCAGAAATGAAAAGGGAAGTGCCCTGCTGCCCAGGTAGCCGGTGGCTCCGGACAGGGCCGGGGCGTTTTGAAAGGGGGGCCATCTGGACAGTTTGCCTTTCTTTCCAAATCCTTCAGAATGCGACGTTCGACAGAATGAGATGATGTGCTGCTGTTCTGAGCAGATTCCTGCCCAGAGGAAAATCATCCCACTAATCAGAAAGCACCACTGCTCACCTCCGCGTGCAGGAGACCAGCCGTGTCTCAGCGGCACTTTGTTGTTGGGGAGGTGCTGACCAGAGCTACCAGGCACGTCTGACCAGTCTGACTCACCAGCAGGAATGCAGGGGCGTGGCCGGCGCTCAGGCTGGAAGTGGGACGGGACAGATCCCACACGGCACCTGGTGGAGCAGCAGGAGCTACTGAGGGACGGGACACGGTCCATTTAGCTAAGTGAGATGCTTGTAGTGCTGTTTGCTACCCAACTCACCTCACTGGGGCAAAGGGAGTCGGGACGTCTTCGCTGCTCTTGCTTTTCGTGTCCAAGTCCCCCCCCCCTCCCCCACACAGACTTGGGAACAAGCTCAGAGGTAAAGAAGAAAATCACTGTGAGAGCTGTTGCACCAGTCAAATGTGACTGGGTGAGAGAGAGGCCTCGCCAGCAAGGCTCCGCCCCACAATCAGCTCCACGTCGGTGCTCGACCCCAACGAGACGTCGGCGCTGCACACAAACTAAACGCTCCAAAATGAAACGAGGAGGATAAAACGTCAGACGAAGCGTTTGGCCGACGGTCCCCAACACTGAGCGTGTTTGGGAGAGTGTCCCTCTGTGTGGGCCCACATGTGGTTGTTTTTCAGAAGATCCTGGTAATCAGCTGACCGCAGGCCGCATTATCATTTAATCCATTTCAGAAGTGTGGTCTGTTACAAGTTTGTGGATGCAACCTCAGATGAAGAAAACATTTCTGTTGAAATATTCAACACAAGAAAATGCAAAAATTGAGGAAGTTGAACAAAAACACGTCTTACTGTTAAACAACAAGACAGAGTGTTTCTGTGCTTGAAATGGAGATCGTTGTGTTGAGTGAGTCTTCGTCGGTGGCAGGTGACTGAAGAAAAACAAGGACACAGATCAACAACGGCCAACAGGTGAAGCAAGAGACCGAACCACAGTGTCGTCACTCCAGTG
>JAUESE010000002.1:4032808-4046316 GCA_032274725.1 Malacoctenus triangulatus
GGGGCAGACGGCGCTCCAATACGCCAGACTGGCCGAGACGCCACACAGCAACAACGGTTCACTGCAGCTCAGGTGACGTGTCCTTTCTAATCGAGCCGTCCGGCTCGGTATCTGAACGCCATCACAGGAGGAAATGTCACCCCCCCAACATCACCCCCCCAACATCACCCCCACAGTCAGTCAGCCCACTCTCCTTCCAGCTGACCAAATGTCGGTGTCATAACCAAATGAGACCCGGGAGGACAGAGGAGGCGGGCAACGTCGGAGCGCCGCGGCCTCGGAGCACTGCGTCGGAGCGCAGCCTCGTCGGAGCGCTCTGCTCTGCTCAGACAGGGAAGGTCCTCTCCAAATTCCACGCTAACAGAATGCAGGATGCCGGCACCCCCGCCCCCCCGCCCCCCGCCCCCCCGCCCCCCTGAGATCAGAGCGGCGCGAGGGAAGTGGGAGTGCCGAGGACGGAGCGGAGGAGCCCGGGTGACTCACTGGATCAGGTGCTCCAACGATAACACGGGAGTCCGGCCCGTCTGACGGACCGGCTGATGTCACCAGATTTGTTGATAACACAAATATTTCCCCGGTTGGGTGATGGTGTTTGTTCATGGCTGGACTGCATCTCCACATGTTTCTCAGCTGTTTGAACCAGCGAGCAGGAACAATGGCGAGGCGCTGCCGGCTGCACGTCGCCGTGACGGATGGCTGATTTAAACATGGACTTGGACGGGAAAGACTTATGCAGGGATCCTTGGCCATAAATAAGATTCATTAAGACGCTGACAAATGGCCGTTTCATATTATCGCTGCGTCTCCTCATCAGGGCACTTTCTGAATGAATCAATACTGGTCCTGGTGGTGATTAGAGAGCTGATGGATCCCAGCCAGGCTGCCCTGCTAATGGTCAGATCCTCCATCAACATGACTCTGGATCCCTCTTATTCATCAGAATAGGGAAGGACATGGGCGTATGGAAACCTGCGCTTCCCTGCAGCGTCGTTTAGCTGACGGATTGGGACGTTGGCCCGTCACTCCGCCGCGCAGTCAGTCACCTGAGGAGAGGATTCATATTGGGAAGGTCCCGCGGCCATCCATCAGGGGCTCCACTACACCCACAGACAGAGACCTGCTGGAAACATAAGTGACCTTGGGATAATACATGTCCTCTCTTATGTCTTTTCACTCACATTCTCAAAGACCCTCACCCAGCCCCTCCCCCTCCCCCCGTCTCGTCCACAAAGTGACGGAGGAAAACAAAACAGACCGTGAGGAGCAGACACTGCCTGTCTCTCAGGAACTCATCACGGTGACGTATGACATTGACAGACAGATGCTGGAAAACAGATTTTCTCCTCAACCCCAAAGACATTTATCTTTCACCCTCCGTTTGTTCCTGCATGGATCAAATAGTGGAAGATGTGAGCCAGATGCTCGGCTGTCTGCTGACTAGACTCAGCTCCCCAACGCTGCAACTGAATCACCCGACGCTTCTGGCACCCGAGCCGCATCTTAAAAATAAATCGCACACATTTGGCTTCAGAATCCCTGAGCGTAGGACCTCCGTGAGCCAGAGTGTCTGTGGGAGCCAAGCAGACGCGCTCGCCAACCTCTTCCATGTCAGGATAAACATGCCGAAACAATAAAAACTTTCGCAGGGCTCCTTGAGCATTAGTCTCCTAATATTAATCCGCCACTTTCTCAACTTACAGGTTTCAAAATGGGTGCTCAGTCACCTATGCAGAGCGAGTGTGACTGTGAGAGTCATAAAGTAAGGAAACACTGCCATCTGGAGGCATCACAGCGCCTCCTGAAGGCGACGGGGAAGCTGGAGCGATGAGGAACAAACTGCTTTAATCAAAGTCACCATGTTGAAGCTGAAGCTCCTTCAGGCAGCAGAGAGTCCGAGCTGGAAGGTTCACGTCACAGAAAAAACGCACAAAAACTCTCTCAAACAATGTTCTGAGTCTGTTCCAGTGAGATGAGGAAGAAGATCCGTCTGAAGCAATCGTTTAGGAATATGTAATAAAGCCTTTCTACCCCCCCCCCCCCCCCAGTGAGACCACTAAGATCACCTGGATCTGGCACCAACTCATCCTCAGGCTTTGACAACATTCCTTCACAGGGGGAGGGGGGGGGCTCATTAATTGCATGTCTGTGGCACTTTTATGGAGTTTTGGAGATGGTTGAAAGGCTCCAGCCAATGGAACCAGAAACCAAAGGGAGGCTGACAGAGACTGAGTGCATAGGCAACCCGTGAGGGCACAACCCCCACCAGCATGGGGAACATCTGGCAGTGGTGGTGGAGCTGAGACGCAGGTCTGACCCACAGAGATCAGCCCCGCGCCGCTGCTGGACGACCTTCAGCTCGCTTCGGGAGGAGACGGACGCAGCAGCGAGACGATGCAAACGTCAAACCACAGTCCTCGCTTTACATCCAGCTGCTCTCCGGCCGTCACCCTCTATGAGCTGAAGGAGGAAGCCGACTGTTCAGAGCGCAGCGTTGAGCTCACCTTTGGTTGAACATCCCTCTGAAGTTATAATTGGCTCTGTAGTTGGGCATGGGCTTGGGATCAAAAGGCCTGTAGATGGCTGGCTCCCCTCGTTTCATGGCCAGACCGTTCAGCTCCACCGTGGGTGTTATGCTGCCTGTTGGAGGAGAGTTAGAACACCGATCACTGTCAAACTGCAAATGTTTCAAAGTCTTTTCATGTCAAACACTTTCATGAAACTCGCATCGAATTCACACGGATGCAGCAGCGACCTTGATCAGTTTACACTCACTGTGTGTGAACGGATGAATAAAGCATCCATCCATCGTTCTTACCTGCCTGATACACGTACAACTAATCCTCCAACTCCCCACCGACGTTACATAACCCATCACAGGACCTCCTTAATCTCATTAGGCTCTCCGCTCCTCCACTGCTACCGGACCACCAGAGGATCAGCGGTCAGACCAGCGCCGCGCTCAGAACTTGGCCACAGATATGAAAGCAGGAGCCGTCTCTGGAGGAGGCTTTGCTCTGACCACCGTTTATTTAAAGGCAGCCTGTGCCAGAGTTAAACTGCAGGAGGTCATGTTGGAAGATACTTTCCCAACCACTAAGATAAAGTATTTCAATGATGTTAGAGATTAGTTTGGAGGGAAAAGTCCCTCTGCACTGAGAACTGATGAGAGACGAGTTGAAAGAACAAAATAAGACACGAGGTGAACTCAGAGGAGCCGCAAACGATGAACACCAGATTAAATAAGAAAGGTAACTTAGGTTTAAGTCATGAAATGTAGAATATATTTAGAATATGATGTTATTTATAAGGTGTAATAACATGTGTTCCTGAGGGCGTACCTGGATTGCTGTTGACGTCGACTTTGGGAGAGCGGGGCGCTGGCCTGGGAAGGACACTCTCCTCCAGCGCTTTGGCAGCTGTGGAGTGCTGGGCCTTCTTGATGCTGGTGCCCTCGGCCTCCCACATCTGCTCCCCAAGAGTCAGCTGCACCGTGAAGATCTGCAACGGCCAGACCAGAGGCTGAGTCATCGGCCCGCGGCGCGGCTCTCAGCCCAGACGGCACCGATGCTCGTACGTCACGACGATGTTTGGAGGCAAACTGATCCCAGCGTGAAGCTGGAGTCACTGGATGTGGCAGCAGGACTGCTGCTCTCTTACCTTAGCATGTGCAGGACCTCTCTCATTGAGGAGCTTGTACTGTGGTTGGATCCTATTGTAACGGGCTAACTCATTCACCAGACACATTGGAGTTTTCTCTTTAGGGTTTGCCATGTTCTCCTGGGGCGAGCCTGGACCGGTGGCACACAAACAGCACACACTGAGCTCACTGCTGACTTAGCAGGGGGAGAGGTGCATGCATTAATAACTATGATATCTTTACATAGTGAATTATAGAATCGCACTGAGTGGCAGGCTATGAGATATTCATCAATGATGAACGACCCGCAAGGAGAGAGAGATGAACGTTTTAATGTCAGCAGGCGCCGTAAATGAAATGTATGTTTGATTATGAAACATCTGCAGCTGGTCAACAATAAGAGATAAATAAATTGATCCGTCCAAAGTAATAATATTAGTAATAAAGACCAATAGACTGCTGCTGACTTACATTATGTTCTTAAAATCACCCAAAGAAAACATGGAGGAAACAACACTCGTCCATCATTAGTTGGACACTGATTTGGCTGAGGTGTACCTGGTGGAGAGGCTGACACAGGGGCGTCCCCGTACCCGACTGCAGGAGCAGGGCAGGCGGGTGTGGGGGCCGGGCCTGTGCCGTTGACGGAGGGCTGCAGACCCAGGGGTCCTGGGCTGGCCATGGCCGTCGGGGGGACTCCGGGGGAGAGGCCAGGACCAGCCAGGGGCGCTGAGGTCTGTACTTTCACTTGAGCCATGCTCTATTCCTGCAAACACAACACACACACACACACACACACACACACACACACACACACACACACACACACACACACACACACACACAGCTCGTCAGCTTCACAGGAAAACAGTCCCTCCATGACAGACTGTCACTATGACTGTAACTGATGCAGTTACTTTACGTTGTTATCTCTAAGTTACGACATGCAAGTAAAAACACACATTAGATGTTGCACAAGTTGGAGCGTTGGCTTTAAATGGACAGCTTGATGTGGGCTAAGACTGGTGAACAGACTTCTAACTGAGCAGCCTTGGGCCTATCTGGCATTCTGATCCACTGGCAGCCGATCCACCCAGACAATGAAGCTTTATTTGAAAGAGATTTGCTCATGTTACTTGCTGCCAAACGCTCCAGAAAAGGAGGAATCCTGCGGTGGGAGCACGGACGGACAAACGGAGCGACATCATGTTTCACTCGGGAGTCGAGTGAGGTTAAAGCAAGACAAAGGTCAACACTTCACCGCAGTATGAAACCTGTGGCCCAAACAGAGAGGAGCGCTCTGAGCTGCAGCGGCGTGCATGTGAAGTGGTGGTGAGTGAATCACTCAGAGGTCACAGCGTCGCACTTTAACTCTGCGTGTTTTGCCAACGAGACCTTAAACTGCCACCGAGTGTCAGCACAGGAGACGAACTGAGAGGTGAAACTCTGACGATCACCAGTAAACTCCTTCCTCATGCAGCCACACTGCAGGTGACTGAGTCAGAGCGAGGTAACTGTCGGTGGGGCTGTCCAGCTGGCACTGCTCTCCCCATCCGGTGTGAAATCAATGACGGCTCGTGACCCTGAGATGAGGGATGAGAGGTTATCTGCTATATTCTTTACTCAGCTCACATCCTGCAGCCAAACACAGCTCCGACTCGAACTGTTCAGATCAAACCGTTTAATGCAGCAATAACAAGCACTGGTATCATTTCAGATGTGCGTGCAACATTTATGTTAATGTACACAATGCATGAAACAGCATTAGTAACATAATATGTTTCTATGTGTTGTTCATAAACAAGATAATAAAAACTGGATTGAGGACGGTAAGAAGTGAGTTCAGAAAAGAACGAACTGTATTCGGACGTCTTGCCAAAATGTCCTCACAATGCTGGTTCTGCCGCTGGCTTGAAGGGAAATGAAGGAAATTCTTTTCAGGCCACACAGCAGGAAGAGCAGGAGGCTGATTGGAGAGTGGAACGCCCAGACAGCAGCGCGTCCAGAGCCGGACCTGGAGGGAAGCTGACCTGCGTTTCACACGCTGCCCTGAGCCAACACACCTGAGAGCAGTGACGGCGCCGCCATCACTCTCTGCAGGACGCCTGATAACCAACCACTGATCACAGACGGACGGGTGACACGGGCCGACACGGGCCGACACGGGTCAGCAGGAGCAGCACGGAGCTGCTCGCCCTCACATCATGGCCCAACCTTACACACACACACACACACACACACACACACACACACTGCAAACAAATCTGAGCTTGGTCTTTACAAAGCATGTCCAGTACTCAGATTACAGATATCAGACAGTCCATTTTCATGTGCATTCCATCAGTCTCACCATCCACTCCTGATAACAGGTGTCACCTGTGCATATAGTAGATGGCCATAGTGGGACTGGGTGCAAACAGCCGTGCAGGTGGGGGATTACATACAACAAATGCATTCAGTTATGCAAATATTCTGACGTGCATTGTTGAAGTTTGTCTTTTTATTCGATTTACAGCGAGGTGCTTTGGTTTGCAGAGCAGTGCTTGTGGGGTTCCTGGGGTCACAGCCCCCCCCCCCTGCGATCTGACCGGCAATATGCCCGGACACAGCGTCGGTGAGCCGCGCAGCTGCGGGGCTGTGCGGAGCAGAGGTGGGCGCTGAGGTGGTCCGGCGGCGGGGCGGAGTGTCACCGCTCCATGGCTGTCTGCAGCCCCCTGAACCCGCAGCACAGCCTCGGCTCTGTGCAGCTTAGCAGGAAGCTAACGTTACCAGGGGGAAAACGGGATCTCCTCCCGATGTCAGCGCCTAAAAACCCACCGACAGAATGGGCGAGCATGCATGCTGGAGCAAACGTGCCCCTGGTCGTTCCTCCCGGTGATTAAATCCTCCCTGACAGCCTCCAGTTACGCTAGTTTAGCCGGCGAAAGCTCATCATGGCTGATCGGCCGAGCACCCCTCTTGCTAGCATCTCCGTACCGCCCCATCCCCTCCGAGGGTCTTGGGGGCTTCCAGCCTCCGCTAACACCGTACACAGACTGGCGACAGCATGACGAACACTTCGACCACCACCCAACAACACAGGGACAAACATTTCAGGGCATTTTGTTACCTTTGTCCAGGGCCAGACCCCAGTTACACCTCCAACATTGGCAAACACTAAAGAGAACTGGATGGAAGAGGGAGCAGACCACGCTATTATCTGGGTAAAACGTCTCTTAAAAGTCGGCTTGGACCCGATATGTCAATGAATATGAAGCTGTGTGTATTAAGTTTGTGTGTTGTTCATTTTGTCGCTGTGATTTCACGCACAACTCAACTTGAACGTGATAAGAGTCGGAGGTAATTCCTGAATGAATCGGCCACCCCCGCCGAGGCAGCAATGGTTCAGTCCGAGTTGCTTCCTCAGTAACTTTTGATCCACAGAGCAAATTCAGCTTTAAAGATTGTTTTCTAATCATCGGATCAGCCTCTGTCTTTAGTTCGATTAGAGGATCATTCTTATTATTTACAGGTCCAAGTGTCATTGATTATTAGCTCATTTTGCACTTTTGTTTTCTGAGCAGATATTTTCCATGACTTTCATTGCAGAATGGGAATAAATTAAATTTGTTGTTGGAATGTTCCGTTAAATACGTTTTATCCCATAAAGGAGCATTTCCCTCTGCTAGCAGGGCTCCATAGCCTTATCTCGTGGTCTGTTGAGAGGAAAGTCATGAAAGCAGGAGGCTCGGAGTGTGTCACAGACCTCAGACCAGAGTCCGGAGCGGGGTCTCTGCTCCGTCTCTGCTCGGTCTCTGGTGATGCGCTCAGCGTGCGTCAGGGAACGTGGCACGGCGCACAAACACGCCTCAGCAACGCTGACGGTGGGAGCCTGCAAGGAGACAACAGTGATTTCTGACACATTGTCCAGCAGAGGGCGCCATTAAATCACCCTGTGGTCATTTTGAGGACCGTCCGCCTCAGCACAGCGTTTTCCACTGAAACCGGTTCCATCACCTGTCTGTGGATGGCCAGTCTCTCTCTCTTTGCTTTCTACAGAAGCTGTTATTAACTACTTACCGCTTCCCTTTGAACCCAGAGTGCAGCTCTTCACTTCATCCACGACTGACTGGGAAAAAAGTGTTTAATGTCACCAGGACAGAAGGAAAAAAGGACACGGTTCAAAGGAAAGTTGAATAAAAGTGAATCTTTGCTTTTATTATTGATTATGAAAATGAACAGGCACCTATTACATGGAGCTTGCACATCCCAGAACAAAATTTCAAATATAAATAACACACCCCCTTTAGTGTTGATCACTCACAACAACCTGCAAGCTAAGTATTCAAACCACATTGAACGGAAAAAAAAAATAAAAGCAAACTAAGAAGAAAAACAAACACATCCAAACCCTTGTAACATCTTCACTCACGAGTGTGTTTTGTCCAGCCTCCACTGGTCTGCTGCCCACTGGCTGAAGCCTTCTGTCTCTGGCGCGACTGCATTAGTTTACACAATCATTTCAGTACTCCTGTCTGTTTCCTCGCAGCACTGTGACAGCTGACAAGACCCTTTACAATGAAGCTAATAAAAAAAATCATTGGTTAAATAAATGTCTTTAAGTTATTAATATATATTTTTTTGAGATAGCGGTGTGCTGTGGTAATCTCCTCTACAGTATAGAGTATCATCACATTCACTCAAGTTTATTCAAGAAACTCAGCTAGACCCTGGGGAGGAAATAAGGGAAATACAAACAACCCAAGATGAAAAAAATTCAAGTATCTCTGACTGGATGGCGATAAAACGTCCGTTTAGGAATGGAGTGATGACAGTCCGTAATGACCACAGCGCCTGGAGGGGAGCGATCCATCCCGTCAACCGTGACCCAAGTTATGGAAAGACTCAAAGTTGCCACGATGTTCGATGCCAATACGAAAAAGCAGGGTTTAAAATTGCATGCAGCCCCACTGGTAAAACTACTACTTGTTTTAAAACAACTTACGCGTTTGTTGCTGACTGTACACATCCTAATTAGCAAAAGATGCAGACTAACTTCCAATGTAATAAAGCACTCCTATTGTCATTACTCTGCTAGAAAGTAAAATGCATCCTCTGCTAACTTCTGTCACATCATCCAATATCTCAAAGACTTATATACAATAGTTTCAGACGTGTTATAAGTTTACAACATAACAGTCTCTTTTGGTGAAAATATAGTTAAATTCAAAATATCTGATAGGTATCTTTTTAGAGGTGATCTCTTTATTGAAAAAAGTACCTGAGCCAAAACTCTGACCAGGGGGGAATCACGAGTCCTCCTCTACCAAGGACTCCTACAAAGACTCTCCTTTTTAGTCATTCAATGCCGCTCTGGAAACTCAACAGAGATTGAAATTAAATAACACAAACAATTCAAAAAAAAGAAAAAAAGAAATGAATCACAAACTTACTGACCCATCAAAACAATCCCCCTTTTCAAAGCATCAGCTAGTTGCAAAACAGTACAAAAGACATTTAAATCAACCACTTCAGAAGATTAAAGCATGGTTTGTTTCTTTTAAAACTGGATACAAATAAAACTGGAGCGTGCCTCGATGTTCTCTTACATTCTTTCGATGGAAGAGAGGCTGCTGCGCATGGTGAAGGCTGGACAGCTTCGGCCCAACGTTCAGAGGAGATGCACACCGCAGGCATCGCATGACAACGTCGACGTCACACCGTCCTGTCCCGTCTGCACCGACATCCTGTCCTCCAGCAGGACCCGCCGAAACCTGCTGCTGGGCTGGAAGATGAAGGAAAACCTGCGCGCTCCTCATACGGAGGCTCCGAACCTACAACCTGGCAACCCAACCACTGCCTGCAGAACATCTGTGAGGTGGAAACCATGAACTGATGGTGCTTTTTGTAACCCAAATACTTTCACAGTGCATATAATAATAACCGGAAAGGTAAAAAAAAAGAAACAAAAAACAGATGAAGCATTTTCTTGGGGTTTTGATGGTCAGATCCCTTCCAGAACACAGTTACATTTGGATTTCTCTTTGTAGGCCCAAGCATGCATCCATCAGTTTTTATTGCACAACACAAGGACCCTAAAATGCACCCACGCAAAAAAAAAGGAACAATAATAATCTTAAAACAGGAATTATATTATCTCTCTACAAACACGCTCTCCTGCTCGCTGCACCTGTTTGCCAAAAACGATACATCTTGGGTGCGTCTAAACGTTTTGACGTTTGTTTTCTATATTACACCCGACTAAAACATGCAGCCAACTGCCTGCTGGGGGAGGAAATGCAGTCAAAAGCCTCCAGCGCATGGTGTCCATTGTTCCAGTCAAAGGTCAGAGTTCAGAGACTGAATGATTAAAAAGTGCTTTACGTAGGTCAGTAGGACTTCTCTCTTCTATGATTATTACAAAGTTTGTACATTAGCATGTATCATCTGTGAAGGCAAAGAGAAAGGCTTCAGTTACAGACCTGTGGAGGAGGAGCAGGGTGTGATGTGAAGCCTGGAAGCTGAGGACTACTCACCGTGATACCACCATTTCGTTTTCTTTGGATTTTTGTTACACGTTCTTACATAAAAGGAGTTATCAGGTGGTCGTCTCTGCAGAGGAGAGAGAAATCGGGACAACTTCAACATTCAGCAAAGCGCACCGCTCCCGTCGGCGCCGCGATCAGTGCTGGAAGCCCGGCAGCTGTTACCTTTTCTTTGCAGCTGGACAACATGCTGATAATGCTAAGACAAACTGATTGCACTGAGAGGGCCGGCGACCAATCCTCCGTTAGAATGGATAGACAGATGTGACCGTTGCTATACACATGTGGGTGGACAGGAATATTCTCCCCTGTGAACATGACCTGCACAGGAGACACACACACAGCAGTCAGCCCTGATGTGGAGGATCATCAGCCTTCTATCACTGATGGATCATCCAACAATAAACTTCAGAGTGAAAAGAAAAACGTGGCTCCTTTCTGGTAAAGTTGGTCATTTTAATAATGACAGAGATACTGAGACTTGCAGTCTCGCTGCGGCCAGCTCTTGACGTTGACATGTGGCTGTGGGATTAGGACGGGGGGGCCCGGCCGGGGGGAGAGGGATGGAGGGAGAATAGAAACACGACACTCAGAGAGGGCAGAGGGGCTTCATTCAGACCGGTCCTGTGAAATGGTGCTTCTAGTGACGGCCAGACAGAAAGATACTGTAGGTGGGAGAAGGTTCCAACTCAAGACTGAAGTGCTGCAGCACAGAGGAGCAGGAGGGGAGTGAAGAGGATAATGGGGGGGCCACAATGGGCCGGGGCAGCGTGGAGCCAGACGGGGCCTCACAGGAGGGAGCAGCCTCCACAGGACGGACAGCAGGGGGCAGCAGGCGGAGGGCTGCACCACAGAGAGACACACCATCCAGAACATACAGAGGACACGAAACCAGGAGCCACCCGAGTCAGGCCTTCATACACGTAAACCTCCACTTTAGTACTGGGACTTTTCTGTGGTGACGAGGCAGCACTGGGCTTCCTGCTGCCGTGACTGTAGCACTCCAGCAGCTGATGGAGTCCAACACTGGACAGCAGTTCATCCTTTATAATGGAGAGGCAGGAGGCTAAGTAGCTGGGGTTATCTAATTTTCTCTACACTGACTTGTCATCTATTTTTAGATGAGCCGGCTCCTGATGAGTGAAACAAGGCTGTTGAGTTAAAACTAATCCCATCAAACATGGCTTCAGGAGGACCTGGGTGCTGGTTTCAATGTCAGCCACTGAAGCACTCTTTGTTTCCCAGCCAAGGCTCCTCTTCCTCCGACAATGGAGCCCACAGATTTCCATGAGACCACGGAGGTGTCGGCCACAGAAGCTTGCTGGTTTAGCTCTTACTTCAGGAGGAACAGAGAACATCACTGCTGAGTCCACAGACACGTTTCTGTGTCCCATGTTTTATGAACGCGTTTGGTAAGAGCTTGTGTATCAGCGGCACAACAAGAGTGCGACATCGACAGCCTACTTTCTGAATGCTTCGAGTATTTTCAGCAGGAAGAAACACTTCTGCGTCATCGCTGCTGTTTCCTGCAGAGATGCAGTAAGATTCGATAGGAACACAAAAAATGAAACGTGACCTATTCATCCCAAGTTTCCAGCTCTGTCCTCACAGCAGAGGTCAGACGACACGCCCTGTGTGACTGAGCCTGATGCACAGGTGCACCCAAGACCGACTGCATCAAAGTTTGTGTACATTTATCACGTGATCGCTGTGAAACAGCAGCAGGACTTACCTGAGGTGAATCAAAAGGGTATCGACTACTAAATTTGAAAAGCAGCTGAAACTTCTCTCCTTCATACAGTGTGCCAGGTGCTCCCTCCATATCTACAATCCACCTGGAAAAAAGGCACAAGAATGTTAAACATCTCACCTCAAACAGCACAGGAAACACTGTCCACAAAGAGAAGAACAGAGATAAGCCAAACACACTGTGTTATCTCCCGCTCCTGCTTCACACACTATGGAAAATACCTCCTCCTCATATCCTGGAATTACACACACACTCTGCAGATCACGATAATAATGTCTCCGTCTTTATTTGCACTGTTTGGGAAATATTCCCTTCATGTCTCTGGCAGAACGTTCTCCCATCACACTGACGACCATTAAAACACCGGGTTAGATCTCTCACTTCCTCCATGAACCTTTTCTCTTCTGTTTTTCATTTCACAGTTTCATGATGTGTTTTATGTCATGATTCTAGAGTCACAAAAAGGTGTCACTGCCATCATTTAGTTTGAACTGATGGTAAATAAATGGGCTCCATGTTCATTCTGGAGAATATTAGCTTGGACTAAATCACATAACAGCAACAAACAAGAAAATGAAACACAATGTAAGCTGTCAAATTTGCAGCAAGTGTGCAATCAAAAGCTTTTAGCCTGACTCATTCCAGTGACATTCAATATACAGCTGGGTTATGACAGTGGTTTAGTACTAATGTGATACTCTATTGATCTGGTGAACAGAATCTATTTTCTCCTCTGTGGTCTGGTTACAGGACTCTGCTGAGTGAGCTGGGAGCCATTCAATCCCGTTCTGATGATTGCAAACACGAGCGCTCGGGTCTTTGGGATGAAGGGCAGAGCTACCTGCACGACGCGCCCTGTGTGCCTGTAAACCACGGGATAAATATAGCATCACTGGCAAAACCAGCTAAATGTTTAAGTCCAGCGCAGGACATGTGTAGGGTGGTGCTGCCCAGAGCAGAGCGCTCACAGGGAAGACAGAGAGGCACTGAAGGAGCAGACACAGTTTCTGACCTGATTTTGTCACAATACAAGCAATATAGATCGGACAGCGAGACACGCGGCTCTTATCTGGGTTTACGGCATTGTGTGTTTCAGACCCGGCCTGGGGCACTTTGCCATTTAGTCGTACACATGAGGTCAGTTCTGGAAAGCCAGATTTCAGAGAGGAGTTTCATTTCTGCTCATGAATCAAGTTCGGGGGGGGCGGGGGGGGGGGGTGTTACTGCTGTACATGAAGTGAGAGTGATGCCTGATGCAACCCACGCTAAATACAGTCAAGGACTCTGAGGACGTTGTGCTCAACGTGCTCAGATTCCCCACAGACTGGTGATTATATGATCCAGTCAACAGAAATAACACTGAGCCATTAGCCAACAGAGAATGCATACAAAAGAATCAACAGCACTTAAAGGCAGCGGCAGCAGCAGCAGCGGCGGCAGCGGCAGCGGCAGCGGCAGCAGCAGCAGCAGCAGCAGCAGCAGCAGCAGCAGCGTCCCTCTCTGCGCTGTCTGAGTCCTCAGCTACCGAGCTGACAAATCCAAACCAACACAGTCAACTGAAACGCACCATAATGTGAGGGACAGCAGAGGCGCTGTG
>JAUESE010000002.1:4279379-4290860 GCA_032274725.1 Malacoctenus triangulatus
CTACAGGCTCGCCCGGGCCCCCCCCCCCCCCACCCGCCTCGCTCCACGCTGTTGACGGTTTGCTCGCGGACCCTCAAGTCTGTGTACATTTCAGCGGGGCTTCAAATTTATCACATCAAAGACACAGCAAATTGCTACATAATTCAGTTTAGAAAAAAATCTGCAGACTGCACAAAAAAAAAGGTGCGGAGAGAAAATACTGCCTTGGTTTTCCTTTTTTTTTTCAACGGGAGGATGAACTCGTTAATGTGCCGGATTATTCGAGGCGTTTGTGTTGATGAGGACAAAAGTTTTCAGTGTGTAGAAGCAGGTTTGGGTTGGGTTCCCCCCCCTCCCTCGCTGAGATGACCACCTGATTTTATCTACAGTTCCCACGACGCTTCGCTCAAACAGCTTCGCTCAGCAACCAGGAATGAATCCCCCCCCCCCCCCCAAAACAAAACAAGGCAGGACTCCAAAGACACACCCAGGAATACGACATCAGGCTTAGGCTCAGCGTCCTGATCTGTCCCATCGCATTCACACGCACACTCACCTCACTCTTTACACTTTGTTTTGGATCCCACCTCCCCTGACATCAGGGTACAAACTTAGTTTATGGTGGAGCAGGATGTGATTTAATATCGCCGGGTGACATAATGCATTTAACAATGCACCCGGGTAAATATTATCAGTGAGGAATGGCTCATAAAGTGTCATCAGTCTGCGGTCGGGACGCACAAGTGTGAGATTACGTGACGTCAGAGATGAGTAACTGACCTGATTAGACCACTTTGATAAACACTGAGAGGATTGTCTCTCACGCTCGCCGCCCCACTCCGCCCCTCTCCGCCGCCTCGCTCGTTAGCTGCCTGAACGCTTTCCCTCCGTTTGAAACCGTCGCCACCTTCGCACGGATTGAGTTAGAGCCAAAAGAAAAAAGGGAAAAAAAACAGGCCGATAAAAACAACAGCTGTGGCGCTGCTCCACGCAGTCCTGCTGGAATTATCTAATTCCTAACCTCTGTGTTTGTACATCCCACCACCTCCTAATGCCCCCCCCAACATACTGTAGGACGAGCAGGAATGTAAATGAAAAATGCATTATTCATTTTCCCACAAAGCCGTCCAGGAGTGCCGTGCCAGGAAGCCTCACCCGTGCGCGGCGCGGGAGAAGGCGAAGGAAGACAAAGCTCGCCTACACAATTTATTATCAGTTTTATTGATTTTCTCCTCTTTTGGGGGCGGGAAGGGGATTTCTGCAACTATATTGTACCCCAAATCTATTTTTTATGCTTCCAAAATAAGTTATGTGTAGCGAGTCCAAAGTCTGACTTATGCAGCCGGTGTTTTTCCACCTTTTCTTTAAAAAGGGGGGATGCACTCGAATAACAACGACAAAGAAATGATGAGAAAATATTCCCCCAAAAAAAGGCAGCGGAGGGAAACAAAAGGCGAATTCAGCCTTGCACCCTGATGTGATTTATGGCACAGCTGGAAAATTACATGTAATGATTCAGCATGTTGATCAAGGGTTTGCTCAACAGCGTGTGATCCAGAAATATGGCAGCGAATCCCAGAATAGACAGCAACGCAGATCGATTCCTCCACAGCGCCACGCGGCTGCGCGCCGGCGTGCTACCTGCGCGTCGCGGCGCCACTGCAACGCACGACTGAAATGTGCGTTCTCGTTTGGCACGCTTTAGTCCTCGCCGCCTTAAAAATAGCAAAAAAGAAAAATCAATTCCGTGCGGGTTCAAAGAAATCTCCGATGAGAAGAGCGGCGAGCTGAGCAGCCCGTCTGCCATATTTCAATATAAGTGTGTGATTCGTTTGGAGAAGAACCACCAAGAAGGCACGTAAATTATTAAGCAGTCCCTCGGTCACATGGGGCTGTATCCTCAGAATGAGCAATTACTTTCTGCCTCCTGGGACGGGGGGCGGTGATGGTGGAGGGTCAAAGGGGAGGACCGACTCCACGGGGGCAAACCAGCGTCAAATCCCCCCCATTACAGATTTATCATACGCAGCCGGGGCCGATATGAGAGCGGGGAACCCGGACGGCGCCGGAGTGCGGCGTCGGACGTCACCTCGCGTTCTGGTGGCGTTCGGTCCGGCGCGGCCGCGATCGTGCTGCTGTTTGTTCCTTTAACCTTCCTCCTCCTTATTGACTCTGATTATCGGAGGGAGCTGGAAAAGGTCACATGTTTATCACGGGCGAGCGCCGCTGATGGAGAGGAATGACATTCACATCCGGACAGGTCAAAGGGAGGCAGGTGAGGACGGGCGAGGAACAATAAAACATTGGCTCGTTAAAGGAGCGCCGCAAGATTTCCCCCGGACGGCGCGGGGAACGCCGCCGCCGCAGAATGGGAACAAATGAAGGTGTCTGTTTGTTTGCGTCTCCTTCACAGTGAGTGAAAGGAGCCGCGAACCTCCCTCCGCTCCCACAACGAGCCGCGGTGGGTTTGAACTGGAAATACAAACACAGCCACAGTGCTACATAAATCTTTGCACAAATTCAGGGTGAAAAGTAATCCAGACATATGGCGCCGTTTAATCCATCTTTGCGCGAGCAAACCTTGTAAGATCTGGCATCTGTTTCTCTAATAGGCTTAAGGAGGAGAGACCTTGCCCTAACCACATCCACCCACCTTCCTCCACTCACCTCAGGTGTTTTGTGCATGTCAATGTGTCTGCTGCGACAACGATCCGCGCCCCTAATCACAAGCAAATCTTGTTTTCAATAATTAGCTGATAGACAAAAAGGAGAGAAACCTCATTTTCCTACGAGACTCCGCGCCGCTGCCGGATCGATGTAATGAATGTCTAATGGCGGCGCGTTGGGCTCCACCAGGAGGACGCTAATGCGGAATTAAAAACATGTCAGGCCAATCACATGTCGTGCTCCCACCGGCATCAGATCCATACCGACTGTCAGCATCCTCACCAATAAACACGACGCAGCGGCGCTCGTAAACAACTCAACACGCAGCTTTAAAAATCATATTATTTTACGCGTCTTGTCGAGCTGACGTGTCAATAAATGTTGCCGAGGTAGATTGTCTCTGCTTAAGAGTGCAAACAAGCTCTTCTTTCCTGTAAACAGAAAGTCTCTGACGGAGAGATTTTCCACATTGAGCAACATTTCTCTGACTTTGACGTTAAGTTATTCGGCAGTTCTTTGTTTTTTCTTCTTCCTGCTGCAGTCGCTGCTTCTCCTCCCCCCCCCGAATCTGCTGCACCTTTACCCGCAATAACGGCGCCGAGCGGCGCTAACCCGCGGTGACAGAAGCTCCTGGAGTCCGGCGTGCGAGGGGCTGATAGTAAGTTCTTGTGCCATCTTTGAGGGATATCGACTCCTGATGAATGCAGTCGTCTCCCGGCGCGCTGACAGCAGCGTATCCAGCCCCGAGATGACATCCAGGAAACGCGGCCGCGATAAAGGACTAATTAAAGATGGTAAAAGGTGAATATGATTTTGGGATCTGTCAGTAATTGGGCACATGAAAGATGCTGGCAGGGTGCAGACGCCGCCGCTGCTCCGTCTTATTAGGCTCTAATGTGAAAGGTAATGCATTTCAAGCTGGCGCCCGGGCGCCTGGAGGAGGGCTGTGGCACGGCCTCCCGCGCCCCCTCGCAGGGTGGGGGGGCTCCAGCAGAGGGAGGAGCGCCGCCTCCTCCCCCAGCTTTTAATTTGACGAAGCCGTCAGAGGAGACCAGAGGAGACCAGAGGAGACCCAGAGGAGACCAGAGGAGACCCAGAGGAGACCCAGAGGAGACCAGAGGAGACCAGAGGAGACCAGAGGAGGCCCAGAGGAGACTAGAGGAGACTAGAGGAGACCCAGAGGAGACCCAGAGGAGACCCAGAGGAGACCCGGACCCCGTCCGGGGGAACCTGCTGGACTGCAGGAAGACCCGAGGACGCCGGTGAGGTGGAGCCCGGTCCAACGCTCCGGCACAGATGAAGGGTTTCATCTCGTTCTTCAGCTCCAGACGTCCACTAGTTAGGATGATGGGAGAAAGGTGAACAGCTCCTGTCAGTCTGCTGTAAGCGTTGCCAGGGTTCAACAAGAAGCACTTTAACAGGCTGCTAACTCCTCGGTGTGAAGTGGAAGGAGACGACCACAGCGTGAGGAGTTTTTTTGGCTTTTTCTCATAATTTCAGGTGTTTTAAACCGACTGTACGCTGGCTGGTGAGCAGCAGAAGGCCGTTCATCACTGTCTATCCTCAGTTTCAGGTGACTGAGCAGCTCCTCTCGTCGCGGCGCCGAACAGGTTGCATTTCCAACCACATGGTTGGCGGTTCAGTCCCTCACGCCACACTGCCCGGGTGTCAGAGTGCCTTTGGGCATGGCACACAACACCCCAAGTTGCTCCCTGGAGTGGGATACCACTCTGCATCAGTTTATTCAGGAAGATTTTATCACAACTGCACAAAGAAGGCAACTTGTTTCCACGTCCACAGTCTCCTGCTGAGCTCCATGTTTACACAGAGGAGATTGTCCAATCCAGCAGCAGGCAAGAAGGCAAATACCATGATGTATTTGTCAAATACTGAAATGTTCTTCCTCACAAATATCATCATACACTCTAAATAAAGGAGTCAACAGAAAGATTCAAATCTATACAGAGTTTGGTGTCAGTTTAGGACAGACTCCTCACTGACGGGTGTGTAACTTTACAACCTGCCAGGTTCAGTGATCAGCGTCCTGTCGCTGACGTGTGATTACAGCCACTTCACAGACATCATGGATTCACAGCAGAAGCTGTGTGTCTGAATGAATGAGTGAATCCCTCTTCCTCTCCTCCTTCCTGTAATCCTGTAACCAGGAGAGTCAGATTAAAACTCTCTGACGAACGCTCTGAAGGACTCGATGTCCACCATGACAACACGCCGGTCGTGTTACGACAGCTGAACTGCAGCTGAAACTCACCATGATAACAGAAACAGAGAGTGCATCACACTGCAGCAGCATTAAAGTGTCTGTAATAAAAAAATCTATTGCCTAATTAACTGTCCTGCTTGAATTAATGAAGTGGGCTGAGAATATCTTTAGAGGGGCGTTACAGGAAAAGAACCTGTGAGCAAACTCTCTCTTTTTTAATCTCCTTTCCTCTCATTTACCAAACGCAATCGGTCCGATGACCCGATGACTGCTGGAACGCTCTTCCGCTCTGATGGTTTTCACACCGTCTGTAAACTCCTGTCTGGGTAATATGCAGAACAGTCACAATCGTTCTCCACTTAAGAAGACAAGACCAGCGTAAACGCCGGTACTTTTTGCTTTGGCGGCGTGGAGGACTGCTTTTGTCTGGACCGGAGCTCCGCCTATCAGGGCTAATGGGAGCCTTTATGGCTCCTCCAAATGCCCTGAAGTCTTATTAGCTTCGCGGTGATTGTTCCGTCGGCTGGTTCGGTTTTACTCTTCACTTCACCGGGACACGGATATAAGTTTACAAAGTTTCAGAGGATTCATCCATTGCCTAATCGCTCCCCGAGGAGACAGGTGTCAGGCCGCATCTCGTCGGCTCTTGCATAATGAGTAGAAATGATGGAGCTGGGCGGGATCCTGTAAAGGTCACACCATCACACCCTTTTACTAAAACAAATAGAACTAATGAAAGCAGTCTGTCTGTAACCCTGAGCCCGGCCGGCCGCTCAGTGTCGCTCTCTCCTGGCCTCTCATTACCGGCTCGTCCTGCTCGGCTCGCCGTCGGCGTCTCTCCTTACCGGAAACCTCTCAGACTGTACTGAACTTTTACAGCCGCAGCCGGCACGTCGCAGCGTGTTTAAGCTGCTTCAGCACTGTTTGTTTCCCAACTGAGTTTCATAAAATCATTCTAATAAAGCCAGACATTATCTAGGAAAAGGACAAAACAGATGAAATTAATGCGTTTTGTATCGTAGGAAACAAAAGAATAATAAAACGTCTGGCTGGAATGAAACGTGATTGAATTATTGCCCGCAAATGTGTTCTCACAGAGGGGGGAGATATTGCAGCCTGGAATAAAAACAGGAATCAGGCGAAGTTTGAAGAAGACTGCGAGGAAGAAAGCTGCAGCCGAGAGGCCACGACGGCTGAAGCGTCGCATTTCCTGCCTGGCGTGGCGAGCGGCCGCGTCGGGGTCGCTGCAGCAGAGACTCGCAATTCAGCGCTTATCGAATTCTCCTCCGGTCCCGCATGAGAGCGCCGCACACCTCGTGTGGCGTGAGCTTCTCTTGGTATGTGGCGGCGTTCTCCGGCAGATCAAAGGATGGCGGCCAGGGCCAGGGACCGGGGGGGGGACGCCTCCGGGCCGCGCCACCCTCCAGCAGCTCCTGAGACGGGAATCAGACTCTGGTGGTTTTCCTCAATGGACTGGGCGCCGTGAACACGGTGAGGAGGACTGGAAGTGAGGAAGGGAGGATGTCTGAGCGGAGCTTCTTCGCTGGCTGTTTACAAAAGATTTGGAAAAAAACAGAGGAAGCCTAACGACTCTAAAGAGTTGAATCATCCAGTCGATATTCTGGGATTTCACCTGGGGGGTCCTCGCGCCGTTGTGTTTTGCACTACTGACTCACAGTGTGTGTGTATGGAGCTCTGCTAAGTTTAGACTTGTGTATGTTTTCTCCACAAACGAATCTAGTTCATAATTGGCAGATGCAAGGGGTGAAGTATCGACTGTGTTTGCGTGCGTGCGCGCGCGCCCGTTGAGCGTGCACGGCGATGCAGTGGCGTGTGAGCGTGTGAGCGAGCGAGCGTGCGCGTGTGTTTGTTTTTGGCTGCCATCCTGGTTTCATCTCAGTGTGCTACCAAGGAGACATAAGCCACTTCCATCTGCCTCATGTTCCAAGTTTCTTTGTGTTCCTAATAAAAGACAGGAAGTCGAGTTTAAATCTAATTTTTTCTTCTTTTTTTTTTTTATCACCACACCGGTGTCTCATTAAAGGAAAAAAAAAACGTTATGAGAAAATAACTTTTTTCTCAACTTGACTGACTGACAAACCACCTGAGAGCAGAGCATAAAAATTCGACTCTAATGACGAATATAAACTGACCATGAGACGAGGGAGCAGACCACAAGCATTAATTTGGTATTTCCGTGTGTGTGTGTGTGTGTGTGTGTGTGTGATCAGCAGGATGTGCTTTATGTATGACTGCTGTAACCTCATTGATTGCGTCTCACAAAGGAAGACGAAGCGTCTCCAGAGACAAACAAACAAAAATTGCCAGTGGACGTTCCTGCTTCGTTAAACGTTGCTGCCTCTGTGTTGTAACTCCATAAACACATGCTAACTTGTATGTGGTCAATATGGCAACGCGTTGATGTGACAACAAATGGCAGCTCCGTTTGCGTGTTTTAGCAATCGGCGCGTGTGGAGACCAGCTGAGGTCCAGTAGAAACCTCCAGTAGAAGAAAAAATTATCACAAGTTAAAGTTTGCAATGAGCCTTAAAAAGTCAGGAAAAACATTATGATAATTTCTACAAAATGAGGCTGAGAAAAAAAGAGCTAATTACAGGAACCTGCTTATGCAACAATATTAGGAGGTATTGTTTCTCGCGTCGTGTGCGAACATGGCAGCTGTGAGACCTGCCAGCGCTGTTTACGGGTTCGTTTTTTTAGCCTAAACCTGCGAGGTGCTCTCTGTTTCATGGTCGCTTCCCCCTGAAGAACAGCACAGGTCACCGATCAGACAAACAAACAAAAAACAAATGCACGAGGTCATGGTGAGAGTCTGCCTAATTAAGATCGTCGGAGAGATTACAAACACCAAGTTGAGCGAGAGAAATATGAAGTAGTGCGAGAGAATCGTCCCTCTAACGTGATGTATCGGTGACTCACGTCTCGTTTGAGTCCTTATCAGACGCAGCATCTGTATTTTCACACCAGCGCTCGATATCAGGAAGGTGATATTGTATTCCTTCAGTTTCTGTGTTGAGGAAAGTTTGGCCCTCAGATGACCAGAGTTGGATTTATCCATATGGAGTGTTTGGAGACGCTTGTTTTTCTCCACCTTCAACGTTTCTCTCAGCGGTGACTCCGCACACAAACACATGTAGCCAACAGCTGGAAGCAGCACGTTCAAACAGACCTTGTGCTTGTTTATGGCCAAATGTGGGAAGTCAGAAGTGGGAAGCGCATCATTACCGGCCGCCTTGCATTCAGTTCACGCCAGCAAGGTGGGAGAAACATGGCCGCCCTGCAGTAAACATTCGCCTGGCTGCTCTGAAACTTTTGATTAAAACAATTTCACCTGCTCGTGTCGTCTTTATGGCTTAAAGGTGGTGATTTTCTGAATATCCTTCAATGTTTAAAGGTGATTTCTTTACTCATCGCTTATTTGTGAGGAGAAATGTTCAGAAACGTCATTCGTGGCACATTTTCCACATGAAATTCTCTCACATCCATGAAAATGTGTTAAACGTGTGGCGAGTCATTTTGCACCTGTGGATGTTTTTTACCTCCGTATTCGATGGGATTGTTTCGTTGAGCTTTTGCGCTGCTTCCAAACGATTTGTACCTTTGTTCGTGTCCAAGCGTCACTGAAAGCACGTCGAACTGACGAGACCGTGACACCCGCAAAAATCTGACACACAAACTATTTTAAAGCATCTTTATCGGAGTCACGTGAGTGTGTTTTGTTCAATAATGAGCATCGGTGTTTTGCAAAGTTTACTGCCAAAGTCCTTCATTCAGTCCATCAGTCTGTAACTCTTGTTCAAGTAGATTTAATCTGGACTCCTTTTATGTCTTTTGTTCGGTCTGTTATTTATGCAGCAACAAGTAGAACGATCTGCGACTTTTAATTTCCAGCAGTAAATTACGGTCAAAATAAAACTAACAGAAAAATGTAGTTCGGTGAACTGACGGTCACTTGGGAGATCGAACAAAAACTATTTCTTCATGATGAGACGAGTGGCAACGATGGCAAAGAAACAGCAACAGAATCCACGAAGCCGCCGGGAATATCAGGATTAAGATGAATGAACGCATTTATATTTTAACAGCACGCTACAAAAGGAGGGATTTAAGGCCTTAAGTGGCCAACGCTGCAATCACAAACATTTTGAAAGTTGCTCTGATTGACAGCCACAGTTTTTCATCCACACAGACTGTAAATATAGAAATGCTTCTTGGCTGAGCGACTCGTTGGCCTGATATCGTGTGGAAAGGGAGTCAAAAAAGACGAGAAGAGCGCCGGTGATCAGACTTTAGTTTAAACGCGGCTCCGAGATGCTTGGAAATGTTTCTATTCTTTGAATCCAATGGCACCGCTTTTGACAGGTATGTTTGCAATGTTTCTGATCACACAAACCGTCTCATATTAAAAGCACTTTAAATTTACACTCCAGCTATTATTTTGGCATCTTCAGACTCTTGTTGTTTGGCTTATGTTGCAGCAGTCCTGTAATTCACAGCCTATGTTGTCCATGTTTAACATGCTGTCACTGTGTTCCTGCTCCAACACACCTGAACCTCGTTGGTGTCGTCGTGCAGCTCTGCAGCAGAGCCTGATCACGAGCAGCTGATTGCAGTCAGGTGTGGTGGAGCAGGAACACATTGAAAACAGGCAGGGCAGGACTGGACACCCCTGGTTTAGTGCCAGTAACAAATTTAAATAAAATAAGATGAATTAAACCATCTTTAATTATTAAAAATAGTGGCAAGTTAAGGCCAGAGAGATTAGGACCAAAGTAGAAGGATATCAGTGTTTAGTTTGATTGGATTTTATGTAAACCAGTGATTTTTATTGGTTTGCTGTTGCGTGTTTGTGCTGTCAGACTTTAAAATCAAGCTGTTGGAGTGATTGTGGGGATCAGTGAACAGAGGGAACAGACTGGGAACAAGATGTCAAACGTGACCCTCGCCAGTCAGCCGAGCGGTCCGGACGCGGGGGAGCCGTTCCACAGCGGCGCCGTAAACTGGATTAGGGGGACGCGTCGCATGTCATCACTGAAACAATGCTGTGACAGACCTGCAGCTGCAGATGAAATGGAGCCTGACATATTGGCATTTGAACATTTGCCAATTGTCCCTGGTGGTGGCGTGATTCAGCGTGACCAAATGTGCTCTGACAGACTTCCATGGCCGCCAGGACGTCACTTGTTCCTGTCCAGGCGTCGCGGCGCCGACGGCTCATAGCGCTGGGGATCACTGACGCTGAGCCGACCCACCGGCGCCGATCCGACCCACCGACGCTGGGCCGATCCACCGGCGCTGAGCCGACCCACCGGCGCTGAGCCGACGCTGGGCCGACCCACCGGCGCCGATCCGACCTGTTCCTGGGCCGACCCACCGGCGCCGATCCGACCTGTTCCTGGGCCGACCCACCGACGCCGAGCCGACCTGTTCCTGGGCCGACCCACCGACGCTGATCCGACCTGTTCCTGGGCCGACCCACCGACGCTGAGTCGGCTCCATTTTGGGTCTGGGTGTTTTCAAGTTTCACCACATTCAGACCTGAAATCTAAAAAATAACAAAAGCTCGTCTTGTATCGACATCGCTCCAAAAGGCGAAGGGGGCCCGGCTGCTTCATATAAGATAATTAAACAACGGAGCCAATTTGAGAGACTTTTCACTGTACACTTCAACACAGTTAATGCCATTATGGGGGAGTCGCTCCATCGCGGCTCCCATAACACCACGGGGAGTGTTTCCATGTTTTAATCAGGTGCTAAGTGGTTACAGCTCAACGGTGCACGGCTATACCTGGATCCAGCCTCGGCCGCCGCCTAATGAGGAATCGTATTTAGCTCTGCCTGTGAGTGTGAATATCAAACACGTCTCCGAGTCTCTCGCTCGCTCTCTTTTTCTCTCGCTCCTCTTTTTCCCTTCACGTCATCCTTTCTTTCTTAAAGCTCGCAGCATTTCATTTTCAATGATGTACCTCAACAAGACAGACAGCGATGAAGTCCCAGTGTGTGTGTTTGTGCGTGTGTGTGAGAGATCAACCTTATTACACGCCGCTTGATTAGTTCGAGTCGACTCGTAAGATGTTCAACATGTTTCAAAATAAAAGTTTTGTTGCATCCAGACCAAAGCGTACTGCGAGTGTTTGTACACCGACCTCACAAACACGCAGCGATGGTTGTGACGTTTAGGTGTGCTGCTAAAGATAATTGTGCAGATTGTGGATAACCTTTGCTAAACAGCAACGTGTTCAGTAATGATGATGTCGACACAATAACCTCTGCTGGTACACAGGCCAGATGGCCGGCCGAGTTGCCCTTTCAGAACCCCGCGACGCTCGGTGAGGGATGGTGACAGCTCCAGTGTGTGTGTGTGTGTGTTTCTTTTCTAACACCCTGGTAATTAGTTACCCGTTTGGAGGACTAATACGTCGTCATCTCTGCAGATCTCTGACTTGTCTTTTGCTGCTTGTTCAGCTCGGTGAAGGAAGATCTTCTGACTGTCTGATCCCAGACCAGCAGATATTTGGTGGAGGTGTGAGAGCGACGGTGGCCCTCGTAATGGGAGGACTGATAGAAGGAGGCGGGGCCGGGGGGAGTCGTAC
>JAUESE010000002.1:4337070-4352060 GCA_032274725.1 Malacoctenus triangulatus
GAGAGAGAGGGTGAGGGAGGGTGAGGGAGAGGTGGGAGCTGTGAACTGAGTTCGCATTGTGTCTGCAGCCAAAACCCTTCGAAGGTAAGAAAGGGCAGAGCGGCAGGAGGTCTCGTGACGGAGTTATTGTCAATGTTTACATGCCAGGTGTCAATGGTGTCACAGATTGCCATCCCAGTGTTCTCAGCACGGTCTCGCCTCGGTAAACAGACTTCAAAGGCGAAGGCGCCGCGCTGGAACCGAGACACATATGCACGCGTGCACGGGCACACGCGGTCTCTGGCGCCGACGCCCGCGCGCTGACACGGAAATGAGTCAGTGGGTACTGTACGGCGTTCGCTGACGGCAGCGGCGTCACCACCAGGCAGAATCACTCAGAAATCACACGAGTCTCCGGCCAAAGTCGGTGGAAATGCCGCGACGTGCTGAAACACACGAGCAGGAAGGACGGGGAGGAGGATCTGACGCTCCTCTCCAAGGACGCGTCAGTTTTCTGTGAGCGCGGTAGATCTGTGCGCTTTGTGCCCGGCGTACAGGATTTGTTTACGAGGTTTACCCAAATGGATTGTGGGGATTGTGTTGTGTGCCGCTCGCGCTATTTAATTAGGATGAACTTTTCAAATAATCCATTATTAGCAGGCGAGAATCATAAAGGGAAGAACCAAGACAGGAGCGAGTTTTATTATTTTTCCGGCTGCCTCCGCGCGTCTCTTTCTTTAAATTTAGACTCTATTTATTTCCCACCGCTCTGAGAAAACGCTCCTCTAAATAGGCAAAAGAGCAAACAGGACAGCGCCGCGACGCCTCGCCAAAGTCGCTTCGATTTTCAAACGAACTCAAACGACTCCCCACTTCGGCGTCGCCTCCGCGTGCTATAGGCTAAGCGCTAACTCCGGCGGCGCAGCATGTTTTATGAATCGCGAAGCCGACGGCGACCGGCGAGATATTTCTCCACATCATAAAGAATCGGCTCATGTGTGCGCGGCAGATGTGAGGACAAAAAGGCAGGAGAGTTTGGTGGAGCTGGAGAGGCTTGATGTTGGAGGGGGTTTGAAGGTTTGCAGAGGAGAAAAAAAAAAAAAGATAGAAGAAGAATAAAAAAAAAAAAAACCTCATCTCTCATCTCTTATGCAGCCGGAGTGGATGTGCCTTGAGATATGCGTTTTGCTGAGCCACTGTGGAGTGTTTGATTTCCTACCAATTTTTAGCTGATCATTATATTTTATTAAAAGCATCTCAGTTCATTATATAAAAAAAACGAGCTCCGGCGTCGGAGAAGAGGAGGCTTGTTTCAAAAAGCGTCTCGTGGAAACTGGGGAGACTCAGCCTCAAACAGCAATTGGAGTTTACACATTTATGAACCAAGCAAATAAATGTGAGCAGAAGAGCTGCTGTAGCTGTCAGACTAAATGTATTATTGCTGGGATATTACCCAGCCGGAGCCTCGCTGCTGCTGCTGCTGCTGCTGCTGCTGCTGCTGCTGCTGCTGCTGCTCTTCACGCCGGACTCGTCCTGGAAGCTCTTCAGCTCTTTTTCAGGGAAACATAAAGACGCAGGACGTTTTGGTTTGGTTTGAACTCGGAGAATAAAGCTCAGGCCGATCACATTCCAACTTCTCCCTCCCTCACTGTGTCCTATGGGGCCGTGCTTCCAAGGGAGGGGGGGGGCGGACGGCACTTTTAACCACACGTCTTTAATATTTAATCTTGATAACACAGCAGCAAATCACATCAGAGGCAACACATGTTAGATCATATTGTCTGATCCAATAGCGTGCTCCTGTGTTGCTATCAATTACAACTTTGGCACCCAACTAATTTGTTTGAGGGCTGGATTGGTAATTTGATTCTGGGCTCACTCACTTGATTTCCCTTACCCATTAATTTCATTTGCACTTGCCCATCAGCGGCACCAGCACATGTTGAGTCACCCGCGTCCCAGAGCTCATCTTCGCGCGCTCTTATTAATACCACCAGTTGTGGCGCGTGCCAGGCTGACACTCGCGCGGCGTGCGGCGTGCAGCGTGCAGCGTGCGCTCTCGTGGCGCGCCATCACAGCCTCCGTGTCTCCTTCAGCGGCCGGGAGCCTCTTCACCTGTCCACTCTGCACCTCAGCAGCCGGCTCGCCGCACCGCTGAATATCAATCCTGTTTCATCGGGCGCCTGCCAAACAACAACAGTGGGAAGGGGAAAAAATAAAACACAATTTTATTCCAGGCAAAGGTATTTAAATTAGGTCGGTCCCCCGAAGAAAAACTCATTACTGCTTTTTGAATTTGACACCAGGAGCAGGACGACGAAACAACAGCCAGCCGTGCGATTTTAGGGTTAAGTAAATTGTTTTTTAATCTTCTTCCGAATATAAAATGATGCGAGAGATGACGAGGAGATAGTGTCATTACTGTAATGACTCTGTTTGAAACATCAAGATAATTCACTCAAAAGAAGATGTTCGTATTTGGAGGAAACACGGGATCCAATTAACCTTTCCTGACGCGATCGTCAGACTCGTCCCGTCTCCTCCTCAGCTTACAGTCGGAAAATAAACTATTTACATTTTTAACTCTTTATAATCACAAGTTGGTCCTCAGTGTAGCGTAATCAGGCTTTGAAAATGAGAAATATTACGTCTGAATGTTCCAATGAAAACAGAAAAAGCCTGCTTGAACAGTTGAACTCACCAAATCCCGTCTGTATTGATGAGTCTAATGTGCGGCCGACTCGTGTTATTGAAATTTTAACAAGGATAAATGGCAGCGACACTGCGTCCCCCTCGGGGGGGATCCCCCCCCCCTCTCACTCCACGCTGCTGCTACGAGCATGTCTGCTGTCGTGATGCCTCAATGAACTGGGCGGCAATCAGAGTGCATCTCTATATTTCACATTTCACAACGCGTCTCTGAGTGAGTGTAATTTCTTCTCCATATGGGCCCTTAGCAGTAAAGAGTGAATAATAAAGGAAACTCAAACAATTATGTGGCTTTAGTCTCGCTTGGTTGGCCTCAGTAATGTCATCTGTGTGTGTGTGTGTGTGTGTGTGTGTGTGTGTGTGTGTGTGTGTGTGGGGGGGGGGGCGTTCTGTCTCAGTTAGATGCTCTGTCACTGCAGGCTGCTGGATGTTTGACTAAACTGTCGCGATCTGACCCGTGGGGGCTCGGCGCTGCCACCCTCCGACGCCGCGCTCTCCCGTGGCGTTCCGGCCGGCGTTCCGGTCGGCGTCCGTCGGTCCCGGTGGAGCGGCGACGGCCGGCAAAACATCTGGAGGAAGAACAAACAGGCGCCGCCGAAGCTCCACCTGCATCTCCTCACACAGGCGACAAAACACTGGTGCCACAAGTTTCAAAGGAGAATAATTAAAAAAAAAGCTCACATCCTTTTTTTTGATGACGCTCCTCTCACACTTACATCCTGTCGCCAATTCCCAAACTTCCCCCTCCTGCTGAGTTATCAGCTCCTCTTTCATAAATAAGAATGCAGGAAAACACATTTGCAGCGTATAATAGGATGCAGTAATTAATGTCATCGATTCACATCTGTAAGGATACTGACTGGGAGAAATGCGATTACTTTTATCACATTTCAAAACTTGGAGTTAGTTTCGGCGCCCGGTAACTCGGTTAGCGTGTGACTGTGGAGAGAGCGAGAGGGCTGCTCTGGCTCCGTGATTGATGAGTGCACACCGGGCAGGCTATTAAAAAAGCTGCAGCGTATTCCATAGACAATGGCAATAAACATATTCAGGGTGCTGAATTCAAAATGACTTATTTAGGGAAAGAAAATGCAATTTTTGCACCAACCATAACCATAAAGCTGGATTAATGGAAGCTGCTGTGTGCACATCCGAATGCGCGACTGCAGGTACGAGGGCATGTTTGCACATGCGTTGTGGTATATGAAAGGTTACACGCTGGTATTACAATCAGCAAGCTCACAAGCTAATCATGCTAATTATGTATATCAGGGGGTTTGACATTTTCACTGACGCGTGCGTATATATGAGCCGCTTAGGATTGCTCAGCAAAACAAAACAGGTTGAAACAGCTCGTTTAGTTTTGTGGATCTACAAAAACTTCTTCCAGTGACGTAAAATCTTACCAAAATAACAATTTTAGGAGGTTTTTTTTGACAATCTTTGTTGGTTCGCCTGAAAGTGCAAAACACAACCCCTCTAAAATGTCAAAGTACACATTTAATCAAGAGAAAAAAAAAAGTCCACTTTCCAATTTTAAGTCACCGACAACAAATTACCATCGACAAACACCCAGAGACTGAAAAACCCAGCAGTCACTGCAGGAAACGTCTGTCGGAGGGAAAGGGCTCCGATGAAAGCGGAGCGGAGCAGAGGAGGATATAATGGCCTCTTATTCAAAAAGAAATATCTTTGTGTAGATAGAGCGGAGCAGGTGATTAGCAATAATGTAGATGCTATGCAAAATGAGGGAGCGGGCGGGGCGGGGGGCCGCAGACAGAGAGAGATGTGGATTGTTACAAATGGATAATTTATAAATGTGCTGTTCAGGGTGATATCTCGGGAGATGACAGAGTACATATATCTGCAAATTGTGGTAGATGAGAGTTTAATAGCAAAGTAATGAGTGTTTTGGCTCTACACATGATACGCGGCTCAAACACAGTCGGAAACCTTCAATAAACATCTTATTTGATAAAGGGTTTTTTTGTGCTTTTGGCTTCATCTCAGCCTTGTTTTGCTCCAAAACACAAGAAGAAAAAAGCCAACCAACCCAGAAGAACAGTTACAGCACACACCCACATATATGACTGGGAGTGTGCATGCATGTGCGGTGATAGCGGGTACAGGTGCTCCATTATTCAAAGTAGCTCCTTGGGCTTTAGCGCTCTGACAGTGAACCAGACAAGGCTTCTTTCCACGCACTCCCACTCCCCCTGCAACACCCCTCCCAACCGCGAAAATATTACCCGGGCGTCCCCGGGGAGAAGCAGAGGGGAAACGTGATCTGGAAGAGAGGGGCGAATCCACCACAACAACAGCTGTTTCCAAATCACAACAACCTGGGGAAGGGTTGTGGGTTATATTTTATGGGTGGAGAGGGACCGCGGATGTTCATTTATTTATCTCCACAGTCAGCATTGAGGTGTTAGTGCGCGCGCGTGCGTGCGTGCGTGTTCGTGTGTGTTCCTGTGCGTGTGTGTGTGTGTGTGTACCTGACAAGCTATCTCACAGCTTACTTTTTACTTTACCCACCAAAGAGCCTGCGGTCACTAGCTGAGACCTGTGCCCGAGCCAGTCATGTGCGGAAATGATAAATATGTAAAAATAATCAATTTCATGTGTCAAAATATTATAATGAATGTATGGAACACAGAAAATCTTATTGAGCTGCTCTGATGCCATTTACTTCCCTCTTCACTCGCTTTCATAGACGCCACTTCTCCATGGGTACAATTATGTTGAGAGCAATTTCATATTTCAAGTATGCAAATACGAACGCGGCGCCGCCACAAACAGTCCATATACAGAAAATATGTAGGCTGCTGCACAGTAATCCTTGTGAAGTGTGGTGCTAGCCCACTATTTAAAATCTAAATTAGCTGGCATGCGCGTTTGGACACATTCATGCTCACACACACGTACGCACGGGGAGCGGAATTAGTCTAATGGTTCTCTGTGGACCCGACGCCAAACACACATGCCTCTGGTGGGGTAAATGGAGGGGCATGTACAGCAGCTGAATATGAACAAAACCATTAGCGAGTTGAGCGGGCCAATCTACGAAAGGACCTTGGACATGCCCGTTCCTGCTCGTTCCTCTGCTACATGCTGCGATTAGGCTGGTCACAGACTGTCCTTCATCTGCTCGGATTGTGTCAGTGGACCAAACGAGAAGTTTTTGCATCAAAAGATAGATTAAAAAGGATTTAAACTTTCAGATGAGTCCATTTTAGATGTTGTTCGTTCTGAATCTGATGGGAATATTGGACTCGAGGCGCCCTCTAGTGGTCGTTGTTATTATGAACGAAGCGTTCAGGAAGACGGGATCTGATTCTGTTATGATTTCAGGAAAAACCGGATGTCGAGTTTAAAGCACAGACCTGGATAGATGCTGGTAGAAGGTGGGCGGGGCTGTGTTCACGCTGAGAGCAGTAACAATGTCCACGCTGCTGTTG
The DNA here is from genome assembly GCA_032274725.1 of Malacoctenus triangulatus. Classification (NCBI taxonomy): domain Eukaryota; kingdom Metazoa; phylum Chordata; class Actinopteri; order Blenniiformes; family Labrisomidae; genus Malacoctenus; species Malacoctenus triangulatus. The sequence goes on from JAUESE010000002.1 coordinate 4,343,217, forward strand.
TGATTTGAGTTCTTGACAAAAACGTTCAAACTTTTGCTGACAAAACGCTGGCGCGCCGCTCCGGTTCTGCACCTCCGAGAGACGCTGCATGAAAGTCCTGCGCTGAACTATAGAAAATGTGACAATGTAATTTCCACAGACTTGAATGTCGTTGTCTCGCCAGCGACATGAAAGCGACGGGGAGACATCCAGATGGACAAGCTGCGTGCATGTGATGTTGGATTTCGTTTGATCAGCCCAACTTTTTCCCCGTTTGTATGTTCGACATGGCGTTTAGCAGATATCGAGCCTCGTGCTGGAGTTAATACCTCAACAAATCAGTCACGCTAGGAAACATTTTCACTCACGTTGGGGAAAAACGAACACACATCTGATGGCTGGCGTATTTTTCAGCCGTGACTCGTTAATGAGAGAGCTTAGAAGTGTAATGACACCCTGTAACTACAGTGTATTCCTTCATTCTCCCTTAATACTATTAAGCTTGTTTTCACAAGTCCTATTTTATCTGTAAAACCTGTTAAGTACCTGGTTTAACTCGACACCCTGCGCTGTTTACTAAACAGTGCTTTTCACCAGTTGGGACTGTTTGTCCCCGCTCCTCTCTGGGACTTTTTAACCCCAGTCGGTGACGCCGGCTTTGATTCGGCGGCGCCAGATAACGACGGCCTCCAACATTGTGAGATCGTCGTTTGTTGCTATTCTGGCTGTATTTGAAGATGTTTTCTGGACGGTAGATCTGAGAACGTTGGTGCACAACCGCTTTTCACCAGGGAGGCTCTCTGCCATTTCTTCCCTCTCATGTGAGCCTTTCTCGCTCTTATTACCTTTTGTTGTTGTTGTTGTTGTTGTTGTTGCCTCTCTCTCTTTTTTCCCCCTCCCTGCGCTTTTTGTTTCGCTGCACCATCTGTCTGTCCTGCGCTTGTTAAATCCGTTTGCCCGTCCGCGGCGCCCTCTGCCTCCACTTCACCCCTGGCACTTTCCATTTAGTCTCCCAAAAAACCCCAGAATGAGATGCAAGTCGGAGTCAATCTACCCTGAGTTCTTGGAGGTTTGTCAAACAATAGAGGAACAACAGCGTGATTTGTTCTGTGCACAAATCTCCACAGTCTATACCCTCTTGGCATTGTTAAGGGAAGGCAGCAAAGGCAGAGACAGACATGGAGAAAATATCCTATCAATCTACAGGATATTAGCTGCGAGGCAGCGGCTCATGCTGCCAATGATGTAACCCTCTGTGCCAGTATGAGCAAGTGCCACAATAAATTACTTCACATCATCCAATGCTTTTATCTGATGATGGCGCTCTGTGTGGGCCGTGTGATTCCGAGCTTAAGATTTTGTTGTTGTCGCAGTCGTGGCCTGGTGATTAAAAGTGTGTGAGGAGGAGCGGGGGGAGCAAACAAAACCCAGCTCAAGACTGTAATTTTACAAGGTTTCACCGTTTATTCAGTGGGTTTTATTCCAATCCAGGAAGCTGGACACTGCAGCCAGTGCTCTCCTTCAACTGTAGTCACGTCTCGTGTCACTAAAGGAAAACTCAGCCTCTTAAATCCAACTGAAAATCATCCGGGGTCATATTTTTCTGCTTTCAGATGCAGGAAGCAGAAAGCTGCTGTTTCTGGATCAGCTCTCCAAACAAACATCCGAGCATGTTTAATTCTTCGCTACATCAGTCGTATTTGTGTATTTGGAGTCAATCTCAAATAAAAGTTTACTCCACCAATATTTACAGTGATTCTCACTCGCGTTTCCAACATGGATCGGAGTTTTCTCATTACAGCCGGCGTCTTCCACTATTTGTTATTTATTTTACCGTCTCAGCAATACCTCCAGGCTTATATTAGTCAAGTAACAGCAGTTTCATTTCATCCAAGCTGAGTTGGCCGTAGATGAGAGGAGCGTGTGGGCGGCGGGCGCCGTGGCGTACCTGTGCTGCCCTGAACCAGGCGGGCCAGTAGGTGACCGTGCCAGACTGCCGAGCTGCAGGTGAAGGCGCCTTCGCTCGCCCGGGTTTCCAATCCTGACGTCAGGAAAAAACAAAACGGGAGGCATTTATTCAGCGAGAATAAAAAAAAAAACATGTAAAATTAATGAATGTATGAAAAAGAGAGAGCGGCTCAGAGGAGCGGCAGTGTTGGAGGGGTTACAGTATCGAGCTGCTGACGAGCTCGCGCTACTGTCTCGCTGCCAACATACATGCATTTGCCAGAGTGATGTGAGTCGCAGGCAATACATCTGTCAGTGTCTTCCAGCTCCAATCTGCACTGCCATTCTCTGCTGCCAGCCGATGTATTTACCAGCCCTTAATTTCCAGTCGTCACGGCCCATTACCCCCAAATTTATCTCTAATCTCGCATTACAGCCACACTAATGTTAGTCTAAGTGTGCAAGCAGATGCTACACTAAATAACTTGATAATTTTGTCCTTTTTTTGTTGACATATGATGTAACTTGTATCAGACACTGGTAAACAGGTGCAGAAACGAACATAAACCGTCACTCTGACAGTTAAATGGCTTCTTTAGACATCAGTGAAATCCGTTTTTGGGACCAGAACTGACATTCAAACTATTCTTTATTTTTACACAATGTTAATTCTTAAGCTGTTTGATTATGTTAAGAGCTCAGTTGCTCACAGTCTCTGCTCTTAGAGTTCAAATATTTAGTCTAAACATTGGATGTTTATTCTAAACGACAGACTACAGATTGCTAGCAAACTGTTTTCAACAAACAAGCGAAACACAGGTGTTAAATAATTAAATCCATTTCCTAATGATTAAATTAATGAGAGGAAATTGCTTAAAGATTTGTTTCCTTTCATGTTTGAGTCGTTTTCTGCACAAAAACATGAAGCTTAGCTTAATTAAGCCAGCAGCCAAACATCATGTCATATAAAAGGCAACGTTGTGTTGGTTGATCATATTGAAATGTTCTGCAAATGTCAAGAGGAATAAAACTGTTGACATGTTTGACGTGTTAAACGTTGTGTCACTGTTCAGGCTTCTCACCTTGAACTGTGAACAGGTTTGAAAGGAAAAGCTTCAGCTTAATGTTCAACAGAACAAACTGGAAGAAAAAATATACTAGTGTGGTTCAATGTGTCACCTTCAGTCCTACAGACACACAGAACATCATGTATCAGTGATTTTCAGAGAGATCAGCCACGACTGGTGGTAGATGTAAAGTGATGGCCACACATAAACTCGATCAAAACATTGGCTCCACATAATGGAGGCAAAAGGAATCAAAGCGCTGCATCAAATCTTCAATTTGTTTTCTGCTTGCTGCTGCTGCTGCTGCTGTTTCATCCGCGGCAACACCATGTTTACTGACCTGGCAACATGTCATGTTGTGTCAAGTCCTCAGTCCTAAGAAGACTCGCTGAACAGAAAGGTCAGAAAAGCATGCTCATAAAGGGAAGTGGACAGCTTTTAGCCTGTGGCGTTGCTTTAATCAAAGCCAAATGCAGTTGCAGTCAGAAAACACTTCTGATTTACTCAAGCAACAGTGAACACTGGCTCTGAGTAAGACCTGTAGGATTTAAGGCAGCGGGGGCATTGACTAAGAAATCCTAACATTTCCTCAGAGGTATGAGGTGTACGTGTGTGTGTGTGTGTGTGTGTGTGTGTGCGTGTGTGTGTGTGTGTCTCTGTGTGTGTGTCTCTGTGTGTGTGTGCAGGCTGTCCTTGTGGCAAGTCCCTGCCCTGGGCTGTTTTTTCCCCCCGACTTTGTCAGAAACATGTTGCATGAACCAATACACCTGCAAGTCATGGTGTTAAGTCATTGGTGCTGCGCACTTCACAGTCCCTGGGCCAGTCCGTGGTTAAACACATTTATTCCTTATCTGGCACAGAACAGCTTCATAATAATAATAAAAAAAAACCTCCAATAAACTCCGAGATGCATTTCAAACTCCGCTCTTTATTCACAAACGACTTCAAAAACAAGCCAACAGGAAACGTGCACGGCGATTCCTATTATTACCATTATTTGCCTAATTGCCCAGACGGAGGCAGTTTCCCTCCGCGCCGAACGGCGCCGCATCGCCGCTCCCGTGGTAACAAATGCGTCCAGGAAGGGTGTGTGTTTGAAGAATAGCACTGTGGCGTGTGAGCAGCAAGCGGCCCATTTGTGAAAGCTCCTCCATCATGATAAGAGACAGCCCACACAGCTCCAAATTGCTGATGAGCTTATTTTTAGTGGAGGGGCTGCCCCAGTGTCTAGTTTCACATGTGGGACTGAAGGAAAATGTAGAACAGATTTCCCAGTTAATACTTGTACAGCAAGCCTTCCTGCTCTGTAATTAACCAATTAACAAGCAACATGCCCCACCAACACCATACCTGATTCGGTTTGCAATCAGGAATGCTCGTCTGCAAAGTTTTAATTGTGCCCGAGGCAATAACTTACTGTTTGTAATCACATTCTCTCTCTCCCTATATTGCACCATGGTGCGTCTGGGAGGAGAAAACTTACTGGCGCAAGCTAAAACGGCGAGCTTCCATGTTGGAGGTGAGCGCGCCGCACATTACCGGCAGTGCTTAGGGTTTTGCTGAACAACAGAATGAAAGTTAATATGCTTCCCAAATTATTTACACATCGTGCCTTTATTGCCTGGGATGAGAGGTGAGCGGCGAGCAGGGGAGCTTTCATTCAACACGTCCCCCTCACGGCTCGCTCGCATTGCAGACACACGCAAAGTAAAAACTCCCGCTCCCATATTTCAACATGAGATATTAAGGTTAATAGTCTCTTCTTTTCTCTCTCTCTCTCTCTCTCTCTCTCTGAAAAGGAAACAACATTGCAGGTTTTGACTCAGGAACCGGCGCGGCGCGTTCGCATGGTGGAGCGAGCGGCGTGCCACGGCCAATCAGCGCCGGCGAGGCGGACATGAAGCCGCGGACCGGATGAATCACAGCGCTGTCATGTGTCCGTTTCACGTCCTGACTGTCAGGAAGCAAATTATAGGGGACTTCATGTTGCTGTTTTTTCTTCGCCCTCTGCGTCCTGGTGCGGCGCCGGGCCATACGCCGAGCTGAACGGCAGCAATATGGTCGTCACACGGACGCCGCCGCTGACTGCTCGTCTCCCCGGTGACTTTAGTGAGACCTCGACCTCCCACCTTCCTTTAACAGCAAACATGGCCGACGCCTTTTGGCTTCGAGTGACTTCTAGCAATTACAAGAGTCATGCATCCTAATATGATAGCCCGGGATTAGCTTTCGCGCTCTTGATGTGACACACACACACACACACACACACGCCCGAGCTGCGAAAACACAAACAATCTAGGGCAAGCTATTCCAAATCCAATTGTTGTGAACATGAAGCCAGCTAGTTTCAGGCAGTGGGGCGAGTTTGGCCCACACATACCAATTAGGCCCGTTTCCAAAGCAATAGCGCACAATGCTGCCCAGAGGACTGCAGCAGAACAAGACTTTGATTTCCCTCAATGTGATAGTAATTTCATATTCCTCTGAAAAAGCAACATGGCTGCCGAGGCTCCGGTCTCCAGATGAGCGGTGGAGAGCGATTCACCACGAGATGCTCGTCTGGTCGTTTACACGCCGATCTCTCAAACGAATGAGGTATCGGAAGAGTGGCGTGCGCTGGGCGAGCTCCGATTGGTCCTCGGACGGGGGAAGGAGGGCGGCCTCTTTCATCGGACCCGCGGCGTCCCCCCCCCCCCACCCCCGACACCTTCGTTAACAACGCGCGTTTGATCCGTTATTGTCTCTCGCCTCTTCGCCCCGCGCGTCGGAACGCTCGAGCTGGGAATCGGGAATCAAGGCCACGAGCGGAGAGCGCAGCCTGTGGTCTTCACGCCGACTAAACGCCGCTGCGCCCGAGTCCCACCACAGCGCATCACACAGATTGAGGGAAGAGAGAAAGGGAGGAGGCACGTAATGAGAGCCAGGAGAATTACCACTCTCTATTTATAGGGAGAGCAGGATTGTTTACCTTCTTTGGTAGCTCCGTGTTTTGACGGGCGGTGAACTGCTAATGAGGGGAGGTGTCGCTCCTCCTGCCAGATCTTTGCATCACCTTCAGGTCTTTAACGTACGTGGAGAATCACCTGCTTCTCTCCTCCGTACATCTCCGAGGTCCGCTCGGCCTCCTCCTTCAATTGCGCTCTTTTTTTTCTGCTTCTCGTCATAAAAAAACAATCATATTTTTGGCGTTGGGAGGAGCGGCGGCGGCGGCGGCAGCATGACAGTCTATTCAGCCGGGTGATGCTTACTCCCGTGTAAGACGGTGTGGGAGAGCCTATTGTTGGAATAAATCTTCACCCTCTCATTTGAATCACTGGGAATGCTCCGCCGTTTGTCACAGGGGAGGAAAGGCAGCAAAGTACCCCAAAGAGAACAGAGGTGTAACTGTACGGAGGCGGCCATATTAGCAGAGATATTCCTCAGGATTATGTGGCCCTTCAACCCGGGCCAGGAATTTGTCAGCAGAAGTGCAGATATGGCTCTATCAATAATCCATGGCATTGTGTATTTCCCAACTGATGCCATTATACGGCTGGGGGATGACAGCACTCACCAACTCCATCATCTTATCCACGGGGACCAGGATCTCATAAAGCGCTCTCAACATAGACATCTCATATAACGGGTAATAACTCCAGCCAGTTAATACCGGGGAATTATCAGGGAGAGGAGCGATGAACCCGGCGAAAAAACCCGGGCGCCACCAGCGCGTTATGGCCGTGAGGAGGGGAAGGTGTAAAAGCGAGGAGGGGGAGGGGGCGGAGGGGGCGGGGGACAAAGTAGGCGAGGTAGGAAATAGAGAGGGGCGACGAGAGAGCATGTGAGATAAGAGGGGGGAGGGCTGGCGCAAGATAAGAGACGGTGGAGAGAAATATGCGGCGAGGGAGCGAGGTTGTCGTGTTAAACAGATGGGCAAAAGTTAGAGTGGGGGGAGGACGGGGGAGGGGGGCGTGTAAGGAGGGGACAAGGAGGAAGAGAGACAAATTCTGTAATGATTTACCAAAAAACGGCGTGCGAGCGTGGAGCTTTAGCAAAGTACAGCCCAGGTTTTTCTTTTTTTTCCACATGATCGAAAATCCTCGCATACTTTGTGGATCCTCCGTTCGTATTACTGCAGCCGAATGGAAGATATCTTTGCTAAAGACTCAGTAATGAAGAGCTTAAACTAGTAATCCCCCCCTAATCCAAATCAAAGCTGCCTTTAATTGTTTTCATTACAGTATCATTCAGATGACTACACTGACTTTACCGAAGCGCACAACTGTGACACACAGTCTGAGTGCTGAGTAAGGCGGAGACGTGAGATCGATCCCCGGCTTCACATCGCCGCCCGCTGTGACCTCAAACAAGTGGTGTGAGCGTACGTAAAAAAAGTCATGTTGTAAAGCTATTTTTAGAAGAAAATAAGCACCTAACCAAGGGAAATGTTTAGAAATGAAAACCGTTGCAGGTGTGTTGATATTTCCTCCTCTATTTATTAAAGGAACTAAATCAGGGCAGCGTCGCGTCTGCTTCTCAAAGCGTTTGTTGTTGCAACTTAGTAGTCCGAAGGCATCACTTCAGGCAGGCAGGGCCGAGACCCCCTGAACAGTGTGACCCATATTGCACGGTGTCAGCAGGTGGAGCCGTGCAAAGTGTCTGCCGGTGAATCTGGGAGGGGCCTCTGTGTGACTGTAAAAAAGTGAACTTCAACCAAGTTCATCAAGGAAGATTAATCACGGCCGCTCAGAGGAGAAACAGCAGATCGGTTGGTTTTGCGGAAGCGGCTCCTGGAAGCGGCGGCGCCGCCGGTTTCCTCATCGTTTCACCTGCTGAGATGAATCTGTTACAGAACAAGAGCAGGAAGTGTGCTTTGGTTTAATCCCCAGGATGATACAGCCCATATAGATCATGCGTCCCACATAGATCATGTGTGTTCGAGGCCAGGCGAGGTAGATTCTTGGAGAAATTGATGTTTTACATTCTGGCAGATTCTCCTTGAAGCTAACTTGCATTCACACTGCTCACTTTGTATTGTGGCGACACCTGTGAGACTTTAGAGAGCGACTCTGATCCAACAGCGTCTCTCTGAGACTCGGACCTGAGCTGCTCTGTCGTGTCTGTGTGTGACACACCTTTCCTGTAGCTCACTGATCCAACTGCTTGGACAGTGGTGCCCCCCTCCTCCCCCCACCCTCCCTCACCTCCCCCCCATCGTCCCTGCTCTGTGTCACTGCCCATTAAATCTGAAGTAACCAATAAGAAGCATCTGGCTCCGCACACTTTATCAGGCCTTTTAGTCTTAACCGTGGGCTGGTGCCAGCACTGGCGCTATTAGCAAGGAGAGGGACAGGAGGGCCAAAATAAATATATAATGATGCCACCCACCAAGCAAAGATATTCAGTGTTTGCATTTCAGGGGACAATAAAGGAGGCCATCTGTTCCTGTCATTCGTGCTTTATTGTTTTCCTCGGCGGGCCACTCACTTTGGAACGCCACATCAAGCCCTCCCCACCTCACACCCTCCGCCGTCCAGGCGCTCGCCACGCACGGCGTCGACAGTCAGACGGCGTGTACGCAGGCAGGAAGACACGCCCACGAGCTGCTCGCTCCTTCTCACGCAGACGGACGACCGAGCGCTTTGGATCTTTAGTAGAAATTTAAGACGTGGTGGAAAAAAAAAGAAGCCCAAAACAGACACGCTGAAGGGCTGTGAATACGCTCGGTGTCCTTGTCCCTCATGTTGGCACCAGTGGCGGCACAGCAAACAGTGCCAAATGTTTTCCTTTCATTCATCCTGCAGCAGGAGGAAAGGAAAGGAAAGGAAAGGAAAGGAAAGGAAAGGAAAGGAAAGGAAAGGAAAGGAAAGGA
>JAUESE010000002.1:4465761-4478312 GCA_032274725.1 Malacoctenus triangulatus
CATTGTGCTGTGGCCCCCCCCCCCCCCCCCTCCCCCATCCTTTCTACTCCAAACACCCCCTCTGCGCCTCACTCTCCCGCTCTCGCTCCTTTTTCTCCTTTTTCCCGGCAGCCGGGACCAAAATTCTCTTGCCCGTGTCAGTCTTAGTGTGTCAGCCTGTTATTCGTGTCATTTAGCAGTGGACAGTTTGGCCTGGCTTCTGTCTGCCAGCACCACGCTGGGCAAATCACTGGCTGTGTCACACCAGGTGATTTACTGAGCCGGCACAGGGCTCGTCCTGCTTTCTTGGACCACGGCAGCCTTTTGCTCTGCAGCCAGATTCCCTCAAAGATGTTGGGAATAAAAACATAATTTTTTAAATCAAATCATCCCCTCACATGACTCCTCAACCTGGCAACATGAAGCAAAGCTGTGAAAGGATCAAATATGTGACTGATAAAGAGGAGCAACATGAAAAGCAGGAGTTTGTCATGCTTAGTGTCTTCTTCTGGCCCTCCTATAGAATATTGACGTCTGAAGTCGGACTGTGAACGCGCTGCCTGTCTGAGTCCTTCCTCTGGACGATACGCAGCAGGTTGTGAGCCGGCGATCGCTCGCCGCGCTTCCTGACAGGCACATCCTGGCTCGGGCCTTTCACCGCGTTCAGCACGGCGCCGCTGAGCGCCGCGCTGCCTCCGACCGCTCTCGCGGTGGATGTTCCCCCTCAGCCGGGCTGCTGCTACATGACGGATGATGGGATGTATGTTTCCCTTTAAAGTGAGCGGCGCTCAGGAAGGGTCGGATCTCACTGGACAGGAGGAAAAGATTTTCTGGCCTTTGGTGAAACGAAAGTTTTGGAAATGTCAGCGAAACATTTCTTTTGCTGATTTGGCTCCTGTCGTTTACAGAGGCTGTACAGAAATCTGTGTACGCTACACATTCGGTGATGTGTTTCATCCTTTTAATCGCAGATTTGTTAAGTCGGAGTTGATAAAAGCAGCGTTTTATGAACTTGAGGGGGGCTAAATGATGTCTCCGCCGTGCTTCTTGTCCTCAGGAGGCTCGCTTGTTTTCTAACAAGTGAACTGTGACCTGTTGAGTAATTTGGTTGTGGGAACCACAGTCGGAACAGCTTAACCAGCAGTAATCTCCTCATCTGGCACCGCGCGCTGTGTCAAGCACAAGTGGGCTTCGTTTCACTTCTCCGTTGGCATCCATCAAAAATAGATGGAACTATTTTTAACTTATGTGAAATAATGCATGCGGTGAAAGGATAATGAATGATCAGAGCAGGTGTCAGAAGTATTCTGGTGTAAAGCCTTGGGGCGGAGGGAAAATTGGACAGATCTCGCTGCGTTCATTTATTCATGTTGGAATCTGGCAGACGTGGAGCAGAAGCTATGTTGTGGTGCAGCTTCCCTGCCGCTTAGACCCTCACAGCTAGTGCTGAGAGCGAGTGCTTGGCGAGCTTCCTGTTGCCTTCTTATTGTGCTGGTGGCAGGCGAGAGTCCCTCTGCCAAGTGGGCCTGATCCTCCCTTAAAGCTGCATTTAATATTTGAGGGGAAAGATCCACATCGCGGCTGATAAACGAGGTTGAGGGAGATTTTTAACCCCCTCAGACTCCAACTGGAGGACTCAGTGTTCTTCAGAGCGTGTTTCAATCTGACAGAGAGAAGATAGCTGTAGATCTGTGTCGGCAAGATGCTCCAAAATGTGTTTTTCAGCAGGAAAGCTCAAAACTCGTGCTACTATTAATCTCCCCCGTGGCTGCAGAGGGAGCTGAGGATGCATTTAATGGACGCTCCGGCTGCAAACGTGTGAACTAAAGTGCGAGTATTTACTGCGGCTCCATGAACACAGCCACAGGATATCGCTGCCATATGCACGGGAACAATTACTCAGGCTAACTCACACTTACTAATCCAGTGCAGCCCTGCTTTTAGAGCCGCCCTCATAAAGCTCATAATGCAAACTCATAAACAAAGTAATATAAAGTTGTTGATTTAAAGAATGCGCCACTCTGTGATGAAAATTTTATGAAGTGAAGGGCCACTCGTATCCTCGTCGTCTCTTTGTGCTCTTTATTAGTTCGTGGCCCATGTGAGCAGTAATGTTCATCTCAGCGCTGGAACGTCGAAGTAGCAGTTAGCTGTTTAGCTTAGCACAAAAATTAAAGGCACTTGAACGTGTGGGTGTTGTACTTCAGAGTCGGAGATGCAAAGGCAGCGCAGGGAAATGGTTTAGGAGGTTATTTGTGAGGCCTTGTTGTGGACATAATCTGCTCTGCAGCTTTGATTCAGCTTTACTGGTCACCAGCAGGAACTCGCACATCTGACAGCGTGAAGTCTATGAACCGAGTGGAAGGAAAAAAAAAAAGGCTTGGCGGCAGAAATCCTACAAATGTAGCTGACAACGCCGGATGAGAAGTGCAGACTAAAAGATTTAAGACCGATGAACTCGGAGTTATTCAGAAAGACGGCGAGTCACTGAAAGGCCACGAGAGCAACAATCCGAGCAGCGTAATTACTACATAGAGCGCGCAATCAGGCGTGAAAAAGGATGAAATATAGGACTTATTTTGAATTAAAATACACGAGATGTTTCTGTGCTCCGGGCCAGTTTTACATTTATTTTGGTTGTGTGTCATTAATACTTTTGAGGACAACTTTTTCATGGTCAAACAAAAGTATGCGAGTTTATCTGGTAGCTGACAATAACTGTAGCTGTTAGAAGTTTGTCTGCATTGTGTTTGTTTGTCTTAGCTTGTGTACAGTAATCTCGACCATTGGGTGGTTTTTGTCGTTTTTGAAAGGAAACTTTGAAGTAACAAAGTGTTTGTGTAAGAGAATAAATGTTCATTGTTCCAAATCAAGAGTGACACAGATGCGTCATGCAACTAGCGGGCCGAGACTCGACTTCCTGGATGCCGACGATGTGTGTGACATCTTGAAACAATGCAAGTCTCTCGGCGTCGTCGTGGCGTCTTTGTTTCGGGGCCTGCCGTCACTCCGGCGGGTCCCGCGCTGCCGCTCTCTGACCTTCAGGCTGACAGCGGAGCGCCGGGACGCCAGGCCCCAGAAACCCTCGCTAAATCCGTCCTCGTCAGACACGTGAACTCCGGGACGCGGAGGCGGGACGTCAGCGCGGTGACTGACGGGTTCGCTGGCGTCGGACGGTCGATGCCGACGCCGACAACCTGAAAACGTCGACGGCAGCGCCGTGCAAAAAGCGAAACGAGCGCGTGACATTTTCAACTCGAACACGAGGAGCAAAGGCAGAGAGACGGAGGAGGAGCGGGAGGTGAAGGGAGGCCTCCTCACCCTCCTCACCCTCCTCACCCTCCTCACCCTCCTCTGTTCGGCACCGCGGGACAGAAAGCACAGGCGCAGGGAGGCTGACAGGAAAGACAAAGGTTGACAGCTGCGCCTCCTCTTCCGCTCGCCTTCACTCACTCTGTAATAAGCACGTGTGGACGAACACAGAAGGAAGCTGCGACGGTTCTGTTACAGACGAGGCGTCGTGTACCGGAGCCCTCGTCTAAACTTCAGTCGGAGGTCTGACGTCCGTCTGATCGAGGCTGTTTAAAGAAATAAACAAAGTGAGGCACCTCCTTTAAAAAAAACAATTCTCTGTTGTACAATTTCAGCATAATTCACTTGGACTCGACTCTTCTCGGTTCTGGTCAGTTTCTGTTAGAAGTGAATGAAGCGACGAAAGATTCAAGTTTCAGCCTCTGACGAAGTATTTGTATGGTATTTCTAATTTGGTGTCTCTGCATGTGAAAACACATGTTGAGTAGATCCTCTTAATGCCTGGTTACATTGAGAAACATGTAGATATGACTAACTTTAGCACTTGGTCGCTCTTAGTAAAGCTTTTCCTACTGTCTAAAATTCTTGCTTGTGTTGTACGTCGCTTTAGACAAAAGCGTCTCCTAAATGAAACTAGAACTGCAGGATGATAAATAAGATCTGAAAGAAACTGTAAAACCCTTGAATTCATTGTTGCATTTATTAAGAGTACTGACTCTTGTTTCTGTGGTATGTTTGTGGTGTAAAAGAGCAGCTTGAATTGTTTTGTGGCCTTTTTTAAAGAAAGCTGAGATGGACATGTGACAGAAGAAAAGCTGCACTGACGATTCTCCAATCTTAATATATCTGCAAGGAGGGAAAAGGTGATTGCATCGATATCTGTTGGAAGAGTTATCTCTCTTTTTCCATGCGAGACGCGGATATTTCGGGGGGGGGGCGTACGGCAGAGATTGGAACGGCCGAACGAGGGCGTGAAAAAAAAAACATGAAACAGGAAATGAAGACGGTCCAGAGAGAAGCAGCGACACATTCAGCCAGTCGACCTTTCCCCCCCCCCCTCTCCCCTCTGCCCCCCCCTCCCTCCGAGCCTCCGGTCCTCCGAGTGCGCGCTTGGCGTGGCGGCGTTTCATGGACACCCTAAGCAGCGGGGACACATATAGATTAGCCCTCAAGGGCAGTCGGCCCGCGAGCCGCGGCTGCTCCTGATTACAGATTCAGCCTGACTGCTCCTTCTCCCACTAAATATATCAGCGCCCGCGAACAATACTCGGCTCTCTCCGGCCGCAGCTGAGACTATTGTGAGTGTCTTAGCGAGCGCTATCTCCACTGTCCTGCAGAGACATTAATTCACTATTTATCCGTTTTGACGAGTGCGACGCTCCGTTTTACGTCCGCCTGCAGTCGGGGAAGTTCTCCCTGTTGCTGATAGCAGCTGACGCCCGGCGCTCTCGTCCTGTTTGCTCAGCACAGCTCCGCTTTAAATGGACTCCTCCATCAGATCAGAGGAAGCCTGTTAATGCTGCTTTACTGGCTTTTAAACAGCGTCGAGCAACTTTTTTGGTGACTTTCTGGGGTTTTAATGCATTCAGGGCGACGCGCTGAGCCGGAGGTTTGGACTCTTATCTCGCAGGGAGAAAAACCTTTGTTTGATCCACAGTCGGGTCCGGCCTGTGGTGGGTTTCTGAGGCCACTCTGCCCAGAACTCAAGCATGGTGGTGGTTCTCTGGGATCCTATGATGAAGACGATGTCCAGTGGGAACTCTGCCTCCTCACCCACGATCAGCTCAGCAGGCCTCACAATGATATGTCCTCATAGTTTTGGAATACTCATAAGTAGGGATGTTCGATATTGGCATTTTTACAGATATTGATATACTGATAATATTCAACTCTTGATTCCAGATACCGATATAGTTCCCTACCCACCAGAAAATATATAAGACTAATTGTATCAGACTAACATGACATATCTCCTGTCTTGGAACTGACTAAACATCACACATACTTTCATCTGGGCAAAATATGACAACAATTTCAATTCAAGTGAGGCTATGAGCAAAAGTGCCGTATTTATTTGGTCTCCAACAGCAACTTGGATCACAGACAAACAGAAATATCTAAAAAATGCACCACATCTGTCATATTTTGACATTCAGTCATGCTGGGACGCTGCTAATTGAACAAGATCTGACAACATTTCATTATTCCGTAATTGTACGATTGTACTACTCTTTGTAAAATTATCGGTCCAAAAACCAATGCCGATATTTTCCCAATATTACATTTTAATGCCAATATCGACTGATAATAAAAGACATCCCTACTCATAATTTCACCCGAATGCATTGGTTCAAATCAAAGCTTTATTAATACTCTGCAAGAACAAACAGCCGTTTCTTTCTTCCAGCGCTGCACAGAGTTTTCTCAGCTCCTTTTCGATGCGTCATCTCCAGCAGAACTCTTTCTGCGTGTGGTGTCCGGCAGCTACTGCGTGATTGGTCCGGAAAAACTCCCATTCGGCGTGGTTAATGAGGCTTCTCGGCAGGCGCCGGACGTGGTGCAGCAGTGGGATTGTTTTTAGGAGCAGTTAAGATGATGAGGGAGAAGTTCCTCCCCGGAGTTCTGGACTGGAGTCGTTCAATAAGTGGGAAATGTCAGCGCCAGACTAAAACTCGATTCTTCTTCTCGCCGCCGCGGCAAAACAAACAGAAATTTGCCTGCTCTCATAAAATATGCAGCACTCCTAAAGGTGCCTTTGGAGCAAATCTCATCCCCGTCTTTGGCTCTGGCTGCATGGACACCGTGGATGTATGTCCCGAATACATCAGTTTATTGAGATATGTCAGTCTGGACCGAGGCGGAGGTCAGATTACAGCATCAGCGACTGTACAGAGCATCCTAAGCGGCTTAAATCAACATCTTGACCTGCATTCCTGCCAGCCACCGACCTGCGGTGCAGCACAGACAGCGTTATGTCATTTCTGAGGAAACAAACTGTTTACTGCCTCCGCGGAGGATTTTCGTTTCATCCGATGAGTTCTTATCGGTCTGATATGATGACAACGCTGAGCCTAAATGGATGTAAATGTGCATCAGAGGCTCCAGTTGGCGGAGCTCCCGTCCTTTAAGAAGACCTCTGATTGGCTGGAACGACGCGCCCGTCACTAAAGACGCGTCCATATGGAGGCATGTCAGAGCAGCCATAAAAGCAGCGGCGGCACGACAAAATGGAACATCTGGACGCTCAAAGCACCAAACGCATGCAAATCTGGGGATGCGCACACGCAGCGCCGTGATTGGCCGCGGCCCTAATGCGGCGATGGGCTTCCACGCGTGTGTGAGCGCGAGTCCGTGCCCGTGGCCTCGCCGCAGGATCTTTTAACTGCAGTTTGATCGACCGCGGCGCGAATAACAACCTCGTATCTCACCGTCTCAATGAATACGTCAGCCTGGACCGTGATCAGTCATGTGCCGGGATGACAGCATAATGAAACCTGGTGTGTGTGACACTCGAGTGCGTCTCCCCCTCCAGCGCGTTGACGATGGGAGGCGGGTGTGTGAGCGGAGAAGATGGACGCGGGGTTACGTGGGAGGCTTTTAGCTGATAGTTCATCAGTGGCTCCTCGTGCATGCAGATATTTGTTGCTGTGCCAACGGGGACTTCATCAAGCGTCGCTGCAGCGAGTGGACTGGAGGTGTATTTACGCGTGCAGGCCTATTTGTGTCTATTTGATCAAGTGGAGGGATTTAACACCTTGTTTAGCTGCGGCGTATAAATCTCAAAAGCCTTTTTTTTCTGTGCTGGTGTTGATTTAGAGGAACACTTTCATACATTTCAGTTTCCTTCTCTGTAAATATAAGCTCAGCCCATCCTCACCTCTGTTGTTTGAGGTTCATGTGATGCTAAGCTAACCATCTGCTGCTGCTGCTGGTCTAATGTTTCACGAGCAGGCGTGTCAGAGCTATTGATCTTCTCCTCGAACGCCGGCAGGAGGAATAAAAACAAACAAATGAGAGTTTGGCGAGGAGAAGTTTCTGCGCGACTCCGATGAGCTCTCAGAGGAGCTCCGGCGCGAGCAGCAGCAAACAGCCGAGTCGCTCTGTAATAGGACGGATGAACGCTTCAGCGCTCTGCGCTGCTCTGAACTCGCCTCTGTGGGCACTGGTCATGTGCAATAAGGTGGAAAAGAACAAGCGTTTTTTATTTTGCCTTTTCTCACACGCTGACTTTCATGACCCATTAATTCAACTGTTAATACAGCCGATCGTTCATCTTCATCGCTGCTTTCCCACAGAGGAGTCCTGGCACCAAGCTGACGCACAGAGAAGACCAACGTGCATTAGTCTGAGTTGGAGCGGTGGATGATTTAGTCACAAATGGACTATACATGTTTTTGGGGGTGTAAGAAGGAACGGGACGACCACTGCACCACCGCACAGCTAATATATTCTTTGTCCTTAAAAAGTGGTAAAAATATTAATGGAAAGTTTTTCCTCGCTCGTCCCATTTTGGTTCACATTTCAGGTATTACTGCTCTTTCATTGGTCCCAAATTGCTCACAAATTGAAGTCCGGCGCTGCGGTCACCGTCCATTACCTCTCAGCCCGCGCTTTAGGGAGTCTCTCCAAACGCTCAAACCTGAGGTCAAAACCTGGACATCGATATTCAGTTTCTAAACGTACGCGGCGACTCCTCCACCATCGCTCGCTGCCTGCTGATTGACTCGTTGTGGACGGCCGTGACTCTGAAATCTGCGCTGCTGCAGGAGCGACGCCCCGGCTGGATGTTTGCCACCCTTCGGTTTAACCGCTGACTGATTAGT
Source organism: Malacoctenus triangulatus (assembly GCA_032274725.1). Taxonomy (NCBI): domain Eukaryota; kingdom Metazoa; phylum Chordata; class Actinopteri; order Blenniiformes; family Labrisomidae; genus Malacoctenus; species Malacoctenus triangulatus. Next base: position 4,473,876 of record JAUESE010000002.1, read on the forward strand.
TACCTGGCAATTTCACGCCGTTTCATTCCTAATGTGACTTCCCGGGTGAAGTGACACCATCTCCAGTGTACACCGACTTCCCCAAAATAACAGCCAATGAAATGACTGTTCCGGTAAACTGGATTAGACAGTGAGCTGTCACTCAGTGTTTTTTGGAGGGAGTGATTTCCCAACAATAATTTGCTGACTGGTTTAAATATGATCTGCGTTTTATGTCCTTGATGCATAATCAGTGTTGGTTTTCTGGTGAATTTATGAGACTCTGTTCTGGAAATAGACTGAGCTGAAGGAGCTCGACATGACTGAGAGGAAAATGAAGCTCGTAGTTCAGGCGCGGGACGATAAGTAAGGTATATTTCTTTTATTATAGGCTCATAACAATAAAAACGAGGAAATGATTCCATCAAAATCCAATTCAGAATAATCAAACGTCTCTTTATTGACCATGAAATACTGTTTATGTAAAAGTACTGTACCAGAGAGAGAATGTACACCCAGAGTACTTTGATCAAACGTGGAACGAACCAACACGAAGGCCAAAAACGGCCTCGCGTGTCCCCACACAGCGGCTGGATTATCCTCCAGGATCGGCGAGGACGGGCTGGGTCAGAGCCGGCCGAGGTGGCCCCACAATACTGAATATTTCCTTTTATTCAGCCAATTTAACACCTGGCAGCTCCCGGCGGACAGAGGTCAAAGGAAGGAAGATGGAAGTGGCGTGTGTGCGAGCGTCAGGCTCCAGCAGCTCCTCTTTATCTCCCCCCCATGTTGCCCACATGGCCCGGCCACCTTTTGTGATTTTGTTGTTGGTGCGGCTGGTGCTGCGGGATAATAAGGAGCGGCACATCGCTTGAAAGAAGCCAGCAGCTTGTTGTAGCAGTGTGTAAGGAGCGCGGTGGTGATTAGTTGTGGCTGGAGGGAACGGTTCCCAAAGCGCTGCGGTGAAAGCTGCACATCTATACAGGTAGGAGGAAGTTTTTATAGGGGGGGCGGGGGGGATCGATGGTCCAGCATGTCGAGCCTCTGAACTTGGTGGGAGCTGGGGCCACTTTGAGCCGTCCGCGGCTTGTTGCTGCTTTGAACTGTCAGCTTGGGATCAGCTCGGTTGTAACCTGCGAGTCAGACCTGTGTTATTGTGCGACACAAAGAAACAGGCCATTAAAAAAAGGCTTTTTCTCAGGATTCTGACTTCATCAGGTTCATGTTTTTAGGAAGAGGTCAAAGATACGACTGCAGTCGATCTTATTGACATTCGTCTCCGTTTGCTCCTGTATCGCTATCTAACAATATTTCTCCATCTTCCGATGTTTGTAATTAAAGTCAGTTGAATTTCAGATCGTCCAGAAAATAATGTGCCTTCCAGTTTGTTGTTGTTCGCTGACATTTTAATGTCGGCAAATTTAAATTCTCACCATGAACGTGTTTGTTTATCTGCGAGCAGTTTTCTCACCAGTGTTGTCGCTGTGTGTGGCCCAGCCTCCTGGTGAACCCGGCCATTCGTGTTTTCACTCGGCTTTGGAGCATTTTAGCAACTCTTCAGTCGTCCTTTTGTTCCCTGGAGGCAGCGTTACGTCTCAGCTCATCGTTTTCTGCATCAGTAACTTTATTTGTTTTTTAGGGATTTTATTGTGACACCATGTTTACTCCGTCCATCATCCCAAGACAAACAGAGAGTTTGGAAATTATCTGTCAGCAATCGATTATGAACCAGCGCAGAGATGTGGAACGTGCAGCAACATTAGCAGATCTTTGAAACTGTTTCTTCTGATTTCTCCATTTTTTCTGAACTCGTGCGAGGAGATTTTCTGTTTGCTTTGTGCTTTATAACGTGAGATCTGAAGGCATCATAGAGTCCGTCTTCCTGGAAAGGTTCCCTGAGATGTTTAGGATGCTGATGATATCGCCAGCATCTCTCCGGCGTGACAAAGCTCCTGCAGAGCTGCAGAACATCTTGCATAACAGGTTTCCTCTCTGAGAGTCCTTTTGATGTGTACAGTCGGCGGAGAGCCTCTTTAACTTTTATAACTGATTGTAAAAATCTGTAGCATGTGTGATTAAATGGATTTCTCTGCGGGTCGCCATCATTAATTTAAAGTGTGCATTGCTGGTGCAAAAATTCTTATTTTTGTGCAACATTCAAAGTCATAAAAGTGAATTTTGGCTGCCAGACTTCAGAGTTAATGTCTGATTAAATCGTCTCATTTTTATTTTGCATTGAGACGTCCATCTCGTTTCACTGGCACTTTTGTGTCATTTTTTCAACTTGTAAACAAGTGAGTTGTTGTCGGCTCCGCAATTATTGCTTTTGGAAGCAGTTTCTGGAGCGAGCTGTTGTTGTTGTTGTGCGTGTGTTGAGGGGATTACGACCTCATAAGGGAACACAAATGTTTGGAAACGTCGTCCAACGCAGCCGACGGTCGTCACTGAAGCGGTGATTTCAGAGCTTCCTCCGCCGTGGATCTAATGACTGCATCCCTGCAGAGTCGTGGCGCTGCGACGCAGCTGCACAGCTGCTGTGATAAAGCTAATGCAGTTACAAATCCTGTTAGGATCCTTGTCAACACTTCGTCCATCGGTGGAGGAGAACTTGGACGGCAGAACCTCCTCGTTTCTTCTCCCTGCTCTCCTTTCTGCTCCGTCACGTCGTGACTGACGCGGCGCCAACGCGGCAAACAGTTTGTCCAGCACCTCTTCCTGATACGCTCGTGTTTGTCTTGGCTACTCGCTGAAGGGAGCGTGCCGGCAGTTTATTGCCCCACTGGGTCAGATTGTGGCCCCGGCGTTGGCATCGGGGGGGGGAAGCATCGACTCGGCCCCCAGAGCGGCGGCGAGAGTTGAAACACGACTCGGCTTCCTCTCATAATTCCGTGACAGAGAAATGAAACACGATCTCAAGAAGGTAATCAGACTCTCAAATTACAATTCGTGGTTCAGTTGAAGGGAGGAAACGGGGAGAGGAGGGAGGGGGGAGGAGGGGGAGGAGGGGGAGGGGGGAGGAGCAGCATTGTTTGCAGATCAGCAGAACGATCCCCGCTGTGTCCCTTTATGTCGCCGTGTTTCTGGCTGGCTGGCCGGCTCGCCGGCGTGCAGTAATGAGTGGCAGAGTGGCGGCGCCGTGTTGATTTATTGCTTGGTTGCCCAAATGGAACCTGGATGGAAAGTGTCTGTCATCGGGGCGGCGCCGAGATAGAAACACCTGTGATGCCGCGGGACAACTAACTGCTCCATCAGGAATAGGTTCCCGTCCGAGCCATCAGCCTCCACAACACACACACACACACACACACACACACGCCGACAACAGCTTATGGCGATACACAATCAACTTCCCCAATACTAAAAACCAAATATGCAGTGTTTGTGTGTGTGTGTGTGTGTGTGTGTGTGTGTGTGTGTGTGTGTGTGTGTAGGGGGGGCTGCACAGTCATTCGTGCAGATTCGCTCATCATCAGATGGCGCGGCACACACCGCCGAGCGGCAGTGCAGCCATGTGTGAATGCTGGAGACCTGCGGGCGGGAGATTTGCCGTCTTTCTGCCGAGAATAACCTAAATTACACATCACTGTCAATCTCCCCGAACGAGGCAGTCAATCACGCAGCCGTCTCTCATGTATTCCGTGTGGAGTTCAACCTTTTTTAAACAGTTTCCCACCTACTTGCTGTTGCTTCGCGTCTCCCGGGTCAAAGTAGATTATGTGTTTTGAAAAGTCTTCAAGTAGACGGAGAGAAGTTGTCTGTTTTAGTGCCGAGCATTCCCTCAGTGAAGGCATCGTCTGCATAGCAACTCGGCAGTATAATGAAGTCTGCTTCAGCCGTGACATCACTCGTAACACTTTCTACGTTTAGGTGGGAAGTTCTCTGACTTGGTGTTGACGCTCGCAACCGACCGTCACTCAGCTGCCAGTTATGAGTCCTCCAGTCACAACGTTTGCACTTCAATCCCTGATGTTTCCCCCCGTGCATGTGACCAAGTGTCCTTGAGCAAACGCTGAACCAGTGTGTGTGAGCACCACTGCATGGCGGCTCCCACCACCCATGTGGGTGTTTTATTCATGCGATGCTGAACGTGATTGCCAGACGTCGCCCTGCAGTGAGTTAAAGCGCCCTGAAGCCGCTCGGCCTGCGAGCTCTCTTCAGGAACGAGGAAGTCCGGCCGTTTGTGTTGGTTTGTCGGACACGTTCGATAAAATGTGACTCACTTTACAAGTCGAACTGCTCCTGCGGTGAAGCGCCGGAAAGCTCCGCGGCACAAACGACTGCAAACACACACTTACACTGCTGCAATATGCCAGCACTGAACAACACATCGCACAGCATGAGCAGCGCGATGCGCAGGTCGCATTGTTTCAGTATCAGCTTTGTGTCCTTGTCATTGGTTCCCAGGGGCACTCCGGGGGACAGGAGGGACGGGGGAGGGGGGGGGGGGGGGGGGGGGGG
>JAUESE010000002.1:5150341-5162508 GCA_032274725.1 Malacoctenus triangulatus
AAACACGTGGAGATTCAGCCAGGCGTCACCTCGTGATATGGAGATCGCTGACTCTCACATATCCAAACATCTCGGCCTTGCGAGTCGGACGCGCTCGGCGGATCGCTCCCGGTTGCCAGCAAAGCGTGGCGAGCGCGCCGGATTTCATCACGGCGCCGGCCTTGAGGATTTCTTGCGAGCGCGCGTTATGGCGCGAGACGCTGCGAGCGAGCGCGGGCTTTGAACGGGAAGGCCGGGTGGTTCCTGACAGCGCTGATGGTTCAGATATAAACACGGAGCCTGTCAGAGGAGAACAAAGCGAACCCTCTGACGCCGCGCTCTCATCCAGCAGGCTACATGCTCCTCCCCCTGCTGCAGGCCGAGCCCGCTCTTTGTTTGCGGTCGATTCGCAGGTGAAGGAGCCGACCTCAGCGGGCCTGCCACTAACCCGCTGGGCTTCTCCTTAAGCACACAAAGAGCCGGCTACCTCCTTTATCTTATTCCGCCTCTCTTTCACTCTAAAGCTCAGCTTTGTCCGCCGCTCTCCCTCCTCCTCTTTGGTATTCCCGTCTCCCCGTCTCCCCGCTCCCTCGGCGCCTCGCTCCCTCGCCGTCCTGCTGGCTCCATCTCAGCTCCACTATTGATTTCTGGACGAGCTGACCGCGGCTGCCATCGAGCACGTCACTCGTTTCAGATGTTTCTCCGTCGTTGCTTCTCGTTCTTTTTTTTTTTCTACCCTTTGCAGTCTCACTCCGGGAGGCATATCGAAAGGTGAAGCCTGAGGACTGTCAGTCGGCTTCAGTCCGTCAGTGCGCAGCCTCCGTCTCTGCAGTCCTGCTGCATGCTTTCAGTGTTTTCATGCCCAGCGATCCCTCCAACCGATGCTCATTCCAAGAAACTCGTTTTCATTCCCTCAAAGTCAACATGTGCAGGAAGAGGCTGGCGGATGTGTGGATGAAAGCAAAGTGAACGTCCAAACCGAGTATCTCCGAGTATCTGAGTGTGAAACAGCTTGAATGAAGTTAAATAAAAAGCTCCCTGGTGCAACAAAATACTGTTTGTAGTCCATCAAGTTTGCTCTCATAAGACTCAGCCAACAGTTCTGATCACTGTTTGTAAGTGCTCACGTTTGTGTTTTATGACCATCAAAGTAAAACCCGTGAAAGACTGAAACAATGAAGCTTATAAACAGCTGATTAGACTCTGTCGAAGGTAAAGGGAGATTTACCGACTGGTTTGTGACGTTCCTCTAAATGAGGCACATTTAAGTGCAAAACTTGCTAATTTTTTAATCTCTTCATGTCAGAACTTGATGAACAACTTCAATCAGACTCACTTCTGATGTTTTTACAATTTCGGGGGAACTTTGGAACACAAATCAGCAAGACAAAAAGATACAGATCCAGCAGGAACTAGTAAAGATGTGGAGTGAGACCACAGCTGAGGTGGATCATAAATATTGAGGCATTATTGAGCACGCTGAGTCGTTAGCGTGATTAGGTTTGGTGGAGCCTGGTGATGAGGTCGAGACTCGAGGCGGCAGAAGTGCCTCTCGTTCCAGGCGTTTCCTGCTTTATATAATTACACCATGCTGCTGCTGAAACTACTCGAACACTCGTAGTTATGAGACGTGATCACCTTCGATCTGCACAGCGCTGCATTAATCTACACAGCGACGCTTCTGTGCTTTCCGTAAACATTCGTTTAAAAAGGTCACGTTGATTTCTGAACGTAACTCAAAGCATTTCACCACAAATTGACAATTTATTTAAAAAACAACCGACTGGTGAAGCGTTGGCAGCGCGCCGCGTGCAGCTCGACCTGCCCGTCACTTCCTAACAGCCTGTCCACGCTGCCACGCCGCCCCGGGGAGCGCGATGACCACGTTAGTAATGAGGACGCGGGTGACAGGTGAGGCTCCACCTAGCACGAGGAAGCTCGTTATGGAGCCTTAACGATGCGCTTTATTATCCGCTCCCTAATCAGGGAACTTCTCAGCGCTCCGTCCAGGCTCGGCGCCGGGTTGCCATGTTGGCTGAGGGGGGGGGGGGGAGCGCGCTCGCTTTGGTTGGGTTTGACAGCTGCAGCGCGGCGAGTGCGTGAGAGGTCTGTGGAGCGCTCGCCGGCTGGATGCAGCAGCGCTCGCTTCTGCGGGAGTTTACAAAGGCACGCCGGCAGAATCACAACGAGATATGAAACCGATTCCTCAGCTCGGAGTTGAAAAGTTCGAATACTTTGTTATGTTGGTCTGTGTGCAATCTGCGCCTTTTCCTTTGCTTCACTGTTTTTACTTCCTCTCGCTGCGCGTTGGCCTGGGACCGCTGTCTATAAATGATGCAATTGTCGCTGTGCGGTTGTGTGTCGGTGCGCGGTGGATTTCCCCGCCTGCAGCAGCCACAAACATCATATTTGTGCACTAATGAGAGCCAGAAAAGTAATGAAGTTACTGCAGCTCGTGCAAAATGAATCCGGGAGAACGGACACCTCTGAAGGAGCTCTTTATATCTGCTCTCGTGTGGGCGCCGGAGCGCTGGGATGCATTTATTCTAAAAAATTAGTTCCAGTTTTATTGCTTTTTTTTAAGGAGTGACCATAAATATGACAACAACAAAACAAACCCGCTGGTTAATTAAGCCCACAGAGTCTCGGAGACTTTGATTACAATAATGATGGATGCAACCGCGGAAGAAAAAAAACAGTCGCGTTTTAAAACGGATCCGTCAACAAACACGACAGAAAAAAAAGCAGTTAATCAATCTTATTAACAGAAACGCATGAATTTAAAGAGGAAGAGTTTCTTTTAACAACTGAAAATGGTTGTTTTATGTTGGTACGACAACACTTGAAAGCGTCCAGTCCTTTTTTTTTTACTGATTTGAAGGTGCGTTCACCAACAAAGAGAGCAGTTAATGTTCAGATGTGTTTGGGTGACGTCGTTTGGAGAAGAAACAGGAAGAGGGAGGTTTTCTCTGCTCCGAGTTGAAGCGTGCGCGAGGCAGCCGGTCTCCGTCCTCGGTCCGAAACCCTCGACCGAGCCGAGCTGAATGTGGCTGGCGTGGAAGCTCGCCGCCTCACCTGAGCCAGCTGACGAGGGTCGGAGCGACGGAGTCCGTCGCGCAGCAAAACGAGGAATCGACGTCAATCAACGCGAGACGGGACTTCATCGTTTGTTGCGCCTGTCAGTCGGTCATCGGGCCGTCGGCCGGCCGCCGCGGAGACGCGGCCGCTCGTCCGTAATTGAAAATCGAGTTTTGGAAAATGTCACGCGGAGCCGTCCGTCTGAGTTCCAGGAGGGAAGTCCCCGCCGGCGTGCAGCAGCTCTGACAGCGCCCGTCAATCCTCCACTCAACATTTTTGTCAATACAGACAATCGCCGGTGGGGGATTTGTTCATTTTTAACGAGGGGGCTCGGCTGGCCGGCTTCAGCGAGAGACGGCGCCGAGGGGAAACCTTTGGTGATGCCTCGTCCTCTGGGAGAGCCGCTCTGACTTCCTGTGTCATCGATTCGACTGGCGTGCTCCCAGAACGTTCCCATTTAAAGCATCTTTCAAACACTTCATTTATTCAACTTTTTTAAAAGCACAGACAAAAAGGCTTCAACCTTTCCACCAGCAGCTGACTGACCTTTCCACGCGCCGCTGCAGGGCACGCCTGCCAATTTCACCGGCGCTGACTGAACTCCGTCAGGAATGAATCAAAAAAAAACGTGACCAGACAAAAAGCTAATCTTTGACTTTGTCGCCCACGTGAGCGGCGTTCGCCCAGACTGGGCGGTGGGACGCAGATTCACCTCCGAGTCTCCGCCGCCGCCGAGGTCCGACTGCTCCACCGCCGGCTCCGAGTGAGTAAAATAGAGCGCTAATCTATTCGGGTGTAATCACGCTCTGACCTGGTTAATGGAGGCAGCGTACCCCAGGGCGCCATGTAATCAGCAAGACAGTTAATAAAATGAACAAGACGGCTTTACTGATCTCTCTAACGTCCCTGACCTTCCCTGGGGGGCGACGCCGACGCACACACCAGCTCGCACATCCACACGTATGGAGGTCTGTCACACGTGAGAGAGGCTGAACGCCGGAGTGATGGAAGTTAAACCATCAAACGATCCTTTAAATCATCTTCCTTCATCTCAAACTGCATCGAGAGACAAAACGAATCGGCTGACCACGAAACTCACACGCAGAAAATCCCTCATTAGTTGAGACGACGCAGAGAAAACGTGCAAGAGAAATGAAAGTTTCACCGACTCACAAAGTCCAAATCTGAAGTTATGCAACTTCTTTTTTTCCTGCATCTGTCAGCTCAGCAAACTTCTACACGTTTCCAATTAGCTGCTGGGTGACACCAGTCTGGGTGTTACTCTCTCACAGCGCTGGTTTGTTACCTACACAGTGTGGGAGAGACTGTCGTCAGCCATGTTTTCGTGCTCTGCAACATTTTATATTTAGCTCCAAAGTTTTTAGGAGTCTGAAGTTGAAATCAAGAAAACAAACAAATGGATTTTATGTTTACTGAGTTTGATGATGCAGAGACACTTTTTGGACTCTGTTGTTGGTACATTTGTCTCTCAGCTGTTGTTGTTCTTGGACAGCGATACAGGAAACGTTTATTTTTCAGGTAATGGTGGAAACGCCTCGATATGACTGAGACAGGAACACGTGATCAAGAAAATTCACCCAGATCACAAGACGACGAGCTCGACCACGCAGGTAATCAGCGGGGAACGGCTGGTAAGGACCCAGGAAGGAGGAAGAAGAGCAGATGAACGCGCAACTTCATATTAACGTCGATCGCGAAAAATGATGAATGCAGACTGATGCAGGAGGAAGGTAACCAGGCAACAACCCGACAGTCCCTCTGCACTGATATTAGCCTCATTTAGCTTGTTTTCTGCAGCATCAGGAGGGTCTGGAGCATAAAGGGGGGGCTTTAGGAGGGTCTGAAGCATAGGGAGGGGGGGGGCTGCGTGGAGATGTTGTCGGCGTATCAGCTGATGGATCCTGTGAAGGGATCACGAGTGACTGGCGCGCTCTCGGAGCTCATATCCTGAACCCGAGTGTGGCGCTCCAGCCATTCACAGTCCAATCACGGTTTTATGATATGAGCACATTAGGGACCACCTCGGCGCCCCCCCCCCCGACGTGTGGGGACGTGCTTCAGCCACTCGGTGGATGACAGCGACGCGTAAAGGTGCTCGCAGCAAAATGAGAAAGTAATTCTGCGAGCGTTGGAGGGGGAATCCGAGCCGAGCGTTCGGGAGCGATGTGGCGTTGGAACACGATCACTGGGAAGCTCCCACCCCCCCCGCAGCCCCCCAGGGTCACTCAGGGGACACCGCCTCCGTGTACATTACGTCTGACGAGCGCCGAGGTCGTGTTCGGTGGGGGGGCGGGGTCTCCTTGGGGTGTGGAAGTTAACACTGTCAACGCAATATCACAGTCTGATTTGCTCTAATCGAGCCGTTCACGCCTGAGCGCCGGCGATGGCACAACAAAACGAACACGGTCGCGAGCGTGACACGAGGGCGCCGGGCCCGCCGCCACGCAGTCCAACGCCATCGGCAGCGCTAATAGTTATTGACAGCAGATTATGGAGCGACAGAAAAAGGAGGAGGACGAAGAAAAGGTGACCTGAAAGCTCTTCGTCACTCGTTCAAACCAACTGAAGGAAGGAAACGGAACGATTCCTGACGGCTCCAAAGGGGAGACAGGAGCAGCGTCCTGATTGGTCGACCGACAGGTGGTTCGTCCAATCAGCCGTCAGGTTCCGAACTCGCAGGAGAAGCTGAAGAGGAGACGGAGAGTCGTTGGAAAAAAGCAACTACGAACTCCAAAGACGGGGAAATGTCTCGTGGGACCGTCACGCCGAAGACCGATGGCGCCGAACGAAACAACGAGCCGCTTTCTCACAGAGCGCCGGATCAAAGCGACCGCGGCGAAGGTGGTCCGTGGTCAGGAAAGGTCCGGCAGCAGCAGAGACGACCGGCCGGCCGGGCGCTCTGAGGTTCGCACTGAGGCTGCAGCAGCACATCAAGGCGCTCAGCGCGACCATCAAAGAAACTCCTCCAATGTTTTCACATGTTGAACTTTTGAATTCCAACGAGCTGCGAGCCATAATTAACATCGGCACTGAAGAGGGCCGACGACAGTTCAACGAGAATATCTCACACCGACATGATGTTGGAAGAAGCTGCGATGCAAAATACTCAACAATTTTAATCAAAATAAAGAGGATTCATAAATATACTCTGATTAATATGCAAAATAAGTAATAAGTCAGGTTTGTCTGACAGACACCAACACTGAGCTGAAGGTGAATCTTCACTACATTCCTCCACTTTCACTCTGAGCTCAACCTTTTCAGAGTTTCCAAAGGAAGCAGCAGCCGTGTTTGCGGATTTCCTCAAATCCCTCCAAACAATTAAGTTTCATCATGTAATTTAACATAATCTCCTTGTGTGTAATTACCAACGGGACTGGAAAGTACGTTCATTACTTCAAGAGTTTAAACTCCGAGCAGCCTTTTTTTTTTTTGTTTTTTTGGTGCTCGCTCCGTTGTGAAAGCGCGGCCGTTTTCCCACGCGGGAGCGTCCTTATCGAGGACGATACAGAGGAGCTGCAGGAAAGCGTCGCAGAGTGTCTGAAATATTCATTCACATGCATCAAACGGAGGCTGAACGCAGAGGTGACGGACCGGTGACCTTCAGGACTGTAAACTGTGAACAGGAAATGTAAAAGACAGAGAGAAGAGGGAGCGTGAAGTAATTGGACAAGGAGGAGGGGGGTGAAACAAAAACATCGAGTCACTCTGGAGAGGAGTGAGCGCTGAGGAAACTTCTTTGATGCGAGCTCGACGTCGGTAAAGCTCCACGAGTTCAGTCGTGCTGAGCTGGAAGCATCTGAGACAGGAAGCGATGAGCAGCAGAGAAAACCCGAGGCCGGGGTGTGAATGCTGATCGTCTGTTCTCCTTTTGACCCCCGCATCCTCCTCCTCCCTTTGTTTCTGCTCTCTGTACTCGTGTGGGGGGGCCGACTGCTGGAGGAAAGGCTAATATACCTCAACGAGGGGGGACTCCGACTCTTCCCCTTTACTCCCCCCCCTCGTGGACTCGGCCTGCGTCTCGTCTTTACTTCCTATCTGATTTTTTTCCCTCCCGTCTGACTCGGTGTTTGTCGACTTCTTCCCCGCGCTCCGTCTCTCTCTCTCTCTCTCTCTCTCTCCCTCTCTCTCTCCCTCTCTCTCTCCCTCTCTCTCTCTCTCTCTCCCTCTCTCTCTCCCTCTCTCTCCCTCTCCTGCAGCTCCATTCGTGTCCCTCCTCCTCCTCTCCACTCCCTCTGACAGCATGAAACATGACCTCTCTCTCTCTCTGGCTGAAGTCTTTGCTGCTTTCGTGTGTGTGTGTGTGGGGGGAGACGCACATAAACAAATGCTGGCACACACACACACACACATACACGCACACACACCTCGGCGTGTACCACCCAAATCCCAAACGCTATTTGCCGCTGCAAGACGGCAGGGGGCTTATAGAGATGAAGCATGGGGCCTTGGGGGTGACAACGTGGGCATGATGGCGCTCCTCCTCCTCCTCCTCCTCCTCCTCCTCCTCCCCGACACTCCAGGGGAACCGGACCGTCGTAGCAACCGCGGCTAACCGCTCTGGGAGACAGAAAAGCGAGCGCCGTATTTCAGCCCCGCCGCCGCCGCCTCTCGCAGTTCATCACGAAACCTCCGACGCCGAGCGGCGCGGCGCGGCTCGACCATCGCTCTCCGCAAGAAAAACTGGGATTCCTAAATCAGATTGGCCGGAAAAAACACGCGGCGCCGGGCCGCCCCGAGTCTACATCATCCTCACAGAACGGCGCGCGGCGCGGTGAAGCCAGGCCGAGATTTTACTGCCGAATCCGCCTCGAAATGAATCATGAATGTGTTCGGCGAAAAGTCGGTAACGCTCATTCAGGAAGGTTACTGGCATCAATTAATGAGACTCATTGAAACGGCCTCAATGAGGGAAATGAAGGAGCTGATTATCAGCAGCGTTTCACTATCGGGTCCTTTTTCATGAGATGAGCAGCTGAAGAAATGTTTCACCTTTCACTGATTCATCACACACCTGAATCCAACACAACTAAAGCTCATTTAGATGATGTTAACGTGTCAGTGTGTCACAGAGAAACTCAGATTTAGACGTTGACCATCATCAGTGACTGTGGTGCCTTTAGGTGGGATTATTGAGTGAAGTCCTTAAACTTTGGACCACTTTGTTCATTCTTTAATGTATTTTTTAATTTTTTTTCCTTTATATTCGGTTTGTTTCTTCTGTTATCTCCTCAAACAGACCATTCACTTGTTAAAGCTGTATGTGTAAGATCTGGAAAATGTCTGTCAAGATATTATGTTTAAATGTTGAAACCAGTAAAAAAAATTCCAAACCTTACAAGCTGTTTCAGCTATTTTAATTAAAAGACGTCTTGATTCAAACGAACCATATAAAAAGTCTCCCATCGGACTAATTAGTGTTCTTTGTTTTTAGTCTCCAAATTCCTCAAACTTTGTCAAAAACGACACTTTGAAGTGACAGTTTGAACGGCACCCAGCCAGAAAACGAAGCCTTAAACGTCCCGTCTCAGTGTTGTCTGTTCAGAGGGAGGCGGAGCCTCACGCAGGCGTCTCTCATGTGGGGGTCAGAGACTTTCAGACAGAAAGCGTCGCGTTTTAGAGACAATCTTGATTCGGTTTGAGAGGCTTCTGCTGCTCAATCAGGCTGAAAAAAGGGAGAGAAAAAGGAAAATCAGATTTAAGTAGAAAGCCCAAAAAGAAAAAGGAGGAAGAAGAGACGGATGAAGAACAAAGCTGGTCTTTGAGCGGAGACGCAGCGACAGGCAGGTGGAAATCGGGACATTCTGCGGCGCGGATACAGGAAGGCTGAACAACAAAGCCAATTCCACTGCTGGTGTTCGCAATCGTCATGCCACGTTATGTGATCCTGTTAGCTCGCCTGAGTTATTGTAGTGGAAACATTGCAGGGTGGCGCGGCGCTGAAGGAGGCGCTAGGCTTCCCTGAGCCACGGGGATGGAAGGCTAAATGACAGATGATACACAGATTTAAGCACCGCAGGATGGCCCACGGCAAGCTGGGAGCCACAGACGAGCACCCGTCGACGCCAGCGCAGCCTCTGCCAGCGCATACTCAAACAGAGCAACTCCGAGGGACTTTTTGTTTTGCATTAGGCATTCACGCGCGCTGCCGAACGAGCACGCTCGCTCCGACGCGCTCGCCGTGTCTCATTTCAGGGCCGGCTTCCTCGCAGATCTGCATTCCAAGAACAAATGAATCATAATCGGCCCGGCGGTGCCGTTCGGCTCCTGAAGGCCTCCTCGCGCCGCGTTTACCCCGATCAGTCAGACTTCCGCCGCAGTGACGAGACGTCGGAGCCCCCCCTGAACGCCTCGCGTGTCCTTCAAGGTCCGCTGGACTGTGGGAGCTCCCACCGTCTCCTCTCTACATCAGCATGCACCAGGGGGGGCCTGGGAATCACGCTGTGCATCTAATCTCAGTTTAGAGTCCACCACGTGGCTCGACTCCACCGCTGCACCCTGGAAATGGATTATGCTAATTCCATAACTGGCTGGGAAGAAGCAGGGGGGCGGAGCTGCAAGGAGACATCAGCGGCGCTGCCGTTACCTCCCGCAGAGCAGACGCCGCTGATGAGACGCACACGCACGCTCACACTCCCTTTCATGTTACGAGTGTTACACGCTCGATGAAAAGAGGACGAAATCGCTCCTTCTTTTTGCGTTTTGGTTTGGAAATTTCACTTTCACAGGCAGCAGAGACGCTGCTCTGTCCGTCCGTCAGCTCACACCTCTCGCTCCTCCTTTCTTTGTTTTGAATCTTTTCTCATTTATGACTCTTCTGAACAAATCCAACATGAGCTCAGTGACAACATGGAGTCCCGTCGTGGAGCCTTCAGTCGCTGCAGCCGACAACGAGGGCGATAAAAGAGGCGCGCGGCGTCACGCGTCCACACGGCGCCGCCGCGTCCACGCCTGGAATATTTCTTAAAGTGTTGCGATGCCGCGTTATTTTCCACTCCACAAGTCACAAAAAACCCACCGCGTACCAAACAGAACGCTGCCTCGGTGAGAAGCTGAAGGTCTTTACTCAAATGACAATAAAATAAAAACGCAGATAAAGAAAACAACCTCCGTGAAAGACGGCGCTGTTTGTGCGACGAAACGCTTCAATCGTGAGCCGACGAGGCAATAAGACTGAAACGGCGAGGCGAGACGAAGAGGAAACACGGGCCGCAGATCCACAACACTCTGATCTGCACTCTCAGATGAAATTACTAAAGAAAAACAACAAACGGCAAATTCAGACGACGCGAATACTCCCAGAGTCTGATGTGCTGCGGCTGAAGCGTCGCTGCAGGAAAACCTTCGACTCCACAGAAAGTCGTCTCGGCTCCGTCGCACCGATCACAAAAGTGATGAGCGAGATGTAAAGATTTATTCCCGCGCGGTGAGCGAAGGAAGAATAAACACGTGAAGGCAGCTAATCAATCATCCTGTCGGACGCGTGGCGGCGAGCACGACGTCGGCTGAAAGTTTCACCCGTGTGACTCTCAACAACACGCCGCTTTTCTCCGGATGATTCAGGAGTGGGAGAGCGACGTCGGCCGAGGGTCCGACAGCTGCCGGACCGCGGAGCGCCCGAAGGATTGAGGCCAGCGCAGGTTATCGTTTCATTTGGGAGAAAAAAAACCGGCTCGTATCAAACTCTTCGAATCTCCCAGTCTGTGAGCTCCTCCTGCTGCTTGTTGAGCTCGTACATTGTTAGGAATTCAGCGCGCCCGCGGTCGGACCGGGGCTTATCCTCGGAGGAACTCATTTGGACATCGGGCGCTAAGCGCTCTGATTGGAGTCACAGTTTCTAAACTGCACGGCGAGCCGGACTCGGACCTATACGAGGGGAGGGAGAGCTCGCAAATGACATCAAACTCTCGGTTTCTGTAATTAGATGGGATTAGTCTGGGCTGAGGAAAGCGGCCCTCACCATGACGGAGCCACAGACACAATTTGCATAATTTAAAACCGTAGGGGGTTCGCGGCGAGGAAGTTTGAAAGAGGAATAACAAAGGCCTTTACTTTATTAGCGAGGTTCAGTCCAGGTGATCGGCGAGCGTACGGAGGAACAACACGCGTGCCGAGGGCGGCGTGACACCCGGAGGAGATCAGTCGGACGACGTCGTGGGGTCAGAAACACGCTCGGTGGTCACAGCAGCGTTTCATCTCCGTTTGTACAGACACACTTCGGGAGATCGGGAAGCTTTCGCCAACATTTTTCATTGTACACGAGTTTGTTGGAGTTAAAACTCGATCGCTGTCTAAGGCTGGACGTCCACATCGACGTCCCTCAGACAGGATTCAACAGGAAGCAGGCAGAAGACGCTCGGCTCCACTGAGATGTTTTACTATCACAGTGAGGCCCGAGGCTTCTCTTCAGGGAACTACCAGGAGGGATCCGACGCTCCAACACACACCAAAGTCTCCTAAAACTGCAAACTATCATGTCAAAGACAATATTATAACACTGGTGTGAATCTTTTATTAATTTAAGGCTGAGAGATTTCGCTTCTAAGATTTAACACTACAAACAGGAAGTCAGGACTGCAAATGAAGACGGCGTCACACTCTCAGATATGAGTCTTAACTGCAGCCGCAGAAAGAAGACAGATGCGAAGCTTCAGTCAGTCAGTTAATCAATGAAGGCCTTTAAGGTCAGCGCAGAGAATTTAGCTTCTTGTAATGATCTGCTGGAGCAGATTACACGTTTATTGAGAAAACTAATGTTCTGTGATCGCCGGGAGACAAAAGCAGAATATCATTTCCTCGGATCGTCGTCGCTGAACGTGTCCGAAATGTTTCATAAAAAGACCACCGAGCGTCCTGGCCGTCCTTCACCTCATGAGGAGTGTGTGAGGAGTGTGTGAGGGGTGTGTGAGGAGTGTGTGAGGAGTGTGTGAGGATGCATCACTCTGGGACCAACAGGAGGAAACGTTAAATTGAATTGGCTCCCACCTTGATCGGGTCAGCAATGTGTGTGTTTGTGTGTGTGTGTGTGTGTGTGTGTGTGTGTGTGTGTGTGTGTGTGTGTGTGTGTGTGTGTATGTGCGCGCGCAGGT
>JAUESE010000002.1:5271365-5283722 GCA_032274725.1 Malacoctenus triangulatus
GGGAGCAACTGAAACCTGGATGGCGTGGATGAAACCTCCGCACGCCGCCTTCCTCCTCCTCCTCCTCCTCCTCCTCCCTGAAGGGGGGATTGAGCGCAGGCTCACAGATCTATAGAGATAACTCCCCATTTAAATAACGTTAACACATGTGGAAATAATTAAATCCCTGCTGGGTCTTTCCCAGCATTATGAATCCGGAGCGCGGCGCCGACGTGCGCGCACGCAGCCAGCGCCACTGACACAAACTTCTTCCTGTGTGTCTATCACAGAGCCATCTTTGTCTCCACCCGATAAGCTCTGAATCCTTCAGTGTCTGTGTGCGTGAGTGTGTGTGAGCGTGTGTGTGTGGGTGAGTGAGAGAGAGAGCGTGTGTGTGTGTGTGTGTGTGTGATTGATGGAGCTGCAGTGGTACTGCAGAGGGAGAGGCTAGGTCAGATCACAGCATCAGTAAATGCTGAGTGGTGGGCACAGAGAAAAATAGACAGAGGGAACCACAGAGATGTACGGGGGGGGGGAGGAGGAGGGGGAGGAGGAGGGATTACTAAACCACGATAACCTGACAAAAGAAGAAAAAAAAACTTTGGGAGACGAGGTGAATAAATCCCGAAACACGCTGGCTGTGACTCATAACAAGAAGCAAGTTCAGGGCTAATTTGGTGATGCATCAAAGAAGACAAGCAGCAAGAGAGACAACAGCAGCTCAGCTTGGTGTGACGCCTCCCAACGAACACCAGCCGGGTGATCCCATCTGCATGATCTGTCGAAAGGCCGACGCTGAGCTTCGTCCTGATGGAGTCACCGAACGTCTCCGAGGACGAGTCAAAATCAGAGCGATGAGGCCAGTTTGGACAAAAAATCTGTGTCACTCGCAACAAAAAGGCTTTCAAAATAAGATCAAGTTTTTTCAATTGTGGGATAAAAACAAGTTTCTTTAACAATCCTCAAAACGTTTGGTTTTCGAGTGTTTGACTCGTCAGTCTTTCTCCAGCTTCACCACCACGTTTCGCCCACTGAAACACAATATCTTCATCACCCACCGCCGCTGTAATCAGATTGCATTGAGAGCCTGGAAATGTTCTCCAATCACCGCTCACTCTGACCGAGCTGGACGAGGTTTCTTTCTGCGGCTGCAGAAGTTGCAGCAAAAGATGGAAAATGTCTAAGAGAAGAAGGAAGCGAGCAGCTGAGACGCCGTGCTGCCTGTAAACTTCTCCACAAGGTGGAGAATCGCTCCTGCAAGGCAGTTTGTATGTGAGAGTTTAAATGACTGTTCAACACCGAATCTACGCTGCGATTGACTGAGGTGAGATTAAAAGTTTATTTTTCTCCATTTCTCCGTCTATTGACTGTGGAGATTCTTGCGAGAACGAGTCCAAAACGGACCTTAAATCTGCGCCAGTTTCAACCAGAATCTGCTTCCTTGACAGCCGAGTGATTTTTCTGTCTTTTCTGTGCAAATTTAATTTTCCAAATCTGTCTATCTTCTTTGACAATCCTGCATAATGATCAGCATCCCGTTCTGATGAATCCCCACAGGCCTGATGCTGGAAACGGGCACGTCAGCTGCTTTGGACGAACCCTCACAATGAATTACCTCCTTTGGAACGCCGTTCGCTCCGTCCGTCGCCGAGGCGTCCGCGCACGTCCGCCTGTGCACGTGAGTGAGCGCGGCAATATGTGGATCACATCCTTGTCATAAACATCTGTCATGGGAATATAGCCGACGGTGAGGGTTTTAGGACCGACGGTCCCAGGAGGGGGGGGGGACGCTCGGAACGTGCGCCGGATTCATAACGGCGATGGGGGAAATTTACATATCCAGCATGTGTGGAGCGGCGGCGAGACGGATCGTCTATCGAGAAAAAACAGATTCAGAATTTCACCTCGGAGCTTCCAGGCTCCGCCCCTCAACTCCAACGATCCTCTCAACGAGTAACCCGAGACATCCCGACCTCCGAGACGTCATCATGTAACAAAAGGGAGCAACGGATCGCTATCAATCTGCCAGACATCCTGAAGAGAAGAGGAGGTGAGCAGTAAAAGGGGGGGTGAGAGAGGGGGGGTGAGAGAGGGGGGGTGAGTCCACCGAGTGCAGGAGAAGCAGCACTTTGTTCACTTGTTGTTTGATAGAGAGAAAAACAATCAATGGCAATCTAAGAGGTGACACCGGGACTCCTTTCACTTCTAATCAACTAAACATGATAGCAGAGCTGCACTCAGTGCTGGCTGAATAGTTCCCCTGCTCAGGGAGCCGCTTTAATAGGAAACCTAATTAATGGAGACAGCAGCCACTGATACGTCCACGGCAGAGACAAACCAAAATAATTAAACTCTGACATTTTTTTTTTTTTGGGAAGTTGAGGCTTTATAAAAAAAATAAAGAGGAGATTGTCTGAAAGTAATTCCTTTTAAACTCGCTATCAGAGGCTGTGATGAGCGATAAAGACCGGCGTGTGGAAAGGACAAACAAAGAGTTTTTCGATTGCGAGACAACAGAGACGCTGGGAGTTCCTCTCACAGGTACAGAAAGGCTTCGGTGTCTTTCTCTGCCAAACACGAGACCCGAAAGTAAAGAAAACAGAAACGTTCACAAAGAAATCAGGACACATTCTCCCAGGAGAGGATCGACACACCTGCAGCTCACTCTGTAGGTTGACTTAAATGACTTCAAACAACTGCATGCTAGCAAAATGATATTACATCAGCTTTAAACTCTTGGCAATAAGAGCACAAACTTAGAAATATCTCATGTTTATGATACATTATGACGTCCATCACTCGTCCACGTATCTAATTTAATCACAACGTGCTTCAGACGAGAAAGTTAACCGACTGAGATCATAACAGAAACCACCCACAGAGACCGACGGATTCGTTTACAGCCGAATCAACATCTGCTGCATGATTTAAGGTCTAAATGTTGGAGCAGAATCAAATCGAATGTTCTCACACTGAAATTATAATGAGTGTCGAACTCGAACGTGCCGATGTTAACGGATCTGTTTCAGTCACAAGTTACATTAAAGACGCAGCAGGAGGCTCAGAGACTCGCTGTGCAGCCGGTGATCACGAGGACACGCGTGTAAATATACACAACACGCTATCTTTGCTGAAGTTTACCGTATCTACACAGTGTAGTGATTTTAATGTAAAATTCAGACCAACTCATCAATATTCTGTGAAAATATGAGAAGGGTTGAGATGAAAGGTTCGTCTTCACAGCTAATTAAAGCGTGTACAGCAAACACATTTAAATTACAGAAGGCTACTTGGAAATTTAAAAATAAGGGTTTTTATTTCTCATAAATCTGGCCGATGAATATTTAATGCCAGCTGATTCATTTAGACCTTGAAACTAAAATCAGTTTTTTAACGGCATGAATTATGCAAAATTGTTTACGTTGGAGGAAGTCGCCGCGCTGCCGGAGCAAAAACTGGTGCAGGAGGAAGATTCGAGCAGAAAAACAGCAACAGCACAGATTCATCAGAGTCACAGCGCCGGGTAAGACGCACAGAATAAAACTGCTGTTACTCCGGTGACGATCCCCGACTACGGTGGCCATAAGTGACCAATATTGATCCATGTACAAGATGCACTGGATTATAAAGCGCACTGTAGGTTTCTGAGAAAATTAAAGGCTTTTAGGTGCATTATAGTGCAGAAAATACAGCAATGAATCTTTGTTTATTGTCGTGTTTGTAAGAATAACTTGTGACTGACGTGTTGTGGACAAAAGGCTGAAGGCAAGTCGAGTTAAACAGATTCATATTGGAGAAACACGAGGAAACTCCGAGGTTGGTGGAACGAGCCACATTCTGATCAAAATACAGAAGATGCTCGGTGTTTGGATCACGACTGTGTTTCAACGTGTCCTAAATCTGGTCTCAGACCAGCTCCTCCGTCACCGTGTCCTGACGTTTCTACGCTGCTTCCTCTCCGAGCGAGGAAACAAACCGACCTGTCGGCCATTGAGCTTTTTCAGGAAGTAACGCGGGGGATCAGAAGGCGCGGCCCGCCGCGTTCCGCCCTCATGAAGTGCTGTATAAACTTTTACGGGACTTTGTTTGTGCTGCTGACCTTCTGCGCCGGCAGACCAACACTGCAGTTATAAAAGTCCTCCGAGCTGCACCGTCGTGTTGTAAAAGCCATTTGTTTCCCTTTGATTAAATATATTTACGGTGGATCCGACGGATGTCCCGCGACGAGGGTAAAAGGATATTTTGGCTGAGGTCCTGGAGTCTATTTCAGCCACGTATTAGAGCAACCTCACCCCCCCCCCCCAAAAAATCATCCGAAAAGCCTCTTTGCCGGCAGTAAACACTTCCTCAGCCTGACAGTTCTCACGGCGCGGCGTAACCGCGACTTCAGGTTCGCTCAGTGTCAGAGAGCGGCGGCGCTCCCAGCCACCAGCCAGCGTCCCTCACGTCCTTCTGCCAACCTGTTGTGGCGTCCCCATCGCAATGTCACCCGGGATATCCATTGCTCATTTTGAGAGCGGCGCATTAGACAGATGGGTTGGTCTATTTAGAGAGTGCGGGGCTGCTCGCAGCCTATAGAGCGCCCGATTCTCCCACGCTCGCTGTTTAACTGACGCCGGAGCAGATTGTTTATGACAGCTTTCCGGCTGCAAACAGCAGACTGTGTGCTGCAGGACAGCTTCTATTACTGCAGCACACTTCAGCACCAGCATGTACACATGCACATGGGAAGGCATAAACAGGCTTCCAAATAAACAATAATAACAGAAGAGGGGAAAAAAAAGGAAAAATCCACAGATCAAAGCGAACGCTCGAACACGTTTTCACCCACACGAGTTCACGTGTAGGATAGAATCGTAGGATAGAATACATTAGAAACACCTTATCACTTCTGCACATTCCTTGTGATGTAGCCATCAGAGACATCCTGCTTCGAACATCAAGCGCCGCTGCCTGTTCTGCCCCAGAGAGGGGCGGAGGATCGGGCAATTTTTAAAATTTCGGCTCTTTTTGAGTGCTGTCAAAAAAAAAAGAAAGAAAAAAAAAACAGGTTTGGTAGCTAGAGTGTGAAATTTTGCGACACAGTTTGTGTCTTCTGCTTTCCAATAATAGGGAGAAAAAAAAAAGCTCGGAGCTGGAAGGAGGTTTGAAAAGACGAGAGATGGAGCGACCTGAAAAAGATTTCACTGCGAGTGTTCCAGTCCAACAGTTCTGGGTCGCTGCAAACACCAACATCTAGCAAGGCAAAGTGGTTTTGGTACAACCGCGATAATTGACTATTAAACCAAACCACGCGCACGTTTGGCGCGATAAAAGAACACGATTGCCTTTTTTTTTTTCTCCCCCAATTTTAACGAATTGGATAATAATAAAAAGTGACGAGAGACGCACAAAATCCATGAAAACAGAGCAGGAAACGAGCCGCGTCGCTCCTCTCCGCGACGCCGCAGCCAAGCGGCAGAGAGCTTATTTGCATTTCTTTCACCGTCTTTTGAAAAATCAAAGAAAATGTTCATCGGAGAACCAGATGCAAAATTATGAACGTTCGATTTATTTCTGTTGTGTTTTATTTTCTCCTCCGAACATCAAAAGACTTTCCACCCGATCTCAAAGCCGGACGAGTTTCCTCTCCTTCACCTGACGAGTTCATCGCCGGCTCGAAGGATTTATTAGTTCCCACTGTTGTGAACGTCCCGCGTGCACACAGGAAGCCCATCCATTACTTCTTTGGACACTTAAGATAGTAATTTTATGCTGCCATTGAGCCCGTTTTCTCCAGGCCACCATCATTCCTCGTCTCCTTTTCTGTCTGCACTCGCACATCAGGGGAGCTGAAAGATGACAGATCTCAGGCTGAGGAGGAGGAGGAGGAGGAGGAGGAGGAGGAGGAGGAGGAGGAGGAGGAGGAGGCGGCGCCCGATAGCAGAAAGTGAAGCCAGTCAGGTGTGTGCAGCCGTGCACTTGAAAGCTTCAGCTGCAGCTCTCTTTGTTTCCATCTGTCCCGCTCTCGCTCTCCCCGCCTCCGTTTTTTCATCCCCCCCTTCTTGGTTTCTCTGCTTTTCTCCCCCTCCCCTCTTTTTTCCCCCTCAATCTCTCCGCCTTTGTATTCCTCGCCGCATCCCTCTTGTTGTGTCAGTGTGACAGAGGAAGATGCAAGGCTGTTCCCGTCGGCAGTGTGGATAAAACAGTTGACTCTGCGCTCGCGAGCACAGCCAGACTGCTGGCAGACACCGAGAGCCTTTCTACCGCGCGAGCGCGTGTGTGTGTCGGAGTGTGAGGACGCCGGAGCGGCAGGAAGCTGTGAAAAGAAGCATCTCCATATACGGCTCCACCCCCCCCCACAAACACCGTGAAGGTGGGCTCAGCTGCTCAGACGACCTGCGAGCAGCCCCAACCTGCCGCCAACTGTTATGAGACGCCACGGAATCAAATCTGGATTTATGAGATCCTCCAACCATCACATCCTGTTTTTATTAACATTTTTATTCCCTCTTTACATACAGGCCCAACCTTTACAGGACGGCGCGCCGGAAAATGTCTTTTTTTCCCCCCGTCTGGATCAGCTAAAGAGCTGCTTCATGATCTCCAAGAAAAAGGCGAGCCTGGTCCAACGCGTCGTTGAGACTTCACGGCTCGTCTGGAGCGAAGCTCGCAACACAAACTCCACCGTTTCTGTTGGTTTTTGTTCTTCGTGGCCCACCAGCCAACTCCTCGACCTGATAAACGACTTCTCTTCGCCGTATCTTTATGTATTTACTCTCGCCGCGATCGTGATCTACGGTGGACCTGCTGCCCGCTCCAGACTTCCTGTGAAGTCAAACGTATTAATACTTGCGTATCATAAAGTCTTTGCTTTGCCTTCAAGGTTTCAAGCCGCCCTTTTATTCCCAGATTATTAGTCAGTGGTCGTCGACACTGCGAGTTGAAAAAAAAGACACATTTCTCTGTGTAAAAACTCGATAAAACACTCGCAAGCCGAGGAGAAAAAGCTTCCCTGCGACTATTTACGACACCTTCCTATTTTCCCGACCTGGATTTACCAGAAAAGAACCGTTCTTTCACACTTTACACATCCCAGAACCGGTACCTCCAGTTCTTTCGCCTTTGAGGTAAAAAAAAAACCCCAGCACATCTTGTCATCTTGTAGCTGCCACAATGGACATGGAGGAAGTCATTGTTGGGGCAGAAAAACGAAATCCTACCAAACCAGCGTTGGCTTTGTGAGGCCTGAAAGTGTTCGGCTAGGAAAGTCCTCGCTGTGGACGAGAGTTTCTCAGGTGGAGAATCAAACACAGCGACGCGCCGGCTGAATTCAGCCGAGGAGCGACTTGATATTCTGTGTACTTTATGCTTAATCTGCGGCGGCGTCCTAATGAGGTTTGTGTGGGAGCTTTTTTCCGTCTTTCCAGTGAGATTTTAAGGTCACGAGCGAAGCTCAGACTGTGGGTGTTGTGAAGTCTGTGTGAACGCTGGAACAAAGATGATTAAAGGCTTGTAAAATTCCATCTAACTTGTGACTTCACGGTTTTTCTTTGTCCTTAAGAAACTGTTCTACTTATTGTTTCAATTAGAAAATAATCATTTGGAGCTTTTTTTTCCTGCCTTTCCGATCCATCGAGGTTTTCTCTGCAGTGAGAACGGAGAATATTTATGGAGGTTTTTCAGTGCGAGTGGGAACAGATCGGCTCTCCAACATATCAATGTTCCACAGACATGCTCTCAAACTCGCAGGCAGATCCAGGATATTACACACCAATACGCTAAACAGGATCAACTCGTGTGTGTGACATCTATTTGTGATGGTCTACCTCTGCTGGCTGGGATGAGAAACGCCTGAATAACATCAAGAATAATTGATCAACATGTTTGGTGGATGTGAGTGAGAGGGAGACACAGTGTTACAGGTGTCCCAGCCTCCACATGAAGGGAGATTTGGTCTTTTTTTGGAGACACTGAGTTATAAAATCCAGCTGACAAATCTGTAAAGTCCCACCGCATATCTGAGAGCAGGCGGAGGGTGTGAGATCCGATCACAACACGAGTCTCTGCTGTGTTTGATGATGCAGAATAGCGAACACAGCTTCACACAGCCGGCGACGTCAGCGTGTTGTGACTAATGTTCGGTGTTGGAGAGGAAACGACGTCGATCCCGGGACTTTCCCCACACGGATACCCACAAACACCCGGCGTCTCCATGCGTCTCAGGTATCCAACCTGGACATGAATCGATCACGGAGTGATGAGTGTGTATTTTTACTGCGTGTTTTTACTGCGTGTTTTTACTTGGCTTTACGGCCGCGGTGGAATCCGTCGCGTCACCAGTATCTTTTTCACCGCGTGCTTTTGGCCCTCGGCGGCGTCCATCTGGGTGGTTTTACAGCCTCTGTAGTTAACTGGCTGTTAGGAAGAATATTTACTTAATTTATTTTGTTGGTGTTTGATTGCTGCACATTTCATGCAAACAGCAAACACGCCCAAAAAGAATCAACAACAACCTATTTGCTGGTGTTCTTTACGATGCCAGATGAGAAAAAAAGAGCAGCAGAACGTGCTTTAATGTCCGTTATGCAATGACAATCCTTCGTCTAACGCAGTGACAAGTACCTGACAGGTGATGCAAACAAAATTCAGCTTTGGTTTGTTGTGAAATTACATTTTCTCATCCTGAATTGTATAAAAATGAGATTTGATGGAGAAAAGAAGCTGTGAACTGGAGCTGGAGACAAAAGTCACAACACATCGTGTTCATCACTCCACATTAGCATCAACACTGAACCTCTGACAAACTGACACGACGCGATAACGAATCCACATCCGAGCTCGAAACACCGACGGAGCGATTCATGTGAAAGTGGGACTGTCAGTCTGACGCTCGCTCAAACAATCACTAAAGTGGTAAAACATCGATCCTCACTGCATTAGCAGAAGACTTTGAATCATTATGAAACAGCAGCTTCTCTGCGTGAATCTAAACCAACAATGATATCGATGAACGTCTCTTTCAGCTTTGTGGAAGAGTTCAAGTGTTGACAATTAGAAAAAATGGAACTAAAACAGAACAATCGATTCAATTTCATTCAAAAGAGCAACAATAAAGTCAGTCAGTTATTCTGATAGCTAAACTTGTTTAAAATAGAAACCTGAATAAAACACACGAGTGCGAGATGAAGTAAAACTTTCATAACGTCCAAAAAAAACTTCCCGGCGATTGAAAAACTTAAGTGAAAAGATCAGACGGACTCTGAAATGGAAGAGGAAGATATAATGGAGGTGAGTAAACTTTCCAACCGCCTGCAACAAAAGAAGCGGCACAATCAGGATTTTTTTGGGGGACTGTCACAAAAGGACAAAATTAATTGGACAGAAGATCAAAGAGGTTTGGGAGGTGGAGTGGCGGCAGGGTGAAACGAAACCTTCTGATATTCTGCACAGACGCGACACGGAGGAGGAACTTCCTGCTTGGCTGTTTTATCTTCTTATTCGGGAGGCAAAACGCCCACGTGGAAACGTCGAGTCTGACCGACGCGTGGCTCAAACACCGGAGAGAAAGTCACCTGGTGAGACTGTTGTGGCCAACAAACCGAACAGAGACTCAGGAGAGACTTTATCAACAGCACTGATGAACCAGGAGGTAGTCGTGGGGATATTTGTGTTTGCTGTGTCTGATTTTGTCATTTGGAGACTGATAAATACTGTAATATTCACCATTGAACTCAGTTATCAAAGTAATATGCTGGATTCCTCTAAATTATCTCCAATTTCTGTCATTCTGATGTCTTACACCCAATTTTTCAGCTTCAAAAAGCTTAAAAAAATATTTTGTTTTACACGTAAAAATTTCCAAAAAGAGCAATTAAAATCTTTCCTTTGAAACTGTTGTACATACTCAAAAAAATTGTACGACTTCATACATTTTTTCCTTTTTTATGAGCCAAAATGACCTTAACAAGAAGCGTCTGATCATGTGGAAATAAACGTGGGAAAAAGCTTTGATTTTAAGGTTTACGGAGCTACAATTACAGCGTCTCTAAAGTCAGTGGGAAAACACCTGTTTTCAGGCTCACTAGCATCAATAAGTTGTGCGTATAATCGACAGTTCAGTTCGACGTTTGTACGATCGTGTCAGAAACGCACCAGAATAGCTCGCAGCGTCGTTAGAAACAGTTGTTTGTTCACTTTTTTTTTTCAGAGGATGTTTACAGTTGATCCAGATGACAGCTGTGTTTACATCTGACACCTTTAATTATACGATTCCAACCATTTTACACTACGAGCTCCATTTTCATCGCACATCATTTCCATAATAGAATCTCGTGCTCGTCTGATGCCGACAGGGTTACCGACACGTCCTCATCGCCGCTCGTCTCGTCGCAAAACCACGCTGACAACTGAATTATTTCATGAAAAATCCCATTAATTAGAGCCAATTTTTTTTAAAGCCTCTTTATGAGAAATTAATAGAACTAATCATTTATGCAGGCTGAGAAACATTGGCACAGATCATTAGATACAGTTGGCAAGTTTTCTGAAGCGACCTGCTTTTATTCAGTAACAATATCTTGGAAAAGGTCCTTATTTGGAGAAGAATAGTATGTCACGTTTACAGGCTGTCATTTAAACTGCATTCCAGCATGATCAGGAATTAGAAATCAGAGGTTTAATATTCTACAAAGAGGAGAAAACAGGCAGACTTTTGTCCTGTGAAACATAAAAGTGAAGGTAGGATCAGCAACTTCCTCAACCTGACAGCAGAAACACGACGCCGTCGTCGCCCGTACCAGATCATCGGCGTTGTGTCCTTGGTTTCAGTGTCCCTCTGAAAACTTTCCAGCCTGGCTTGTTTTCTCATTAGCACGCCGCCAACGTGTCTCCAACCGGCGAGGCTGCATGATCAAAACTACCTGCCTCACAGTTTCTCCTCATGACTGCCTCCCGACGCCACGGCTCAACAATTAATGCACATATTTGTTCAGAGAAGCTAAAGCCTGAGGCGAGCAGGAGCACCGCACACACACACACACACACACGCACACACACACACACACACACACACACACAGTTCAGACATGTGACTCTATCTTCAAGGGCTGTTTAACCTTTTCCATTCTGACCTTCGCCAGTGAAACTAAACATCCAACCTGAACCTCGTCTTCGCCCTGATCACTAGTTATTTCCACCTTAAACCGCCTCCCACCTCCTAATTACATGTAAATATACAGGAAATCACCACCACAGCACTTACACACACACACACACACACACACACACACTGTACCTTATAAACACAGTAAACTCACCTCCGAGTACTTTTCCATCACCTTTAAGTCTGAATTTGACCTGAGCTGACTCACTCGAACCCAAACCACTACTTACGTAACACACACACACACACAGATTGAACCTGGAGTACATCAGTCTTGTGTGTGTTGACAGATTCAGTTACTCACACACACACAAAGGCCTTTCTTTGTGATTACATGCCGACTTTGCATCGTTCCATCTGCCACTCTTCATTGACAGCAGAAACTCGACGCTCTCGTCTCCGCTATTGTCTTCTGCATCTCTTCCCGCGAGCAGACAAGGTGACGCATCTCGCGTCTGTTGGATAATGTGAGAAGTTGGACGAGGACAGTCATTGTGCGGACTGAATGTGGGCTGCAGACGCTGCCTTTGTGTTGATTTCGCAGCACCGAGCGCCACTCGTCCCCCAGCGCTGTAACTGGTTTAGTGCGATCCTCCTCGCCGAAGCCAAACCCCCGGGCGTGTTCACCAACAACTTTAAACACAGACACACTTTGCTTCTCTTCTCGTCTCTCCCTCTTTTCTTTTTTCTCTCCGTCTGCTTGCGTGGGACCTTCCCTTTTTTCTCCGCGCTGCAGCCAATCTGCTCGCTGCTTTGGACTTCTAAAATCTCTCACTTCTTCTCTTCCTTTAATTCCCCGAGTGTGACAACGCGCAACCACGCGACTCCTGACCTGAGACACGATGTTTGATGTAATTGCACATGAAGCTTTTCTCACAAAGGAGTTTAAAAACAACAAAAAGCATAAAACGCTCGTAAATATTCCTTTGGAAAGTGCATTGTTGTCACATCGCCTGATTTTTGGGTCAACATATGCATGATTTTAATCGCATTTCTCTGCGGATAATGTGTTTTTCCTCCCTCTCGTGTGTGACGGGAGCAAAGGTTCAACTTCACTTTCAGTATTTCAAGTTTTTTTGTGTATTTTGTGGGGAAACAAAGAAAAAAGTTCGTTTGGAAGAAAGTTTGTGTAAACTTTACTTTCTTAGGGAACGAAAAACCCTCTCACACACACACACACACACACACACACACACACACACACACACACACACACACACACACACACACACACA
>JAUESE010000002.1:5308546-5320361 GCA_032274725.1 Malacoctenus triangulatus
GCGTTCGCAGGCTTTCTTCGCTGGTTTATTATTCATGCAGCCATGCATTCTTCATTCATTCAGCTGTGATGAATATTCGATGTGGACATAAAAGGGGGGGGGGGGGGGGGGGGTTGCCCCGCAACTCCACCTCCATGATGTAATTCACTGACACAAACGCCGGCCCGGCGAACAACACTCTCGCTGACACGAGCACTAACGCATGTGCCGGTACAGTTTGGGTGGACGTGCGTGGCCTCCTCCCCCTCCTCCTCCTCCTCCTCCTCCTCCTCCTCCTCCTCCTCCTCCTCCTCCTCCTCCTCCTCCTCCTCCTCCTCCTCCTCGAATTTGCATGAAAGCCTTCTGTTTAGGAGAGCCAAAACAAGGACGTCTCCGTCGTCGGCCGCGTATCTGCAAAATCAACTTATCCTCCAAGTGGGTTTTTTTTTAAAAAGGCACTCAAAGCAATTTAAATAGTTTGTCTAAAGGAACGTCACGCCGCGCTGACGGGCCGTTCCAGGATTTGCCGAGGCTCGGTAAATCGCGAGTATGACGAGCGTTCAGATTTTCCACACCCTGCATCACAGCACTTTGATCCTTCCTTTCACTTCTAATCCGATAACCCCGCCCATAGTGGGAGGTATGAGGCGGGGTGGGGGGGGGGGTTCCTGTAAGCACGCCTGTGTTTTCCCTGCTGCTGCATGAGGACACACGGTGGAACACGCCGGAAACATGCTTCTTCCTGCTCGGTGAAAACACGGATCTGCCTCTCGGGATTCGAGGAAGCAGGAACGCGGACGTCCTGCTGACGGTGTCTGTGTGTCTGTGTGTGTGTTGGTGAGCGATAGCAGCAGCGCAGGACCTTTAACACCGACTGTTTACTCCCGAGGAGCAACTCAAAGGTCAACGCATGTTTAGAAGAGGCTGCTGCATGAATACGACTTCTAAACAACATCAAGGGACTTCTTGATTACTTGTAGCACAACAAAATCTAGAAAAGTTTGCACTTTTCCGTGACACTTGGTTATAAATTCCTCACAATGTGTCTTAAAAAAAACATTTCTAAATATTTCTCTGAGTAAACTGACCTCGTTTCACTGACATAATTTCACAGGTTTGTGTCTTGAATTTGAGCAAACTTTTGGTTTTTTTTTCCACAACTCTGCATTTTTCACACAAACAGGCCATAAAACCTAAAGAACTGAACTGAGAATCGGCTGCGCTGGAGCTTCAAACTGCTGTCTTTTGTGTTTATCTTCTGCCGTGCGCACATTTCACTCACACGCTGTCCCAACAAAATTAATCTGCCTCTCACCCTTTCACAAACACCTCTCGTCTGGCTCGGGACTCGCACGTGCTCGCCTACTTATAGAAAGCCTTTCTGCTTCGCCTGCTCTCTGAATTCATGCATTTCTAAGTGGCAAAACAAACTCTGAAAGCGTTGCTGTATTTGCTAATAAACGTGCCTGCTGAACCCGCCCCCCCCCTCCGCCGCTCCTTCCAGGCCCCGTAAAGACAAGTGTGCTCTCGTAAGTGTGTGAGGGTCCCAAAGAGCGAGAGAAATAGAAAAGATAACGCGATTTTTCATGTCTGCAATACAGTGTGATCACTGGGGGGACGGGAGGGGGACATAAAAAGATAGAGGGGAGGAAATTCGTTGTGTGCCGAGACGGAGATGAAACGACACACAGGAGGCCGTGTTTGTTTCCAGGGTTAGTTGTTAGCAAAGACTTTGTGTAAAAACTAATGAAAAGTGTCAGTGCACACAATACGGAAGAGAGATCGAGCACAATAAAGCGGCGCCGAGCACCAGGGGCCGATGGCGCGCATCAGAGTATACGGCTTGTTTCCTCCCGCATTGATCCTGCAGCGCGTGCTTAACACGGCCATCGATTACCAATCGAGACTTGCTCAGCTCGCGCCGCGCTGCTTATCAATGCAGGGTCAAGAGGCCGCTCTATCATTCATATTATGTTCCAGTCAATGCAAGCGGAGCCCCGTCCGGGCTCGCTCGCCTCCTTTATCTTAACCCCTCAACACACACACACACACACGGCCGGCAGCTCAGCCAGCGTGAAGCGAAACATGGATTGATTTCAAATGTTAACTGAGAAGTTGTACATTTCTTTTTAGCAGTAAATGAGTGAAAAAAATGTATGTGAAGCAACATTTTTGGACTAATTTCATCAAAATGTTGCCTGAAAGTTTTACAGAGTGAAGATAAGCTGAAATCATTCAGGCTTGGGTTGATTTTTTACAAGAATAGAGAAGCGTCATCAGCGTACAATAACGGCAAAAAAAGGGGAAATTGATGCTTATTGTTGACGCCAAAAGTTTACTTCATTTTTTTAACATGAAGCATGAAAAAAGACTTGCTGAATACTTTTGTTTTGGCGAGCCAAAGCCAGGTTTGGGTAAATTTATTTGAATATAAATAAGCAAAAAGGTTGAATACACAAAAATCTCTTTATCTGGATAAAAGTTAGTTGTTTGTGAGTCAAAAACTCAGCCGGTTGACTAGATAAAGCTTGACCAGCTGATCAGACTTGGACGCTGCAGCTCTGCGGACTCCTCGTGCTCGTGGCGCTCACAGAGTAAAGCGCGGCGTGCTTCTCGCTCGGCTAACGTAGATGAAAGGATCCGGCGTCCTGCTGCAACGCTCGCCTCTCCCGCTGCAATCCGAGGAGGTAATTGAGCGTTAATTGAGCGCATCGTCAGGGAAGGAAAAAAAAGAAACAACGCGAGCAAATGAAAACACAAAACAAACCATCAGACGCCTGTTGTCCGTTCAACAGATCCGACACTTGTCGGCGCACGGCCGCCACTGTCCATCACGGGGCCGCGTGCGTTTCCCTGGACACAGCAGACGTGGCGAGCTGGGTTTATGCTGCCATCACTCACTTTTCTCGCGTCTCTGCGCACTGAGCTTCAGTCTCCTCCGGCCCGAGTGTTTCCTTCACATCTCTGAGTCATCACTTTAATATTCCTCTGCCTCAGATTCTCTCCGTTTCATTTCTACTTCCTCAAATTTCCTTTCCTTCCACCCAATCCGCTCAACCTCGGTTGTTCATATTCTCATTGTTCCTCATCTGTCTCTTTCTGCCTCCCCTCTTGTCATCTCCGTATGCCGGTCACCTTACGTGGTGGAGCGGCGCAACGGTACAGGCGAGCGCCAAAAAAGAAAGAGGACACCATGAATAGTAATTTAGTGGAGTGCGAAGCAGAAGAAGAAGAAGGGACAGCTTATTTCCATCGTT
Source organism: Malacoctenus triangulatus (assembly GCA_032274725.1). NCBI lineage: Eukaryota > Metazoa > Chordata > Actinopteri > Blenniiformes > Labrisomidae > Malacoctenus > Malacoctenus triangulatus. The sequence goes on from JAUESE010000002.1 coordinate 5,311,783, forward strand.
CTCTCTTTCTCTCGTATCGCTCTCGTGGCCCTGCAGGATTACGCATAATGTATGCACACCCACAGAGTCGCTCTGAGACACAAGGCCAGAGAGGCAGACAGAGAAACAGACAGATGGAGGGAGAGATACACAGGAGGTGAGAGAAAGAAGGGAGACGAGAGAGAGAGAGAGAGAGAGAGAGAGAGAGAGAGAGAGAGAGAGAGAGACCAGCCAGAGTTCAGGAGACTTCCAAGTTAGTTTGTGTGAGAGGAAGATTTGCTCGTTAGATGCATCGAGTTTGTCCTCCTTTGTACTTTTCTAACTTACAAACAAATCAGATCAACATTGAAGCACAATAAGCTGTCGTGGGAATACATAAGGGGGGGGGGGGGTTACAAGCCCTCCATTGGAGCAACCCCAGATTGACCCGCCATGCAAAAATGATCGCCTCCATCCAACTCCAGTTTCACCGAGATAACAAACTCGTGAAACTTCAAGGGAGCGACCGCCCTTCCGGTGACGACGCAGAAGGAAAATCAAACCGCAGCGCTGATGGAGGAGTTCATGTGACACATGGTAGTGGTTCAGACAGTTAGATTAATGCTCCGTCTCACTGACAAATATGCTCTTTGATCTGCCTCAGACAAAAAGAGGTAGTCGGCAGTAGTCTCCGCAGAGCTGAAAGTGCTATCAATCTTCCTGTTGTACAACAGGGAGGTGATCAAAGGGATTAATTGTGTTTCTTTCAGGGCAAATCTACGAGACGTGGAGAGACGATCGGAGACGGAGTCACGTTTTCTTTTTTTGTTTTTGACATTTGTCACGAGATTTTCACGACCATTTTCTCGCCTGGCGCTCTACAGAAACACCTACAAAGTCAGCTCCTTCCAAATCTGATGTTGGCACAGCAAAATGCAATCAACAGCTTTTTCTTCCTGGTACAGCTGTGCACGTCTGGTCTGCGTTTCAGATAAATCTGTTGGATTGTGTAACAGCATGGATTGAATTTTCACGTATAATGAAGGAACACTCCCCCGAGGATTGTTTTCCCCCAGGAGGGAGACGCAATTGTGTTTTCCAAGTCGCCTCGATGCCGCGCTTCGTGTGATCCTGTGGCTGCGCTGGTTTAATTAAATGTTGATGCTGATATCAGTATTAATGACTGGAAACATAATTGGCTGACTCCCCTGATCAGACACAGAAACCCTCTTTTCTTTCCCTCTCTTGTCAGCGTTAAGTCATCCACGGAAACAACAAACACGTCTTCCAAACATTTACACTCATCGCAAACAATGTGGAATTTTATGATAATAGAAATTTGTTTGTTGTTGTTGCAGCAGTTAGATCGTAGAAGCTCCGACCGCTGCTGCTGTCAGAGCAGCTCGATACGTCTCAGACTTTTAACCCACTTGTTGCACTTTAAGCATTCATCAGGATTCAGAAAGACACTCGAGCCGTTTTCTATTTCGTAACATTCACAAACAGTTTAATGCGGCTTACTTCGACGATATCCAGCAAACACAAACTTCTGCTGCATCTTTTTATGCGGCTCAAACAGTTTGACTGACGTAACTTCCCCCGAGACCGTCACTCAACGGTCGGACGGCTCTGAAACATCTGTCGACGTCAAAACAACATGAGGCAACACTTTCAAAGGAGCGGTGCTTTTCAGCACACGGACACTTAAAACACTGAGTATTCAAAAGTACTTTTCAACTGAGGATCTCGGCTGAAAGGAAAATTATAGAACTGTCAACAGAATAACTCAAAAACGCCTCAACCGATCTGGATGAAATTTACAGGATGAATGAGCAGAGGAACAATGAACGTGTGAACAGATTCTGGTGGTAATCTGGTCATTATCTGATCCAAGCTGATGAAAAATGTCAATTTTGTGGCAAGTGTGTAAAGTCCTACTATCGGCCTCACTGCAGGCGTCTTGGAGGTGTGCCCTCTATCGAGTGCCTCTCTAGTTAATTTTTGAACATGGTGGAGTCTGGTTGTGAAGGAGTGAACTCCTAGAAAATATTAAATTGGTTTGTAACAGTGTTCCAACAAAGCATCTACAGCAAAAAGCAGCAATCCTGAGAAAACTTCAGCTTTATATGATATTTATTCCCCTTTTTACTGCACTGCTGTGAAAGATAAAACACGTATTGTGCGTAAAAACAGTCGTACTTGCTCGTAAATGTACACACACACACGCACACACACGCACGCACACACACGCACTCTCCAAATCTTCAGAAGGACAGATTTGCAGCGAAACAGTATCGGCTGAATCAGAATGGAAAGCCTGTTTGAGAGCCGGCGATCAAACTGTCTGGTGGAGACGATAATAACAGAAGCGTATTTGGGTTGTGAGGAAGACTCCAACAGACTGAGGGTGAGGAGGGCACACTTATTTTTCTGAAGACTATTCTTCAAAGTTTGACAGCTGCGGCTGACATTAGACGGCGAGCGTGCCAGTTCAAATGTCTCCCAGTTTTTGCGTTGAGGGCGTGCACGAGGCCACGAGCACCGCGGGACACACGAGGTGATTTGCGAGCGTGTTAAAGAGCATCGTCGAAGGAGTTCAGCGCGTAGGAGCGCACGCACGAGTGTGTGTGTGTGTGTGCGCACGCGTGTGTTTGTGTGTGTCTTTGCACCGCCCTCCACCTCGAGGCTTACAGTCAATCCCACTTTGGCAGAGTAATGGCCCAGGTCCCGATTGAAGTTACCCTTCATTAGCAGGAGAACAACGTTAAAGCAGGGATAGTTTGGATGAAAGTATTACGCCGTAATTCAGAGGGGCCGAGTTTTTTTTATTTTATCAAGTCGAATATGAGAGGGAAAGGGCCTAATGGTTCGAATTGCCGGGAAATTACAGCTGCGACTCACACTTCAAAAGACCGCGATATTCCCCTGGCCTTTCTGCTCAGATGTGCTGAACTCTCTTTAGATGGAGCTTGTACATCCCAGATACACTTTCCAGCCCTAATTTCAGCCAGCCTCCCGTCGCTCTCTCGCTCTGACCTCTGCAAAAAAAGAAAAAAACCCAAACAGACCCGACAAAATCTCCCTGACATGTTGGAGGTGAGAGTTACGTCGACATCCCTGAGGTCACCGGAGGTTTCAAAGCGTTTTTTTCCATGAATGAATCCGTGCCACGCCGGCCGACGCTCCCCTGTAACGTCTCTTGAAGGCGTTGCTGCCTCGGCGCGGCGCAGCAGCAGGTGTTCAACCTCATTTTCCAAGGAAAGGTGGAAATGTACAAGTGCAGCGATTTTTGGCAGCAAGGTGGTGACACGTTAATGGAGGAGGTTTTCAAGTAAAGGGCAACAGAAAATGCCAGTGATGTGTCGTTCTGCATACGCCGAGATGCTGCATTTTAAAACGGATCGTGTTCACAAAGAGACGAAGAACCAATAAAGTCCAAAATATCTCATTAAAACAAGACAGTTTTTGTTCTTTTCTAGAAAAATCACATATATTAAGGATGTTTTAAGTAATTAGCACCAGGCTAGTTTCCCCTTTAGGAGCGACTGACAACAGGAGATTATTTCTCAGAAGGACTCCGAGGTCGTGACCTCTGGCTTCACGCTGAACTCTCCCCTTCCGGAGAGAAATTTACACATGGCAGCCGAGTCACTCCGAGCAAGCTGAGCAAATGCTATTTTCAGATTACTCTGCCAACGAGCTTAACGGTGCCAATTAGAAGTGGTCTTTCTTCCCGTGCTCGACACCTTTAAGTCCGGGGGGGGCTCATCAAGGCTCTGCCCCCGCTGCGAGTGTGCTGCCGTGAAGACCTTGGGTTACAGGAGGAAGGGCGTGACGCAAGCCCCCTGCAAATGGATGCTAAGAATACCCGGCACCTCGCGGCCCGGCCCGGGCGGCGCCCCTCCGTGTGTGAACCTGCGAGTGTCGGAGGGCGGATTAGCAGGGAAGCGAGGCCGGAGCGGAGATCAGGTCGGAAGACGTAAACGGGAAGACGGTGAAGCGTGAGGAGCAGAAACTTCAGGGTCCAAGTCAGAAACAAAGAAGAGGAAGAAGGCCGTCCCACTTTCAGCGTGACATCCTTCAACAGTCTGTTTGATAGACTCTCAGAGGACTTCCCTCTAAACTCATAACCCTCCTCCTACCCTTATTTCCATCATCTCTCAATCTCAGGGCCTCTCTCTCAGTCTTTTATTCAATCTCTCCATCTGTCCGTCTGCATCTCTTTATCTCTCCCTCTCTCCGTCGACACGGCGATACCCCCCCCCCCTCCTCCTCTTATCTTCGCTGTGTCTTTCTCCATCTCTGTGTTTGAATCCTCACATCTGTTCTCCTTCCTAAACCAATTAAGTGCTGTCTGCAATTACCCCCTTTCACTTTGCGTCTCCTGGTCTCAGAGAGCTTTGAGTGTGAGCGCGCGCATAATTGTGCTTGTGTGTTTATTCCACTTGAGGGAAAAAAGGTTTTCTTATTTTCCTCCGAAACTTCAGATCATTTTTTTTTTTAACTCTTGCAATCATCACCCCGTGCACAAAGGTAAACACACCTAATTGAGGAACAAGAACATATGCTACAAGCATGTAGACAATCAAGGGGAACAGTTTCTGGAGTGGGTTTTTTTTACATCCTGGGACCTTTAAGCTCAAAGTACAGTGTCATTCTTCTCTGTGGGCACGAAAATCATCATCAGTTCACCTTCTAACTAACTTAATCTTCCTACAGAGAGAAAAAGGAGCTTGTTGAGAGTATTAGCTTTCTGTGTTGCAGATATTTTAATCATTTAAATCTCTAACTTCACCAGCACAACAACCTCGAGCCTGTCGAAGGAAAAGTTTACAGCCAAAGCAGCGAAGCAGAGATTGTCTGTGATGTTGATTGTTGCTACATACCCAGGCTGCTCTGCAGTGCATTTTAATTGGGCGCCACGGTAACGGCTCGGCTGCTGACGGCGTGCTGTTTTTGAATGCCGCACCACCGCTCTGAGACCCCCTTTGGGAAAGAATGGGGGGGGAAACGTGGAGAATGGAGGCGAGTGGAAGTGGAATGAATGAAGACGGAGGAGAGGTGTGAGGATGTAATTATGAGAGAAAAAGTGTCAGAGAGGCGGGACGAGAGCGGGAGGCTGAAGGAGGCTTTGGTGGCGACGCGCGGCGCTCTCCGTGGTGCTGAACTCGGGAATGAGTCACGCAGCAGCGACCGGAGCGTCCGGCGTCCTGCTCGGCACAGCTGCAGCCGGCCGGCGGCTCGCGCTTCACGGCGGCGCCGGAGCACGAGGAGGGAAGCGTCTCGCTGTCGCAGCGAGGTCACCCGAACAATTCATCGCTGAACGATGCTGTTAGTGGCGACTTCAAACGCGTATGGACACAATCACGTCTGCGTGATGAGCGCAGCAGCCTCTCCTTCCTGCCAACCACTGCTGCATTGTTAATGGACTCATTGTTGATTTTTGAGAAACATTTCCAAAAACGCCTCAAACTGGATCCATAGCAGCAAGTTTTTACTTCTCAGTTCAACAACAACAACAAGGAAACATCCTCTGCAGATGTTTTGCTCAGCTTGAAGCTTCGCCAGTCCAACACTTTTAACCACTTATTCTTCTCTACTTCCAGTAACTCAGTAGGACTGTTTTTTTTCCCACAGCAATGACGTCTTAACCATGGAAGAGCGTGGAACGACAGGGCGTTTCGGCTTTGTTGAGCCGACATCAAACGCGGTGCTTTTGAGGTATTGTGAGGAAGAAAAAAAAAAATAAAACCCCGACTTCACAACACAGCAAGACTTCTCCAGTCGCTATTGATTTGTCAGTGGGTGAATTTCATCTGGCATTATATAAGCTTTGCATCTCTGTAGATCCGACCTTCAGACGAGAGCGTCACGGTGATGTTAGGTAATCATGACAAGTACATGGAGAGAAATCCCATAAAGCATAGGAGATGACAGCCCGTTTTAAACGGGTGCGTTGACACAGAACTGTCAACTAAACGTGGAAAAGCTTCTTCTCTTTTCATCCCCATCTGATGGTCCTCGGCTCCGTTAACCGTCTTCCTGTCGGGCTTCGTTCCGACCTCTCGCTCCCCTGCAGCTTCTTCACCAACTCTCGAACCCGCTCCGATCACGACGCCACTTTTTTAGCTCGCTCCTCTCGCTCCCTCTCAGGCAGAGCGCGTTTTTAAGAAGTGATGAAGTCTAGACGGGAGTAATGAGATCTCAGTGACTCATTTCAACGAAACAGGGCGCCTCCTGAGAGCCCTACACCTGTGTGTGTGTGTATGTGCGTTCGTCTGTGTGTGTATGTGTGTTTGCGTGGTGTACAAACAGATAAACCGGCAGGCATGTTTGCACAAATTTATGCATATTTCTGGATGTGATGCGCAGGTATCTGCACAGTTTTTTCATTTACATGCATATGGAAATGTGTGCATTTCTGTGTACGTGCCGGAGTTCAACAGAGGAGGTGTGGAGCCCTGAGAGATCTGGGGAGGGTATCCAAGCAGCAAATTAAAAAGGGCCTTCTTTCACTTCCGACTGTCCATCATGAAAGACGGATGGAGAGGAGCTCAACAATCTGAGGAACGGGAGGAAGAGAAGGACACGCCCACGATGAAGGTGTCACACTGCAAACTTCAGAGTCCTTATCTTACCTCACACACAAACCCACACACACACACAAACACACACACACCAATTTCTTACACGTCATTAGGTGCAGAGTATTGTCAATAACCAATCTGGGCTTCTTGTAATTAGTCCCTATAGATTCTTTATTGAACACAATCAGGCAGCAATAACTCTGAAACTGACATCAGCAATAAAGTCATTTCTGCTGATCAAATGTCTGCGGACGTAAACCTTTGTGGACAGCGGCACTTTCCTTAAGTCGGGTTGGTGCTAAGCAGCTTCCAGCAGGGTTTTTTAGATTAGAAAAGTTTGTGAATTTATGTTTTGGAGTAAGTTTCTTGCCCAGATTGTACAAAGTGTCATCTAATTTTAATTTTAGCAGCGTCTGAAAAGGCAAAGCTACGAACTCACCCTCTGTAAACTCCGGCTGCAGCTTTTTATTACACTCAACAGCACAATGAAGATGCAGAACAGCAAAAACATCATCTGTACTTGTCAAGGAAATGAGACGTCGGGACTGTAGATACAAGAAGGTAAAAAATATTCAGATTTTATCAAATTTGCTGAACGTTCCTTTTAGTTCTAGTGTCCTTTAAGGACCTGCAGTGTCTCTGTTGCCCTTCGTTCAACCCTGCAGGACGGCGCGACACGTCAGTATTCAGAGCCTGTTCTTCCTTATCCCCAAAAAACATCAGATATTTCTACTTTACACTTTGTAAGATCTTGTATATATCATCATCCTGTGTCAGTAAAGGTTGCTGGAGATATAAAAAGATGACAGCACAAACTCCCCGGTGAATACCGAGTCTTCTCCAGAAATCATCATGCCTTAGCTGCAGGCGGTGCAAATTAATCTCGCAGTGTTCATCATAATAATGGTGAAAATAAATTACCCTTCCTCCCAGAAAAGTCACCAAGAAATAAAAAATTGACAGTTATGATGAAGGAAGACTCGAATCTGGGAAGATTTGACTCGAATCCGGTTTTAAAAAAAAAGGTGACGACCTCGAGTCGGAAAGGTCTCGCTCCTTTCTCCCACTTGTTGTGTCACACACCACTTATAGACGAGTTTAATTATTTATCGATGAACATTAGTTCAGTGTTAAATCATGCATGGAGCACGGTTAAAAGAAAATTGATCTTTTCAATAATGCTGAAGACAAAAGTCCCAGCAGGTCTCTCTCTCTCTCTCGACTGTAACGCTGACAGCAAATGAAACCATATAAATACTTTAAACTTCTTCGACTGCGTCTCTTTATTGGTTCTTATGCAACGGTAAAGAGTTCCACTCGAGGTGAGAGTTTGGAGTCCACGTGCGCCCGCTTTTCATTCAGTGTATTACCTCTTTAATAATGAGGCGCACGGCGAGAGGAGATAGCTTGACAGAGGAAAGGGGGGGAAGGGGGGAGAGGGGTGGGTTTATTTGAGGTCACAGGACAGTTATTTGCATATTCCACAAATCTATTGCAACACGTTACTGTCTACAAACAGTACAGCCGGCGTCCCCGCGAGAGGCGCGGCTGTTAGCTGGACTCACACTTACACCCACTGAACAGAACATTACGACGATGGGTGGTCTGATTAATAGCTATGTGCTTTCAGATGGTGTGCTATGACAGTGAACAACAGGAGGACTACAATACACGATACTCTATAAGTTTAGCCTCAGAGGACGACCCCCCCTGTACTGCACTGTAAAAAGACAAACCCTCCGCTCCCCCAAACACACACACACACACACACACACGCTCGCACACACACACACGCGCGCTCACACAGCAATTATTCTGTCTTCTCTGAGTTAAGTGTATCCGGTTGCTGATGCGTTTTAATATGTGTTTACCGCAAATCCCCGCTTTTGTTTTGACGCTCCTCCGCCATCACCGAGAGTAATGGAATGTGTTCAGCTCCTGCCTTCCCCTCCGACCGGCCTCGCTCCGTCAACGCTGACAGCACAGTGAGTAACATCCTACTGAGGGAGAGGGGGAGGGGGGGTAGGAGGGGGA
>JAUESE010000002.1:5700474-5711230 GCA_032274725.1 Malacoctenus triangulatus
TAAACGAGACATAAAATATAAAAAGTAGGTGCGAGCACCAAGTCTGGACAGAAAAATTACTCGAGTAAAGTCGCACAATCGCACAAAAGACACCCAGCATGTTCTCCGCCTATCATAAAACATTCATTTTCCAATGCAGCTGCAATGTGACAATGAAGGGACCCGGCCAATGTAGAGGTCAGTGGCTAATATTGGTAGACTGCATGTGTGTTTGGGAGTGCGTGCATGTGTGTGCCTGTGTATGCACGCCTTATATACCCTTGGGTTAGCAGGAGTTACGACCTGCTTACATTATTAAGGTGAGTAGTAGGCTGTGTTATGTATGCCTAAACAGCCAGTCAATTCATTACAGATGCAATCCCCTAAGTACATGAATAAGCGCACGGCTTTCTCTCTTTTTCTGCCTCTGTGAACTGTAAAGGAGACAAAATATTGGTGTGATGGAGAGAGCTTTAGATAAATCAGAAACAGGACCAAATTAATAATAAGGAATAAAACAACATTAGCTGATTAAGTATGTATGGCGGAGTGGCGGCTGTAATTTACAGGCAGCTGGGGTTGGGTGTCCGGAATAAGGTCTCATTACAGACCGTTGTGTGTTTCTGTGTGTGTGTGTGTGTGTGTGTGTGTGTGTGTGTGTGTGTGTGTGTGTGTGTGTGTGTGTGTGTGTCCATCCCGTTAGTAATCCGTCACCAGTGGTCCCCGCTGTATGAAAAGTCCTGCAATCTATGATAATGAGTCGTTTGAAGGTTATGACCACGGTAAACTCATTTGTTAGAGGGAGGAGGGCCTTCATGCATGTGTGTGTCCGTCTCGGTGCCTTTTATGTGTCACGCCGCCATGTCATTAAAGGGTGGTGAGGACATATACTATTAAAGTAATGGTCAAAATCAGCGGGAGCACACGAGGGGTGAGGAAGCGGGAGCAAGGGTGAGGGAGGCGGCGAGTTCGTTACACGGATGTTGCATCACGTCAGTTAGTTTTTCCCGTTCAGTTTAACAACAAACAGAACAGGCACATGCAACGCGTTCCCGTGGAAGGTGCTGCCGTCTCTGACAGGCAATACTGATACTTCTAAAGTCGCGTGACAATCTCCGGTACGGGAGACAAAGATGTGGAAGGAAAGTTAAGTAAGTCCTGTCACCGCGCGTCTGTTAACTGTTAAACGCCGCAGAAAGGTACAACATAGGCGTCGCTGTTCGTCGTGGTGCCGCTGCCAGTGTGGAGGTAGTCGGAGCACTCCGGCTGCGAGGAGGAAGAGGAGAATTCATGATAGCGAGAGTTATTCAAAGAATTAATTCTCTCTCTGTCTTCTTTTGTCACTCTCCTCCCCGTCACATCCCCCTGCCTCCTCCTATCTCAATCAACTGCCCCTCGCCCAGGCTCCCTCCTTCCTCACACATCCCTCCTCCTCCTCCTCCTCCTCTTCACCCCCCCTCCCCCCCACACTCACTTTCCCTTTTTCTTGCTTCTTTTCTATCTGAAAATAGTCATCCATTTACGCAATCATTCCACTTTCCCACTCCCGTCCAATCCCTTTTCTCTGGAGCTAGGTCAACTGAACGCAACAGAGGAGAAGAAACAAAAGCAGGAACGTGTGTGTGTGTGTGTGTGTGTGTGTGTGTCACCAGATCACAACAGCAAGCGAGGGAAAAGAACGGGATAATGCAGCTCACGGTGACGGTGACTAGAGGGAACACACCGCTGTCGTACTCCACTCACTCAGCCTCTGTGTGTTTAGAGTGTGTGTAATGAAAATGTGGACTTTAATTTTGCCCAGCGTGAGTCTGATTCAAGTGTAAAGTGATGCAACTATGATGATAGCCTGCAGGAGAAAAACACGCATTTGCTGCCTTACTGCTGCCATCTTCTCCTGGAAAACACGCAGTCGAGGATGAACTGTACTCCATGAGCCTCCATGTAAACACACACGTTTATCAGTTTCACACAGATTACTGTGACTGATAATTGCTTGATTTTCTTATCAAAACATAAAATACACCAATCAATTTGTAACAATTGTTTAAATTCATTTTTTGGAATACAGTGAGGCATTGGAAGAAGCCTTCAAAATAAAAGCAACGAGCAGTTTCTGATCTATAAAGTCTCTTATTTTGTGTTTCTGTCCTCCCTCCGGGGGTCCCACACTCCAGGGTGGGACCTGCTGCTCTCCAACACATCATGCTAAATTATAGACTGCATCATGGGAGCAAATAACAAGAACTTCATTGTTTTCATTATTCATAATCATCTCATTATTCATTTAGTTTCGTAAATGCCAAGAGACTGAAAAATCCACCACAGCTTCGCAGTGGTCGAGGTCACGTCTCTGTCTGGTTTTAGGTGACCTGTCGGCCTCCATTGGGTGTTTTTTAAACCAAAATATAAAACTACGAAAAACATCAAATCATCACATGAGAAAACTAGAAATCTCTTTTTTCAGGGGAAAATAACAGAAGGCTGAAAAAACAACGGGTTAATAATTCAGCTCGCTGACTAATCACTCCACTGGAAACTGCTGCAGCGTTTCTCTCCTGCAAATCCTCAAGAAGTACCTGCTTCTGATTTCTGTGTAAAGTTCAAAACTTCCGCGTTGTTCCCAAATCAGACGGAAATAAAACGATTATCATACAAATGAGGGAGGCACAGTCGTCCCGGTGTATCAGACAATCTTGTTACAGTCCCATCCTGTGGCTGATATATTAACAAAGGTTTACAAGGGCAGAGCACTACATATGTAAGTTTGGCCTTATGGCTGACCTTACAATGCACTTAGTATCCTGTACAGGGAGTAATGCTGCAGCCACTCCTACAAGCCATTTATTCCAGCTAACGACCGTCAAGCACTCATAAATCAGCATTAGGAACCTCTTTTGCCCTCTCTCTCTCTCCCTCTCTCTCCCGTTTAGTCCCCCCTTCTCTTTGGCTCCATCCATTCCTCTGATACTTTCTGTCTTTTTCTCTCACGCTTCCTTGTCTTCACCCTTGTCTAGTCATTTCCTTAGTACATCTTACACGTTACCGTTATAAAACATTCATCATCGTCTTTGATTCTCCTCCAACTTGCTTTTTCCTCTTCCTCTCCTCATCTTAGTATATGGCTCCTAAATGCCTTTTTTTTTGCCTCCCTCTGCCCCACATTTGTACCCCCACTGCACGTTGTTTATGTATTGCTGCAAACCCACTGCCGTTCGTCCTATTTCAACCCTCCACCCCCCCTGAAAAATTCCCCTTCCTGCAGATAGAGACGGCGTCCCTGAAACGTCTAACCTGGTATTGGCACCTCTATTGATTTTAATTAAGCTAATTAGTTCATTATTCCAAGGATCAAACAGGGGCATCCATTACTGCAGCGAGAGAGAGCGAGAGAGAGAGAGAGAGAGAGAGAGAGACTTGCTGCTTTGGGGTAAGGGGGGGTGGGGGGTCCGTGGAGTTAATATGGTAATGAAGACGATCAATTATCACTCACAGCAAAGTCATTAACAACAGCATTAGCATAGTCAACCATCGCAACCTCTTGACCTCCAACTGCTCCGTCTTTCTCACTCTCTCTCCTCCACTTCCTAACAGCTGCTACACAAGCAAATGTTAGAGAGTGTGTGTATGTGTGTGTGTGTGTTGCGTGTGTGTGAGAGGGAAAGAGAGAGTGATAAAGGTCACACAGTTCAGAGACTGTTTTTAATGTGGACTCGATCACGGTTGTCTCACTTACTTCAGCACAACACACAGCCGGGCAGCTCCGCCTTGTTTTTCTTTTGCACAATGCAAAAGATTTTAACTATCTGCAAGTTATCCAGTCCGGTTCTGTTCTTAATCATTTACAGCACATAAAATATGAGTAATACCAAATTAATCTCACTTAATTTGTCAGAAAAATGGGAGCCACACTGTATATTCATATCACTGATGTCACATGGAAGCAGATTAAAGATCGCTTCAGTGTATTCGTATGTGAGCTTGTAAAAGCTAAGCAGCTGTGTGAATTATAAAGAAAGTTGTGGTTATTTTGAAAGTGGGGCTGCAATAATAGTTCCAGTAAAAAAGAAGCTTTTTTTTTGGGAGATCAAGAGGACTTGAAACCAACAGCTACAGCGTGACTTACAGACTCCTTCATTAATGTACTGTTTTCTTGAACCACGGCACTCCTAATGGGTCTTAAGAGTGCTACTATGAGGGGTTACTCCGCATGACAGGAAGAATTATGCTCTCGTTAGCATGGATTAAGTCATGAGACCAATTTTCTCATTTGGTTCCTGTGCCTTAAGAATTTAATAGGCCCTGTTCTCTGGTTTATGTGAATGTCATAAATAGTCACTTTGTAAATTACAAAAAAAAAATGGAGACTCTCATCACAGCTGGAAACATTTCTGGCTTTCAGTTAGCAAATTTGGTGTCAACACTTGTTGCGACCCATTTGTTCTCTCCTCAGACACAAAAAAGACAAGAAAATGAGTTCCTTTGTGAACCCTGTCCTTTAGAAAGAAGGGACATGAACACACACGACAAATTAAACACCTCTCATTTAACCCGCCGCACAAAGGGAGACGATACAACACCAAAGGAGGCAAAGAGTCGCAAAACTTGCGTCACTGTAATTAGAAAAGCATCATTGGAAGAGTTTGGGCGAACAGGACGAGTGGATCGAATGAAGTCCTGATTCCTAATGGGTCTTTTTGACCTGTTGGGATCTGTTCTGATCCCAGTATGTAACGGTAGTGTAAAGATTTAAAGAAACACACACAAAATAAAGAGTGCAACACTATCAGCTCAAAACATTCCAGGAACGTGCAAAAAAAGTGACGATTTGAGGGGTCACGGAGTTCGATAGCTGTTATTCAAATCCAGTTTTTTACATGATCTTGAATGCAGACCCGCTCGAATGCTTTATTCATTCCCTGGCTGTCGCTCAAACCTAAATCCGTCCAATAAAAGCACTGTGTAAACAATTTAAAGCAATGAAACGAGACCATTCTTCTCAATGTATGATTAGTATCCCTTAAACTGTTTGATAGAAACATCCCAGACAAAATAACGAACGTGGATCAGAGTGCCAAGATGGTTCACATCACTCGAAATGAAAACCAAATGATGCAAAGTCAGATCCAAGTTATTCAGATTTATTCAAACACTGGAAGAAGCAGTAAAAGACTAGAAATCCCTGTCCCAGGACTGGTGCAGCTCCTGTTCCTGTGACAAGGCCGCGCTGTCTCGGTTTGGAGATGTATTGTTACAGGTTATCAGAGGCTGGATGAGTACACTTTGCTGAGTGAAAGCAGGTTTCACTTGACTTTAGACGCTTTCATTGTGATATTTAGCAAGTCAAGACAAATGTAGTGCATCAATTTTTAATATTGCAATAGGGAAAGAAAGTTTTTTTTGATTCGTTTTCTGCCATAAACGAGAGCAGACCGAGTGACTTCCAAAAGGAGAACTATTCCTAAGAGTTTCCATTGAACTTCAGGGTTCTGAGGTCTCCTGTTGCCTGAATTCCCACCGTCAAATATATACATAAAGGCTTTTACAGTGTATGCTTCCCTGCCTGCGTCGAAGTCACACTGAATGGGAATGAACGCTTAAAGGTTGTACAAAGCAGAGATTTTTTGGGGGGGTGGGGGTAGTGGGGGAGTATGCAGGCTAATGCTGCATTCATGTAGTTTCAAAATGATCCTATATCGAACTGAAGTGGCTTTTATAAAAACTTTATTTCATTGTAGTTTTATGCTTCATTTTGACTTGTGGAAACATACGACAGAAAGCTGCGCTGAATTTGTATCTTGAAAAACCTACAAACTCAATGTTGAAAGGAGGTGTTTATGTGAAGCGTCAGTGGAGTTATTATGTTTTCCACTTTGTACGTGGACAAAGTTCATTCAGGGGCTGCACTGTATACAGAAAACATGGCGACGCTACATCAGTCTGCCTGTGAGATGACAAATAGACCACAGACTAATTGCAGCAGTCGAGAACAGAGAATATATTCTCCGTTCTCGACTGCTGCAATTAGTCATAATATCATGAAATCCAAGGCTTGTATACAAGCCTTGGATTTCATGATATTATGACCACAAAACAAACTCTGTTTAGTGTCCATTACAGTTGAGCCCTATTGTGCATCAACAAGGCCATACACTACGATTCAATCAGACGTTAGCCAAGCTCCTATTACAGAGCTCATTGCATCGTTTACATGGTGGAACGGTCCATAAGTAGCTCTAAATGCTCTTCATTTGATTGGATTTCACATTATGGACATCAGAGCAGAAACACAGTTGTCCCCCGACTATCCTAATAGACTGTTGAGTGAGGCAGTCCATTTGTTTGTATTTGTTTACCAATCCGGACAGAGAACACACAAAGTAACATAAACAGACTGCGAGGGCGCAAGTTAGGATGGGTGAAAATGGAGATTTAGAGAGCGGGTCGATTGCAGTGACATACTGGAGTGTTTTCGCACACTGTGTCACTGGAAGGAGCTGCTGGAAGAAGCTGCTGTCAACAGCAGCAAACACAGAGGTGGCTGCCGTGTATGCTAACTTCATATAATCCTCCAAACCCACCGTTTGCTTTCCTGTGTGGAAGCTCAAGACACCAAAACATCGACGGCATTACCGATCCTCTCCCTAACCTGCTCCCTTATTGGCTGCGATGGGTTTGGTAAACTTGGCTTCTTCTCTGCTTTCTGGACCACTACAGCGCCACCAACAGGCCTGGCATATAATTGGTACTAAATTTTCTTTTGGTTTCATGTGGTTTTTCAGAAACTTTTTCAAAAGTACTTTTTTTGCTTAAGTGAGCCAGACCTGAGAAAATGTTTAAGTTTGACAAACATTTCTTTTTCACTTTGGTTTATCTTTAATCATCAGCACACAGTCAGAGAAAATCTTATAGGGACTTATTATTAATCTAACAATTCCTGGCTTATTGTACATGTCGAACTGAATATATGTGATATATAGATGTACAGATATACATATGTAGCTGAGTATAAATGTATGCATAACTAAGACAGTGCTATTGTTGTTGCTAAAGTCATTTCAAAGAAGAACCTTACATTAAGTTACAAATTGATATAAGAGGAAATCGGACAGCATTGAATGCCGGGAAATGCAAAGCATTGTATTACAGTGACCTTTGTAGTTGCAGTGTAGAAAGCACACAAAACCAGCCTTCTGACCTTCTCCATAATAGCAGGTAAGTACTTTGATGTATAATAGGCCATAATTACTTTTCTGTGTGCAAAATCCACTCAGAAGAGCGAATATTGATAGAAGCCTGGCCATAGCTGAAATGGAACAATAACTTAAGGTCACTACATCAAGTGGTGGTGCTGTCTTTAGTCCTGCCTTGTGTTGATGCAATCTTGAAAGAGAGAGAAAAAAGAGGGAGATTGCATTATTTGCTCTAAACTTCCCTCAAACATTTTTTTCCCCTCCATCGCTGCTTTTCACCTGCAGTCCACTAAGAATGAAGGATAATTTGTAGTTTCTTCCAGACATCTCTTGAGGCCGCAACCTTTAAAAGGTAATTATAACAGACCTTTTCTACTTGACTCCTTTTTCAGCTTATATTCCTGAGTTCACTGTATCTTTAACAAAGAATGCTTGTAGTTATGCATAAACAGCAAGCGGTTGCATGGGTCTATGCTCTCCCTAATTGCTTTTCTATATTGTCATTATTCTACACAATGATATTATTCTGTCCAAACAATGGATATTCACAGTTAAGCATATTCACCACGATATGCGCTGATTGGATTCTATGAACTGGGGGAGCTATTTGCCTTCAAGCTTATACAAACAAAAGATCCCAGGGACATTGGCATCGAAAGAAGAAACACAATACAACGACATGTCTTTGCTCTTATTCTCGTTCTCTCGCTTTCAAATATGACTGTGTTTATGCATGCCAGCTGTCATTTACAAGTGGAATTATTATTCCATTGAAATATTTCACCACATGTACAGCAGGAAGCTGACGAGAAGTCCTTGGTCAAACAATAAGACAGTATGAAACTAAATATTAGAAGTGATAGAAGTTAGTTTGGTACTTAACATTCATGTCAGTAAATCTCCACAGGATTGTATTACTTTATTTCTCCTTTGTACAACTATTATCAAGTCTTTCATCGAGCTCAGAATAAACTTTACATATTGCAACGTGAATTTCAAAAGTGGTGTTTTATCAGACAATGCCAATGTTTTTCAGCGTCCATAACAACTGAATGAATAATCAGAGTTTTTTGTTGTAAAAAATTCCATCAACTATTTTTAAAAGTCTCCGAGACGCTCTTTTAATAGAACTACTTTACAAAAGTTAAGTATTGAGAATGCACACTTTCATACAGAGCATTACTGTAACATCGTCTGAAAAACAATGACCACACCAAGAACACTTTAAAAATCTTACGTCGTCCGTGCAGAGTTTCATCCCAAAATTGGAGACTCTGTGACCAGCATCTCGTTGCAAATCCTCAATGGTCTGAACCAGCACCCGGTTCTGGTCCGTGAGGTCGTCCACGTAAGACTGCAGGAAATCCACTTTCTTCTGCACATACAATAAAAACAGCAGGATCAAACCCTTATTGCTTCATCACTGTGTAACAAGCTGTTACAAGCTGTCATCCTGTAGTCGTGATGTGTTTAATTTCACAGAGTCCATCAGATCGACAGTTATGCATGAATCTCATCTCTCAAATCACTAACATAACTGAGGCCTCACCTTTATGCGAGCATCGAATCAATTCTGGCATTCGATGTACTGTTTGGCTTTTCAAAACCTTCCATAAAATCAAACTAGCAACAAAAAAAGAAGGTCAAATACTTTTTGCCTTCACACTGCTGCCTGCCTGGGATTCACAACGGATGGCTCCTGCACTGTGTTATTAGGTAGGAGCACTCCTGGAGCAGGCAGGGTTTGGTAGTCGGTCAGGGGTTAAGGCACACTCACAAAGACTTTATTCCCTGTTTGTGCCTGACAGAATGCGCTTTAAGGTTCAAACGTTACTGTTTGGGAAAAAAAACAGGTCACCTGAACATGCTCTTCAGCTGACATAGTAAATCCTCAGTATTTCCTTACAAGTCTTCTTTTTAATCCCAGTTAGAAAACCTGTTTGTGTGCTCTTCTCAAGAAACCGTACACAGATAACCTGCACGGAGAATGATTGCAGACATGATAAAAGGGAGTGCAACAAAATTGTGGAAATTAAATTGCCTAAGAGAAGCAGCTGTGCGTCTGTGTGCAAAAATGTCTGTCCCCTACAGCCAAAAAGTCAATAAGCAGTTGATACTGTCCCCTGATGCATAACATAACACTGATGTATAGCTTGAGGGAAAGTTTCTTCTCAAAGATGGCAAATGTGACAGTATCTAAGACAACCATTTAGGGTTGACATTGTGTTTTTTTTAGTTTGCTATTTTTTGGCTTTGGAAGAGCTATTAGTTAAATCTGCCCTGAAGCAAAAAGAAAATACAGACTTTAAATATCTTTCTTGTATTTACAGGTTGCTTGGGTGTTTTAACATTTTAGGAAACGTTCTAAACCAACAATGGGTTTAAAGAAGAATGGGCGTTGTGTTGCCAGTGGACAAGCTCTATGATTAACTGCGTGCATCAACCTTTAAGACTTGGAAGCTTCTGGGTTCTGAACACATAACCTTGTTAAGTGGGCCTTCGACTGGGGCCGGCTGACCGAAACCCATCTCTGAAACCTTGTTACTCTTGCTTTGATGCACCGTCCAGCTCGCACAGGCTACATTCTGTCGCCAAATGATGTCACATGACAATCCTGATGATTAGAAACCTCTCTTTTTTAAATATGAGCACGGATCTGTGTTCCTGATCTCTGCCGCTCAGATGGAAACATAATGCAATTTGCCACCTGTTACAAGTGCTGCGGCTTTATGAAAGCACCGCTGTGCTTCCTCCTGTCATTTGTCTGACAGAGGAGAGGTCATCTTCTGATGCTCGAGTCAAGGTGGACAGGATGCTCCTTGATTTGTAGTGGACGGATGATAACTTAATGACAGTCAGAAAAAAAAGCCATTGTGAAGAGACTTTGGGTCTGAATGGCATCGTACTGTTCTCTAAAATAAAGATTTCTTGTTGTTGACTGAGCCCATGAATATATGAGTCACAAATTCAGAAAACACAACTAATAGAAACATTTGTACTCCAGTGTTAAAGCATTACACAGTACTGTCTAAAGATATATCTGACCCATTTATCCAGTGGGCCTTGGTGTCCACTGGAACACTGACGTCACTGTCGACCAAGCCTGCCGAACTTGTTTTCACTCGGAGCAACATATCGTTTTGTTTCATTTCAATCGGTCAGAATGAAAAAAAATCGAATCGCGGAGACTTAGATACAAATTCATGTCTCCAGTTTGACTGATACTAAATCTCAGCCTGAGACACCGCCAGAATGATTCTTCATATAATTTGCCAAGACGACTGTATTTGACACAATGCCGGCTATTTTCACGACGATGATGGACGAAGCATAATGGCAGCGGTGGGATTCGAACCCACGCCTCCAGAGAGACTGGAGCCTAAATCCAGCGCCTTAGACCGCTCGGCCACGCTACCCACCGAACCGCGCCGCTCCCGACCGGCGGGTTCGAACCACTCACCTGCAGCCCTTCCTCCCCCGTTACTTTCGTGTCCACCTCTAAACATTTCAGCCTCTGCTCATAAAGTTGCTTGAACTCAACAACCAGCTGTTTAATGTCTGCTTGTATTCCAGGTGGCAGAGTCGAC
>JAUESE010000002.1:5735170-5751465 GCA_032274725.1 Malacoctenus triangulatus
CAATTTTTCTATCTATCTATCTATCTATCTATCTATCTATCTATCTATCTATCTATCTATCTATCTATCTATCTATCAAGATGCATGTTTTTCACGCTGTGCCTCAGTTGCAATCGTGTCCCAGGAGAGGGAGGATCAACGTTACCAATTTTAGCTGATAACAAATGTCCTTCGCTTTCTGTTGTGGCTCTACATCTGTTAATCCGTGGTTGTGATTTATTATTGCAGCCTATTTCCTTCACACTGTGCGGGTTTCCAGAGCCGCACCTGATCAGATCCAGATTAGCAGACACTTCCAACCCGTAATCCCCCGCATCTGCTTAGAATCAGATTACCACAAATAACATAATGACGGGAAATACCCATTATATGATTTAGATTTTTTGGGTCTGTCAGAGGCGGGAATGACAATGACTTGCGTGATGTTTACACAAACACATATTTTTGTTAAAACAGTGTGACAGCAGTAAACTCAATGGAAACGCTTGTCCTGGAAAACAGATATTTAGGCATCATCAATACTGCTTTTTCCAGAGTTGACCTGCAGGGGGTCCTGCAACAAATCCAAGCAAACACACACATACACACACATTCACACCAGTGGACAATCTCGATTTACCAGGTGGCCTCATATGCATGTTTTCTGACTGCGGCAGGAAACGCATGCATCGGCAGAACATGCAAACTGCACCAAAAGGCTCAACCAGCAAGCAAACCTGAGGTCGTCTCAGTGTGACCCAACAACAGCAGCAGCACCACCTCAAGTGACATGGAGTAGAAAGCGCGGCCTGTGAAATACCTGTAGAGCAGGGGTCTCCAATCCTGGTCCTGGAGGGCCGCAGCCCTGCATGTTTTCAACGTGTCCAGGCTTCAACACACCTGATTGCTGAGCTACATGATGACACCAACAAGATTCAGGTGTGTTGGAGCAGGAACACATTGAAAACATGCAGGGCTGCGGCCCTCCAGGACCAGGATTGGAGACCCCTGCTGTACAGTTTGAGTCAAACACACACTATGAAAGACTTTCCGACTGCTTTTTCAACCACAACATGACTGGACGACAAAATATAAGCAACATATCATAATATATTGAAGAGGGAAGAGCATTTATGGAAATGGAGACCGAAACATTTGCACCAAAAAGGGCCTTAAAATAACACAAGGTTGTATTCTGTATTTGTGATGAAGATAAATCCAAAAAAAGAGGATCAGATGGGCGAAAATGTGACTGAACTCAAAATTTAGACCAAATGAAGTGTTTTTGGTGGAACAAATAAAGGAAATAAAGAAAAGTATGAGTCGAAGTTGGTTTGCAGATACAGTTTTTAATGTATCACAACAATGAGCAACAAACATACTTGATGAACTATTTCCAGAAGTTGTTCAAATACCATCTACAATAAACGTCATTTCAACTATGACAACAGGTCTGTGACAAAATAAAAAAAAAGGTTTCAAAACCATGTTATTACCGTGATACGGTACAGTTGAGACCTCAAACAGTACAGTAACAAAAACTAATGCGACTACTCTCTATATATAAAACATCAATAACATTTTTGGTTTAGTTTATTTAAAGTTTTAGCCATAGGGGCTTCTTCTTATTAAAACCTCAGGGTGCATTTCCTATGTAACCCAGATGTTGAAGAGTACATATTGTGTAGGATATGATTGCGCCATGAAAATCCCTTTGACATCCAGAAGAACAATTCCAATTTCAACCTTTTGAAGGCTGTCCCCATAAACATGACACAATCCATCCATCTTTTTTTTGTTTTTTTTTTTAAAAAGTTCTTTTTTTTTGTTTTTTCTTTTTGGCTGCTGTGCAGTTGCAATATCTATGTACAGTTATATTGTTGGACCATCCTTTTTGTTGGTTTGTTAGCTTTTACCAGTCCTTGGTGTGGAAAGCGTCCTGTCTGATGCTAACATCTTAGCACACGATGCTAGCCGACAGTTCAGTCTTATAATGCTGAGCCACAGAGTGGGAGGGAGGGGAGGGGGGGTAAAGGCAAAAAGCCCGGGGGGGTTGTGAAAGCCTTTGGAATCAGGACAGTCGCTCATGTTTGTACAATGGCAGAATTGCACCTTGGGAGGCCAGGATGTCTCTTATGAAACACAATCGAAAAGTGTCTTCAGGAATAAAGTAAATGTAAAATACTAAAAATCCAAATAATGACATTTATAAAGCCCACACAGAAAATTAAAAACTGACATTTTGCTTTTAAACTTTGAAAAAAAAAAACACCTTTACAATAATAAAACATAAGAGGAAATGTTACTTGATTCCATTGTTTGAAACAATAACTAAGCATGATTTGATTTAACCTGTCAAACAGTTGCATTACATGCTACTTGCTCATCTCAGAATAGGAAATACCAAAAGCAATACATTTTTGCATTTCTTCATATTAATAAATTTGTACCATGCACAGCCAACTACGAATATGTACAACAGCTTAGCTTTCTTTGTTCACAAGCCTTTTTCTTTCATACAAATAGCCTTCTGTTACTTTGGAATGAATCACACCGGTTACCAAACTAGAAAGTGATTCGTAAAAAATTGAACACCCTTTGACAGCTTTCACATTCTTAGTTCCACAGCAAAATAACAAAATTAAAAAATAAAGGGAAAAAAAAATATAAGCAAAGCAAAGCAGTTAATGGATCATTATTTTGTTTGGTAGAAAGTTGAGAGAATTTATGGCAAGCAAATTAACATTACACAGTAGCAGCAAAATGTTGTAAGGTAATACTTTGCGATGTTGAAATCACTAAATGTGGAAAAACTTGAATTGTAGATCATCAGAAGTGCCCAGAGAATCGACAGGAGGACGTTAACCTTTGCACTAAATGGCTGCGTACAGGTGTAACACTGTTGTAAGTCCTACAAGTACATGAAAATGATTTTAATATACAACACAAATGCTGTTGTCCCCCTTTTAAAGCAGCATATTTGCAAAAGTAGAGCAAATGATCATACCTTTTTTTTTTCTTTTTAACATTGTGACCAACTTGTACCTTAACAGTTTCAAGTATACAGTACTGCTTTCATGGATGCACCAATTGTTAAATAGGTCTCTAGATTGTTAGGCATCAATCCTGTAACAAATATGGACCAATATGCTGCTGCAATAGACACAAATAATAATTAAAAACACAAACATACATACTTACAAACGGGAAAAAAAACTCTATTAAATTAACAAATGGCCTACTCAAATAATAAAAAGACAAATAAAAACAAAATAAGTGCACTATAGTCCAGACACAAGCAGGTACCGTAACAGTACAGCAATTCACAAATGAAAAAATGTTATATTCACATAATCCGAGAGTCTATCAAAACTAGAGTTATTACCTCTTCAGAAAAGGGTGTGAGCAGAGGTAAAAGTGAGAAGGTAAGAGTTGGCACAGATTAGTATATACTACAAGAAAAAAAGGGGGGGTGGGAAATAGATACAGCTTGTTGTAATACAAACTGGCAAACACAGGGGCATCATACACATTTACTTCACCATTCTAAATTCCCTCAGTGGCAAAACCATACTGTCTTTGTAGGGCAAAACTAAAAGGATATGCACATCGTCCATTGTAACAGTAATATTGTCTCTTGGTACTCTATACACATCAAGGAAATGCGTCCGATAAAGCTTGACATGTTTTGGTTATAAGCCAAGTGTACCCAGGCTTGTTGCTGCTTTAACAAATGAGAAATGTTATGTTCTGACCTGAGAATTTAAAGCTACTGAATTACACCTATCTAAACTAAGAGAGATTCTCTTTGAGGGTTCTGGATCGTCATCCCATACAGTACATGCTAGCATTTGGAAAACAATCCAGCTGAGGTGCAATTTGCTATCGTGAGAGTTTTTGGCTTGAAACAAGCTCCCCCGAGGGAGCCTGTGGGATTTTTTTCCTACTCCATGTTTTTGTATACAATATAAGCTCAGTCAAGCATCTGCAACAGTTCTGTCCATAACAAAAATCAATCAATATCTTGCCAGCATATCAATATGGGAAAAACAATCCTGAGTCAATCATTTGGTACTGTAATTTTTTGGGTTAAGAGAAACTTTGGAACTGCAGTTTAAAAAGTCTTATTTTTTTCTTTAAGCAAGGGATCCTTTTGTCACTCCTACACACTGAACATATCCATTCTGATACTACTGAAGCTCGCGTCTAGGCCAGAGGCCGGCTTCGCCTTGACTTCCAACGCATTATCTAAGTCATCCAGCTTCTGGCTTAGCTCATTGTCAGACTCATCTGAACAACTCTCGGTGGGTAGTGAGGTTGGAACCCCTGAGGTGCTGCAGGAAGTTGAGGTAACCGTTGAAGGTGAGGAGAGGGGGGGAGGAGGAGAGGCAGACGGGGAGGAGGAAGCAGCTTTCCGGGCTGTGGTGGCCTGGAACAGGACATTTGGCCAGGACTTCATGGACAAGCGAGAGAGATGAGGAAAGGTGTTATTAGAAGAAGCTGCAGACTGCGAGGTAGATGTGGTGTTAGGAGTAGGGGAGCAGACAGAGTGAGGTAATAATCTAGTATGCTCTTTGGCATTTCTCATTGCTTGTTTGATTGTTTTCTCTTTGTGCAAGCTCGACTGAAGGTGTTGGCCAAGTGCTTCGTTCCCGTTAACAACCACATTGCAGGCAACACAAGTGTAGTTGCTCACTGCCTTCCGAAGCACTGTCTCTTGCGGGTCAGTAAAAGGATGTCCGAAGTAACAGAAGGACTTCTGATGACGCACCACTGAATCTTCGTCAGCAAAAATCATCTGGCACTTCCTGCATATAAACTCATGCTTGACGGACGGTACAATAAAAGCGTCTGGAAAATCCATGGTACTTTTGGTATCTGTTTTCGGTTCTTCTTTTGTGCTTTCTGTTGAAGAGCCTTTGTTGTTGTCATCCTTAGCATCTATAGATTCTTTTGGTTTGAATGAGTTGGTCGTGGTGCTCTGTATGCTCTGGGGTGTCTGCACGGGAGTTGATTTCTGTTGCTGCTGCTGCTGCTGCTGTTGTTTCTGCTGCTGCTCGAGTTGTTTCTGCTGCTGCTGTTGTTGCTTCTGCAGGGAATCCTGGAGGGACTGCTGGTACTGCTGGTACTGCTGCAGGAGAGCGGTTGTGGAGAGACCAGCGGCCATCGCGGCTTGTGGGACTGCTGCCGGGCCGTATGGAAACAGGCTCTCCATCCCACACAGTGGCGGAAAGTAGCCCCCTGTCTGGACCCCTCTCGGAAGTTGGGGAGAGAAGCAGTTGGGGAATCCAGGAAGGAAGTAGGGCAAGAACTGCCCCCCCAAGAAGGAGCTGGGGTCGCTTGCAGCAAGAGCATTCTGAAGTGCTTGAAGCTGTGAGGCGTCCAGTGTCGTCTCACTTCCTGGTTTCCCTGGGGCCGGACTCGGTTTCTCCCTCTTCCTGGCCATGCTGGGGGTCTCGGGGCGTGACCTGCTCTCATTCTCTCGGTCCTTCACCTTCATCTGAGGTGGCATGTCTCCTGGTTTCTTGCTGCTGTCTCTCTCTGAATCTTTGCCTTGCTGCTCTGAATGGTTTGCTGCTGCCAAAGGTGTGGAGGGAACAGGAGGAGGAGGAGGTGGAGGAGGAGGAGGAGGAGGAGTCTGCAGAAGAGTCTTGGTTGGGGTAGTGCTGAGAGACATGGCAGGAGAGGGGGTGGCTGGTGTAGGGAACCCAAGCATGCCAGCACCGGGAGACGCTAAAGCTGAAATACAGTGGTATATAGATATGGAAATATTCAATATTTTTAATATTCAATCCCAAGTCACTCTGGACATTTTGTTTGAATAAGATATAGATGCTTAATTTTTCACTGGCTGAATATTTTATGAGAAGATTTTGTTATGGATCAAAACTGTCACATGCTTTTTTATGATAATTTCAATTTGACAATATATTAGAATATAAATATACCAAACCTACACAAAAAGGGGAAAACAAAAGGAAACAAAGCCATGATATACATACATTTGTTGTAAAAAAAAAAAAACCAACAACAAAAAAAAACAAAACAAAAACAAAACAACCGAAACCCACAAGAAATCTCTGAATTAGCAATTAGCATTTCAACTTTGAAGCTGAAATTACACATGCACTAGCTCCCACCATTTGTTTTTATTTCTGAAATAGTTTTAAAAAATAGGACCTCTGACAAACATCACTGTGGTACAGAATAAACAGTAGTAGTAGAATAAAATAGTGCATGATAAATCTCAGTTCATAAAGCTTCTAGTCTGTGTGTCGTCTTTTTGTCATACTAACTCACCAGGTGTGTTGGGCGGGAAAACAGGAAGTGATGATGGCCCGTTGACCCCAGGAAGTAGAACTGGTGGAAGTCCAGATAACCCTGGGTAGCCTGAGGGTAGGCTGAGGCCATGAAGTGCATTATTGTTGTCCACTGAAGTCTGTTGCTGCTGGCCAGGCAGGCTGAGTCCCTCGCCAACTTTCTTCATGCGGTCCAGCTCTTGCTGGGCCATCAGCTGACGGACAGTGGTTGGTGCTAGGTAGTCCTTTTCTCGATCCACCTGGTTCCCCAGGGTTTCTTGCACTTTGGCGATGTGCTGTTTGGAGAAGATGTGGTCTCGGACAGACATCCGGGCAGTGTACTTAACACAACACAGCGTACACTCAGGCCTTGGTCCATCTGGTGAGCCTTGACTGATCATGAATGGCTTTCCGATGTTTATCTTGAACTTCTTCTCTTTAGCGCGGGCGTTCTGGAACCACACCTGGACGACGCGCTTGGGGAGGCCGATCTCATTGCCCAGCATCTCGCACTCTTGCATGGTGGGAGTGCGATAGTCACTGAAACAAGCTTTGAGGACTTTGAGCTGCAGGTTACTCATCTGGGTCCTGAATCGTTTGTGGCCTGGCCGATCACCAGAAGTGCTGCCTTTCCCAGACTTGAATGGGTTGCCTGACCCGAAGGGACTGGGGGAACTGGGGTCAGCAAGGCTGGATGATTCACTCCTGTCATTGCTCTCGTCCATCTCGTCATCTCTGTAGCTAAAGTACGAGTCACAGTCTTTCCCAGAGAAGCTGAGAGCAGGGCTCACCGTGCTGAATTGGAACCTTTCATTGCTGCCATCGGAGTTTAGCAACAGGCCACTTTTGCTGTCGATCAGCTTCTCGCCTCCGTTGGCAGTGAGGCTCTCCACCTCGTTGTTGTTGCACTCGTCTCCAGTGGTAGCATCGCTAATGGCTGTGTTAATAGACGACGTCTCATCGAAGTCCATCTTACTCAGATCGTAAGTTGAAGCTTCTGCTGAATTTATATGGGGCCCTTCAGTTTCATCACAGTTTTCAGCTTTTAAGGATGAAGGGCTTAAGAAGTTTTTTACTTGCGCCTCAGTTGGTTTGACGGGAGTGGAGGATGCAGCAGGCAGCTCATACTCGTTCGGCTCCGTCTTGGTTGGCAGCTGTGGGTAGTCAAAAAAATTGTACTTATTCGGACTTTCACCTCTTTCGTTGTCTTGATTCATCATTGGGCTTGGTGGCAAAC
The DNA here is from genome assembly GCA_032274725.1 of Malacoctenus triangulatus. Taxonomy (NCBI): domain Eukaryota; kingdom Metazoa; phylum Chordata; class Actinopteri; order Blenniiformes; family Labrisomidae; genus Malacoctenus; species Malacoctenus triangulatus. The sequence continues at coordinate 5,742,686 of JAUESE010000002.1, forward strand.
TGAAGCCTGCCTGCTTGGCTTCGTGCCAGTGTCGAGATCGTATGTGACTATCGAGCGCAGATTTGGCCTTGAACAGTGCTCTGCAGAAGGGACACTTCTTGTGGGACTGGGAGGGCCCTATGGCCCTGAACTGCCCCTTTCTCTCTCTTGCACGGGTGTTTTGGAACCAAACTTGCACAACTCTCTTTTTCAAGCCAACCTCACGTGCAATGTGGTCCAGCATCTTCCTTGTTGGGTTAGAGTCCAGCAGGTATTTGTCATACAGAATCTCCAATTGTTCCGGTGTGATGGTGGTTCTCAAACGTTTATCTCTGTGCTGCTCTTCACTGCTGTTCACACCGTCTTTATCGTTGGCATTTTCGTCTTTGTCATCCATTTTTCTCTTCATTGAGCCTGAGCTCGCAGCTGAGGACATGCCAGAGCTGCCCTGGGAGGGGATTTGGGATAGCCCCCCAGACAATAGCTGACTGGCCATGAGTGGGTTGTTTGGGTCAAATATCATGTAGGGCATATCAATTGGTCTTTCAAGGAACTGGGAATGGAGGAATTGGTTCTGAGCAGCCAGGAAATGCATGTGCTGGTGCTCTTGCCAGAGCTCCACAGTGGGGAATGCTATCTTACACTGGTCACACTGGTACTGGAGCATCTGGTGGGGGAGGCTGTTTGTGAGTGAGGACAGAGCCAGAGAGAGTGGACTTGAGGGCACTGCCGCTGCCTGAGGCTGGGAATGGGGTCTTGACATTTGTGGCTGGGGAGCCTTTTGAGGAGGCGGCTGGGGCGTGCACGCCTTGGATGGTCTGGGCTCTGGGAGTGACTTGATCACTGGCGATGGGGCAGTCTCAGCTTGTTTATGTTCAGTTTCAGGGGCAGCTTCCGGCTTGGGGGAAGCTTTTCCCATGCTGGCACGAGGTGAAGCCATCACAGGGGAGCTTGAGCCAGAAGTGGTGGCGCCTCCTGATAGGGGCTGTTTGCTCTGCTCAGAGAATAACTGGGAGTTCCTGACTGAACTTTGCTCAGCACAATCCGTGTATTCCTCATTGGGGTTTTCCTCATTACCTTCTTCATCTTCATCTTTATAACACAGTTTCTTCTGGTGGGTAATGAGGTCAAAAATACGTGGGAACACTATGTTGCACTTTTTACACTGGTACTGCATGTTGCTGGTTCTGATGTATCTCTCGTTGGTCAGCTCTTTCTTCTCATTGTCTTTCGAATCGGCCTGATTTTCGTAGCTTTTGCGAGCTTTCTGACGGGCGTTCTGGAACCAAACCACAATCACGCGTGTTGGCAGGTTAAGCACAGTGGAGAGTTGTTCAATCTCATCGTCCTTTGGATAGGCATTAGTGTCAAAGAAATCTTGAAGGACTCTCAACTGATAATCAGTGAATCTGGTCCTTGAGGATCTCTTATTCACGGATGGGTCTGTTCTGTAGTATTCATGTGCACTGAGCTGGGATTCCAATCTAATATCCTCCAAAGTAGTGACAGGAGGAATGTTAAAATTGTAAGGGGAGTCTTTACTGCGCTGTCTCTCTTTGAAGAGGGTGTTACGGAACCAGTGCTTTATTACTTTTTGTGGCAGGCCAGACTTCTCCGACATCTCCTGAATTTGCTCTTCACTGGGAGAGTTGTTGATGTCAAAGTTAGCACGAAGGATCTTCAGTTGGTCATCGGTGATGCGAGTGCGTGGCCGCTTGAACTGAGACTGTCGAAGGAAGTTTGGATCAAGACCTAACTGCTGCTGGCAGAGCTGTGTGAGGTCTGTGGGGAGGGAGTCCATCGTCGGCAGCTGGAGCGCCAGCTGAGGAGGCAGGCCTGGGTGCTGGACGGACTGCATCATCAGAGGTGGGAAAAGTGGCAGGTCCAACGGAACCGGGAGCTGCACTTGAGGTGGTGCAGGGGGCGCCGTGGGAGTGGGCGGAGGAGGTGGTGGCTGGGTCGGCTGGGCCTGGTGAGATGACTGATGTGTGGTCGAATGGGAAGCAGGGCCTGGTGAAGGCACCGGGGTTTGGGGCTTTGCCATCGACGTAGATGGAGGCTGAGGCGCCGTCACTGGAGCTGGAGCAGGCGGTGGCGGAGGAGGGGGCGGTGGAGGTGGTGGTGGCGGAGGAGTCTCAGGCGAAGAAGGGTTAATCGGGTAGAGTTTGTCGTAGGCCTCCCTGTACTGCTGCGCAAACTTTTCAAGCTCCACGTAAGGGAAGAACTGGCTGTGCACATGCTCCTGGTGGCTCTTCAGAATCAGCATATTGGAGAATAACTTTCCACACATCCCACACTCCAGTTTGTCCGTGTTCATTTCCACTTGTTCAACTCCATCTCTGGTCTTCTTTTGGTTCCTCTGTCTGTTTTCATTGTACTGGATGACCAACTCAAATCCAAAGTTCTCCAATAGTGCTTTGGCTGCATTACCCCTTGCTCCTGACACAATGCGTGGAGGGGGAATCAATGGCTCTGGGAACTTGGACTTCTTAGTGTCCTTGTCTTTGCCAGCATCACCTAATGCATCACCTCCATTTTCCATCTTGGCTCTGTTTTCTTGTTTTTCAAAATGGTCCTCTGCTTCTCTCGACATTTGTATATCTGAAACGGACACAGAGCTAGACTCCAATTTGGGTTTGTGGTTCTGCAGTTGCTGGTTTTTCTGTTGGTGGATTTGCGACTGCGTCTGCGAGGCTTGCTGCTGCTGCTGCTGCTGAGCCTGCTGCTGGGCCTGGGCCTGCTGAAGCTGGTGCTGCTGTTGCATCTGCTGCTTCAGATCCTCCAGGAATGACCCGGTCAGGCCAGGCATACCAAAAGCTGCCGCAGAGTGCAGCGCAAGCTCCGGGCTGAGGTTAAACTCGGCTCCTGGTATGTAGAAGGGGAAGAGGAACTGTGGCTGTTGGAACTGCAGCAGTGCTTCAGGGGTCATTGGGAAATGGGGGAAAAAGGCCGGATTGAGAAACTGCGGTTGGAAGAAGGCAGCCTGTTGTTGCAGCTCATGCTGAAGCTGCATCTGCAGTTGGGCCGAGGTCTGTGCTGACTGGTGGCTGCTTGCCTGTGCTGAGACGTGGTCATTGGTTGATGTTTGCTTTGCGTTGTTGCTGCTGTTGCTTTCTTTGGATTCCACAGTGTTTTCTTTGTTAGAAGATGGGGTTCCACTTCTGGCGGTGTCCGAGTTGCTCATGTTCCCTTGAGCACTTGGGCCGGGACTTTTGGCAGGCACTGGCCCACTGGTGCCAGTGACACTTGAGCTGCTGCTGGAGTCAGTTTTGGCTGTTCTGGCTTTGGTCTGGTGGAGCACTGACCTCATGTGAATCTCGAGTGTTGAGCTTTGGCTATAGGCAACATTGCAGATATTGCATTTGAATGGTTTGTTATCAATGCTGTTGCTTGTTTCTTGTGGAACTGGGCTCGATGCCTCCTGAAGGACCTTCTTCAATTTATGAAGATGGGACACTGAATTATAATGGACTAGCAGGATGTTCTTCTGGGTGAAGGACTCTTTACATACTGTGCACTTGTAAGGTCGAGATGGGTCCAGAAACTTCTCCATTGTGAAGTTGGGTCCTTTTCTAAATGGCAGGGTTCGTTTTGGTTCTGCTCCCATGTCGTCCAGCAGAGAGCTGCTGTCGCTTCCTGTCGGACTGGGCTTCTCCTCTTGGTCCATTTCATCATCTTTGTCTAAGTCATGTTCGAAGGCCTGAGCTTCCTCCAAGGCCCTGGCCTCGCTCTCAGTGATGTCTCCGTTCAGTGGCAGGTTCCCTATGAGCTGCTGCACTTCAGCCTCGCTGAGTTCAGGGTGGCCGTTCTCTAAATGCTTCCTGAGAGCCAGAAATGTTCTGAAGCTGCGCTGGCAGAGGCTGCACATGGTGGCTGCTCGGATGGCGTGGTACTGAGAGTGAATCTGCAGCTTCTGCATCGTCTTGAAGGCCAAGCTGCAGTGGTTGCAGCGGTACTTGTAGACATGGCGGTCGGACACCGACAGCTGCTGCTGTTGCTGCTGGAGTCTCTGGAGCTCACTGAGATGGTCCTGCAGGTTATCAGGAGACTTACGGTCGTGCCCTAACCCACTGGCCCTCTTCCAGTCTGGGGCCTCTGAGGCCTCCTTTGGAGGCTTCAGCTCCTCACTCTGGAGGTCTAATTCATTCTTGTCTTGGTTGGCCAGCTCATCCTTTGAGATGTTTCCTGTAGGAAGAAAAAATACACCTTGAGCTCCAACACACAAAAAATGTTTGAGAAACAAAGCGGAATAGTTCATAAAACAGCAGGAAAGCTGTGTTTGGCCAACAGAATGTAGACAGAAACACAGGAAGGTTTCATTCTGCTTACCTTGAGATTTTCCTGACCCGTCAGAAAGAGAGATAGAAGAATCCATCAAAGACAGACTTTTGTCTTGTCCAGTTTGGGGATGCATGACATTATTTGGTGTTGCTGTATCAGGTCCAACAACCTGCCAGAATGAAGGCAAATATTCAGGATACCTCACTTTATTCAGACAACAGCCACTTATGTACAACACATGGTGCACAGACACACACAACTTGTTGTTTTGAGCACATATTTCTTTTGATATACTCTCTTTTTCTGCATTCACATGATAAGCTGCATGGCTGCGTGTACGTACAGTCAGAATCAGCTTCTCCACGCAGTCAGGAGCCACACTGTGAAGGTGAGTGAGGTGCAGCTGCAGGTGAATCTTGTTGCTGAGCACATCCTGGCACAGCGGACAGCGAATCACCGGCTGCATGGAATGCTGGGACATCACATGGAGCTGCATGCGGTTGGCATCTTTACTGCTGTAGTTGCAATATGGACACTGCTGAATCTAAAAAAAAACGAGAACCCACAAGATCGTTTAATTAGCGCCTGGTGGAAAGTGAAGAGATGTTTCAAGAAAAGAGTTATTCTACGCAAGGTGGAAGGTAAATGAGTAAGTACTGCTTTTGTGCTGCACAACCACGACAACAGTTTACAAAACAAATCAAAGTTTCATCAGGATTTACAGAAATTTCTGTCCGAGAGTGAAATTGCAATATATGCAAAACCAAATTGAGTTTCGTGTCTCCCTTCAACACATTCAAACAAATTCTCCGCCTGCTTCCAATCGCCATGCCCGCCTTAACACAGAAAATGTAGATCAACCATGTTTCATGTAATTCACTTAAGTCTCTCAACTCATGCAATTTTATTAGTAGAAGAAACGATTGGCCAGAATTTCTAATCAGGAGATTACAGATGACAAAGGTGTGTACTCTCCCCAGCTCTGGCATGCCCTCATTACAGGGAGTACTCCCAGCATAGCTGCCTCCCTACCACCTGTCTTAATAGAATCCATTTCTGAAATGACTAAGTCCTCCCTCCTTGCAGGGCCCAGAACCAGACGAGCTAATACTTCATAATCTAATTTAAAAACACATATAATTTAAAGAGATGCAAAAAGGGGAAAAGAAGCAGGGAGGGAGACCTCCGGCTCGCGCAGGTATTCCACTTAAGAACACAAAGGCTGGGCTGTAGCACTTGATGCTAAAAAGCTCTGTCACAGAGGGAACGGTGGGATGCATTTAACCCCTTCGAAGGGGAGCCGGCGCCAGCAGCTGCTAAATGCTTGGCTTAGCATTTCTGCTTCTTATGGTTAAGTATCCTCCCATTAGCTCATCCCACAGTGACAGTGAAGGTTAGATTTCATTAGTGCTTATAAAGACAAACCTGCCTCATTAGCCATTAGCATTCTGTATATCCAACAATAAATTACAACGTGTATTCGGAACATGAAATGCTACAAGTGGAGTTGAAACAGACGTCTGGTTTCATAACTAATCAGCTTTTTTTTTTTCTTTGGCAAGGTGAAAGCAGTTAGGGGTCACCGGTCCCCTTAAACACATCTCAGACACTGTAAGGTTCCTGCTGCTGACATTTTCAAGGCTGTTCAGCGACTGTAAGTATTCTTCTGATATTCCACAAACCTTTACCTGGTCATTGGCTGAGGTCTTCCCCTCAGCAGACTTTGGCCTTTTGGGAGGACTTTCAATTTGTCGGTCTGCCAGGAGGGAATGTTTCCCCATAGCAGTCGGTCCGGTGACCTCTTTGGATATGGTGTTCGCTCCTGAAAGACGGCGAACCGACGGAGAGAGGGAGAGAGAGAGAGAGAGAGAGAGAGAGAGAGAGAGAGAAAGAGAGAGAGAGAGAAAATGTTAAATTCATGTTTTTCATGACTAATCAGCAAAGATTTACAGCAGATTTAAGAGAAATGTAGCAAAACATTCAAATAAATGCTTTTACAATCACTAATGAATGCAATATATCAATAAAGTTTACACCAATAAAAATATTCAGAAAGTATTTTGTTGTAATATTCCAAATATTCAATACACAGTACATGCGGTGAAAGTAAAAAACAAATCAATTTAAAAAACTCGAGTAAAAAATAGAGAACTTTTTCAATAACACTTTCCATGATTTAGAGCACAGCTGGGAAATTGCCCATTGCTTTTATTTTGAAGGTTCCTGCTTTCATGTGTTTGTGAGAGTTGTGCAATTTGTGCCTCATTTTTCAAAGGCAATCATTGTGGTGCTCTGGGACGAAAGGTTGTGTTACATCATAAACTGAGGATTATTCTTTGCACAAACAACGGAGGGTGAAACATTAACAGGTCGACCAAATTATTAGTCAGTGGGACATAGGTGATGATCCCCCCCACTCGCCCCCCCTAAAAAAGTGACACCAAAACAACATTAGCCTGGATACAAGCATGAGCTGTGTTATTCACATTCATATATGCTGACGTGGTTCTGCCCTGAGGACATGTAAAATGGGAAAAACTCAGGCAAGCTCATTATCACAGCACGACATACATTAAATGTTATGGTAATATTATACACTTCATTAGTTCATATACATTTCCCCAGCTGCCTCGACAACTCCTGTGTCTGAATAAGATGCTAAATTTCCAAGGCTCGGTCATGGCTGGTGGTGGCGTCGCCGCGCTCCCCATGTGTGTCTGTTTGTATGTGTGCGTGTAAGCGTGTGTGACGTTAACAGCAGGGCTCAGTGTGGAGAAATCAGCCTCTGGTTGTATTTAGTAAATGCTGCAGCCGCTGATAAATCTTTCATTAGCCTCATCCGAAGATACAGGCCGCGCAGGCCGCTGCTACACTCTGCTGCTGCAATTCACCCACTCGGCACAACACAAAGACACGGCAACAGCGACTCTCCCACCCTCCTTCCAGTCTTCTCTCCTCCCCTCTCTCTCTCTCCCTAAGCCATCACCCCTCCCCATACCCCCCCCCCTCCCCCCCTCACCCACCCTCCTGCGTCCCCTCCCTCGTCTGGTCACTCAAGGCAATATGTGAGCCTCACTCTTGCGAATCAACGCTTCACGCTAGATGCACAAATGGAAAAAAAGGGAAATCAAAGCACTGATACATGGAGAGGGGGGGGATGAAAAAAAACATTTTGTATTTCATATTATTCTGTGGCTCATGTTTGTATTGGGCGCATATCAATTCCTCCGGCCCGTTCATGCATTTTAATTCTGTTGCATTAAGTAGGCGTTCCACTTATTTTATTTGTAATCCCCTATATCTGGAGCCTGAAATATTGGCCTGTCAAGGAAAGTGACAAGAGAGAGGGAGGGAGGGAAGAAAGGAAGAAAGAGAGCGAGGGGGGGCAGCGGGGGGAGGGGGGGGGGAGAAAAAAACACAAGGGCACAATGTGAATTTCCAAGAACATCCGAGAATTGCTCTGCAGCTCAGAAGAGCGAGGTAATCTCGTCTTCCACTGCTCGTGATGGCCCCTGCAGGGCTTGTGTGTGTGTGTGTGCGCGCGCATGTCTGAGTGCATACATGTGTGTGTGTTGTGTGTGTTGTGTGCCTGATGTCAGGCCTCTGAAACTCCATTGGTCAGACGGGCCCAGGCTGGAAGCGCCCGTCACATCACCTGACCTTTCCGAAGCCGGCGCCCCGCCCCCCATATTTATTAGAACCATTTCTAATTTCAACTTTCAATTTTTGCCTCCGTCTTCCAGTCAATTTGCAACTAAATTACATCCCTGCAAAAGGAGATGAGGCGATTGTCGGACAAGAGCCTGCAAACACATTTACAATGCGGCGGGGGGGAAACGGGCCCACACATCATCATTGATTACTGTCATGTTGAATGTGAATGTATGTTTGTGTAATGTGTGTGTGCGGGTGTGTGTGTGGAAGGTCTGTCCTTCTTGGTTTGGATTCGTCTTTGACCCACTGCTTTCATCAACACTTATGAAACCCACACAGAGAAGCACAGTTGGTTAACCCTGAGCAGGGAGCGAGCGCGCCGCTCTCTCTCTCTACGGTCACTAACACAGCTCTGAATGTCCGAACCAGGCCGCCGGATAATAAAGTTTTGTTTTGAAATGCGGGCGAATTGTGTTGCAGTTTTTATTTCGCTTTTTTTTTTTCCAAGGCTGCAGGAATCTGTAAGACAAATAATTCAGGCGCCCTGTTGATGGAGGGAAACTGATTAACTGAGCCGCAGTTTCCGGCGAGCTCCTTGTTTTCGCCCTCGATGATGCACGAATTACTGCGATAATAACGCGAGCGCAGGAGGCTCGCCGCTCATTTTCCTTTGTCTCTGAATCGGAGCCCCGCGTTTAATGGCCGTCCTTTCTCCTCCTCCTCCTCCTCCTCCTCTCTCACTTCCCTGCTTCCCTCCCTTCCCACCTTCCCTTTATCCCTCCATCTTCCTGTAGGTTCCAGCAGCTGCAGCCCAGTGAAGTGGAGGGGCAGAAATAAACCTGAAATTGCCCCCCCCCCTCCACTCT
>JAUESE010000002.1:5887632-5898410 GCA_032274725.1 Malacoctenus triangulatus
TACCCCCCCCCCCCCCCCCACCACCACCTGACCCCCCCCACACACCCTCCGAGTCGTCATCCATCCCACGTCGAGGGACGCTCGCATCTCCCCGTGGCCTCTATTCCACTTAAAGGGACGTCGTTTTTTGGCGAAGAAAAGATTGTCGTCGTCTTTTTTTTTTTTGGTTTCCTCTCTTTTTTTCTTTTTTTTTTCTGGAACTTGCATCATTATTGCGTTGCCGTAAATCCACGTCTGCAGAAAAAAAAAAAAAAAAAAAAAAAAGAATCAGCGGCAAATTAAGAAGAAAGAGACGGGGGGGAAGTTCTCTCCGCTCACCCCTCCTCTTCAGCCATATCCTTCTCTCCTACTTATCTGTGGCAGAGAGCCAATGGTTCATTATAATTGGCCGTTGTCATCATGCAGATGACACGCAGTCGGCGCTCTGAATATCATTAGCGCCTTTGCATACCTCCGCGCTTTTTTCCCTTTTTTTTTTTCCTGTCCTTTCTTCTTGTTCCTTCATTCCGGGGACTCGTTTCGCGATTCGATATTCCAAAAGGTAATTATCATCCACGGAGCAGCCTATCAATATGCGCAGATAGGCATAATGGGGAATAAAGGTGCATGTCTGATTGTCGTTTTCTCCCCTCGCTTTCTCCAGCGCAAATGTAGAAGAATCTCCACAGTGTGTGAGGTGGGTGGTGGTGGGGGGGTGGCTGGTGGTGGGTGGGGGGGAGTGAGGGTGTATTTGTGTGATTGTATTTGACTCTCCTTTGCAGTGGACTCCAGTGCATATCTCTGTGGTTACAGAGTGTTCTTTGCTCTCCTCCTCTTCCTCCTCCTCCTCCTCCCCCTCTTCGCTCTCGTTTGCATATATCAGCTTCTCCTTGGGTAGAATAATAGCTCTTAATTCTTCTCTGCAGCTCTTGCCTTCTGATCCATGACAAAAAGGAAAAAAAAAAAAAGCCAGCCGGTTAATTTGCATACTCCACATAATGATGAGGAGTGTGTTGCAGACTGCCTAATTACCAAGTCCTCCAGTCTCTCTCTCTCTCTCTCTCTCTCTTTCCCTCTCTCTCTCCTCCAGCAGCTTTTGCTTTTAACCCTTGTTCGCCCATTTCGCCATCGCTTCGTCTCCATAGAAAACCATTGTCGCGCTCGGCATTAATTTCTCCTGGCGGCGGCAGCGGGGGGGGGACGGGACGTAGAAACAATAAAGAAGCGAGCAGGAACAAAAAAAAACCCAGACGCAGTGACGAGCGCTTCGTTCGTTCACCTTCGTTTATTCCGCCGTCTGTGTTTATCGGCTAATTTGCGGCTCCTCTCGCTGGCGGCGGCGCTCCTTAAGCTACCCTCTTTGTCTTTGCCTTTGAAATTTACAAAATCTTACAAGAAATCAATACTTAATTGATTATTCACTTTCCTGCAGCCTCAAACGACCGGTGAGTGCACGTGCGCGTTAAATCCGGCGTGTGTCTGTGTGTACGTGTGAGCGAGTCTCGGTTAGATCCCGTTGTATTCCCACTTCTTTCCAGGCAGCAGCCAGACGAGGTGGCAGGGAGCTCTGAGAGAAACACTCTGCAGCATCTACAGGCATGCCTATGTGTGTGTGTGTGTGACTCTGTGTGTGTGGTATGTGTGTGTGTGGCCGTATGAGACGTACCAGCGTCCTGTCAATAGCACCAGAGAAGTTCCGAGGTTCGAAGAAGGTGTTAGCCTTTTTTTTTTTGGTTGCTAAAGCAGCAACAACCATCCAGAGGAAGGAGAAGAAGAAGTATGGAGATCAACAACAATCACAACAACAACAACAACACAAGAGTTACTACACCACCAAGCCTGGGGGGCACAGGAAGCACAGCAGGCTCCAAGCAGGATGTGGAAAGGAATATCCTCGTTTTCAAGGCTGCTTTCTTTTTTTTGGTTTCTACTCGTCGCGCTTCTTTGTCCTCGGTCCCGAGTCGGAGAGGAGAGCGGGGCAAGATGCCACCTGGACCCCTCAGACAACTCTGTGGCAAAGTGGGCGCGGAAAAGAGGGGCGTGAAGAGAGAGGGGTGGGGGGGGGGGCGTAAGGAGGAGGAGGAGGAGAGAGCGGGGTAAAGGGCGCCTGCCTCTGATATGCCATAAGAATGGCAGGCACGTAATGATGGCAAATGTAGAGCAGATTGACTTGGAGGAGGAGGAGGAGGAGGAGGAGGAGGAGGAGATACGGGAGGGGGGGCGAGGAGACAGACGGCAGGGCTGGCCTGGTGCCAACGCGACCATGACATGACTACACAGGAAACCTCCGCCCACCCCCACACTCTCTCTGACACTTGTTGCTGCGCGGGTGTGTTGACGTGCTCGGACCACACGTGACGACACACGAACCGGACCTGGGAATATTTTTGCATTTACTCAAACGAAGCTCAAACCAGCCCAAGTCTATTTCTTTTTTACTTTCCCCCACTTGTGAAGGAATGATGAAATCTCTGAGTGTCAGTGAGGCTGTGAGCTCTGGATGAGATATTCAAGTATGGATGAGAGCCTAAAGCAAAGTGAGAGTGAGAGCCAGAGGTCTGGCTGCCAATTTGACCTCTATCTATGCAGCGTGGCAAAGGTCAAATATTGACTCTTTGTGCATATTTTTTTCTTCACGGCCATCAAAACACAGATGTAGCAAACCCAAAGCGGGGGTTTTATTTCCATTTTTTTTCATAATGACATTGAGTTAAAATGAAAAAAAACGAGTGTGGTGTTTTCTTTTTTTTGTCTCAGAGTGTTCAGGAATAAAAACTGCTGGCTGCTGTTGGTTTATGACAGGGAAACGGATGGCAGCGAGATGGAGTATTATGATGTTCATATTGAAATCTGCTGAGCAAACATCTTCCCCGCGCCAGCAGACGTGCTTGGTGAGCGAGAGAGGGAGAGAGAGAGGGAGAGGGAGAGAGAGAGAGAGAGAGAGAGAGAGAGAGAGAGTTGTACTTGTGTCGTGTTTGAGAGGGAGGGAACAAAACACATACTGTCACTGTATTCCTGTCTGTGTGAAACTGTGCCAAAGAACTGAGAGGTTTCCACGTTTAAAAACAAAAGAGTGCAGAAACCGGTTATGCAGACATGTTGGAAACATGTAACATGCAAAGAAGGGGGCTCAAGGGGGGCTTTGGGGTATCCAGGGTCTTTAAAATGACCACCAGATTGGAAATTCATTTAATTTCTCTTGTTTTGCATGATCGCCATCGGGAGGCAGAGAGCAGGAGATGATTGGCCGAAGCTGTCGTCTGCCGATAAAGAGAAATGTTTTCATATGCTGCGCGTTCAGACGCTTGTGTTTGAGTGGACTGGATGAGGACGGGGTGGGGCGGGGGGGTGTGTGGGGGGGGTGGGGAGGTGGGCTAACCCAAATCAAACACCTTATTTGAATAAGAACAATCACGGCACCAAAATGGAGCGGGCGACGCGGAGGGAGAAACAGCCAGGCGATTTGACTTGCGAATCAGCCGATGCATATCTGCATGCTAATTATGTGACAAGAAGTGGGGAAAGAGTGGAAAGCGCCCCCCAAGCGCCAGACAGAGAGAGGGGCGAGCGAGGAAAGACACAGCAGCCACGCGAAAGGGGGGAAACGAGCGGGACGAGCCACGACCGACAAACGGACAAACAAACGAGGGAATCAAAACGGAGCTGAAGACCAGACGCCTAATTAATTCCCCGTCAGGCTGTTTTTATTCCACGCCGTTTGATTTTTTTCCCTTTCTTTCGGGAACGAATCGACGTACGGGGGGAGAAGGAAGAAAGGAGCGAACGCAGGAGGACGAGGGGCTGGAGCGGGGTTGGTGGGGGGTGGTGGTGGTGGTGGGGGGGCATCCGAAAATTAAAATTATTGATTGATCTTAGGACGCTCGGGGTTGTGGAGCAGAGGGCATTTTGAGGATGTAATTAGAGCGGACTGGGACCAAGGCTGGAATGATAATAGATGACATTGGAATTCACCATGGCGATTGGCCATTAATCTCCATTAACGCCTACCAGGATATTAAAAATTCTAATTGGAGGGACAAAAAAAATGAAATGGATGTTGCGGGGAATGCGCGGCGGGGACGACGCTTTTGTGTATTTTCTCTCAAAAACGCCAACTTGTGGCGATTGCGAGTGCAGGTAGAGTACATCAGCCGGGATTACTTCCTGATTAGGATTACAAACTGTTGATCGTGTGGTAATTGTTGAATTATCTTGCGTCTTTTCGGCACGAGGACTCGGTTGCGGTTTGGTGACGTCTTTTACCAGAAGTTCGCTGAGCGGATGACGACATGCAAATTATGCAGAAGCAGCATTCAGTATTAATGCGTCGCTGTCAGATTCGTGTGTCGGAAATGAGACGATCGCATATTTTAATCCTTCTACAGTGTATTTTTTCTTGTTTTTCTTCCTCATGAATGTTTATGGAAAAGTTTCAGCTCTTAAGAAAATGTTCCACATGCTGTTCAACGTGTGAAATAAACCTGTATTAAAAAATAAAGTTGTTTAAAACACCTCACGCTGTCTGTGTATCTGTGTGGTGATGAAGCTCGGCGCTCTCTGGGGTCTTCCTGCAGCGTGCGCCAGGGAACGTCCCACCTCGGGGTGGTCCCGGGCGCCCGCGGGCGCCGTGACGTCACCGGCGGCGTCGGCCTTGGAGGAGGCGTTTGGCACCGACTCCCATCGACCCGGATTAAGGAGCCCGAGTGACAGGCCCGCGCCGCGTTTATCAATAGCGCCCGCACCTTGCATGACTGTGCTGTGACACTGTCAATAGATTATGAAATCTCACTGTGTCAGCTATTCAATATTACAAATTGCCCGTGTGTGCAGCACGCGCATGCACGCCGGCGTGCCGCGTCGGTGTTTGCGTGCGTGCGCGCCCGTGACGTAAATATTCACGAGGTTAATGCATATGTTCCTGTAATGTATCCATGTATTCACTCTGCATGATTAGGAACTGTCCTTGAATTAATAAAATGAAACCACCAACCCCCCCCTCACCCCCCCCCACCCCTCAAAACTCTCCTGCAGTTACACACAAACACCCACATCACACAGACACACACAAACACCAGAGACTGTATAAGGATTTTGCTGTAAGGTTATAATGAAGACGTAGCTGGATTATAAATAAAGTATAATAAAGATAATTTAAAAACATCACCTCTGTTGTTAATTCATTGTTCATTAGTGCAAGAAGAGCATGTCACCACTCTGAGTAAGTGTGTGTGCGTCTGTGTGTGCCTGCTTGCATGAGATGGCCAGTGTGATGTCATTACCTTAATGGTCTTTCGCTGGGGCTAGTCATTAAACGGGGATATTAAAGCGCTGGGCTGTTTTTATATGCATGGAGAGGTGACGCGAGGGGTCACAGTTGCTTGAAGTCATCACTCATGCACAATGGGAGGACGCAAAAAAAAAGGAAAAAGAGAGAAAAAAAAAACACACCACGCAGACGCACAATCGCACAAATAAAGCAGCGGCACGTGCGTCTGCGGGGTCTTCGGGGTCTTTGGGCCCATTTCAGGGGACGTGCCCGTTTGTTTCGCTCTCCTCTCCCACCACAAACACTGGCCCTGCACCCACTTGGCCCCTTGTGTGAGTGTTTTTTTTTTTTAATGTATGTGCGCCCTCTCTCAAGCGAGATTGAACCCAATATTTATGAACGGGGCATGACGTGCATATTATTATTATCATTACTGTTATTATGCGTTTGAAGGGAGGGAAGTAACATTAGACCCGGCAGAGGCAGCAGCAGCTATCACTGCTGCTGCTGCTGCTCTGATTTATGATTTGCGCGGCCCGCCCCCCCCCGCCCGGGGTAACGCCCCCCAGAGGAGCTGGTATGTAAAAATTTGTTTTAGCCAATTGATTAATCAGGACCAGTCATACGTGTGAGTACTTCATACGTATATGTGTTTAGATTGCGAGGGGCCGGCGTGTGTTTATCATGTGTCTGCATCTGAGTGGGCGTCTGCCTGTTCCTGGAAAACTGATCTGGTGATGCAACCTTGCAGCAAGGAAGGTTCGGTGCTTTATGGGAAAAAAAAAAAGAAAAACGAGGACTCGTGCGACGGACGGAAAGTGGGAATAAAGAGGAATGTAACATATCTGCGCCGGATGTATTTATTCGTAGGACGGCCGAGACGATTCTGCTTGGGAGACAAAACGCAGGTCACGAGCAGCTCCAATGTAATCAGACTACAGAGCACTGCTGAATCAGATGAATAAATCAGATCTTTGTGAAGTAATGATGGGATTTGATTTGATTTTTCCAACGGGATCATTTCCAGACAAGATATTATTGTTTTCTTTTGTTTTTATCGGATTTGTATCGCTTCGTCAAAGCACATCTGTTCAGAGAAACACAGAGAGAGAGACGGACTTTCAACTGTACTGCAAAACAAAACGGCATCGTATAAAAAATGGAAGTCGGACTCGAGATCTCAAACCACCGATCAGGAAAAAGTAGATTTTTCCTTCACTAGCATGTGGACATTTATGTTCCTTTGCGGCCTACAAAACTATTTACCTCAGAAATGTTTGTACACATGTACAGAAAGCAGGAAATCGTCCAAGAGATCCATTACTTTGAGACAAAACCTTTTTCTTTCTGGTTTGATACGAGATACATGCTACAACAAAATAATGAGCCACCTAATTTCCCGGTCTGTCTCCCGGTGGAGAACTTCACCGCTGATCTGAACGGCTCCAAACTTCATCACCGGCTCGAGCCGTGAAGCCGCGACCAAAGCTTTATTTTCACAAACCGCTCAGACTCCGGCCTCCTCCCAGTTGCATGAAACGACCGCGTGTGTGTAAGTTTCAGCCCGTGTGACGGCAGACAGTGCAGACAGTATGGGGTCGGCGCTGTGCTCGGTTGGGCCTCAGTCGTCCCTGTCAGAGCCCCCCCGACGCACGGACGGGCCATTGGCTGCACTTACCTGCGGCGCCGCGAAGCCGGCAGGTCGCAAACTCGTGTGATTGGGAGGTTTTAGCTCCGCGAGCGAGACGGTGGCGAAATGGCCGAGAGCGCGTCGCAAACGGCCCCTCGCTGTCACGCGGGTGTTATTTGGGCGAGCGAGGTAAAGCTCGCCGATAAGCCCGACGACTGCATGCGACACATCGCCGCCATTGTCCTTAATAAAAACACAAACGCGCACACAGACCGCTCTGAGCTCCAGGCCGGTTTGAGGGAGGGAGGGAGGGGGGGCGACGGAGGCCGAAGGGAAGCGGCGCCCGGCGCCGGCCGCAACCCGGGCTGAAGAAACCGTTGCCGAGGCGATTATGGATTCTGAAAGCGGCGCTGGACTCTGAGCCAGAGATTATTATAAATTTGGTCATTGGCAATGAGGACACTACAGGGGAGGGAAAAACAAATATTAGGGCCCCCTTCAATGCCGTGGCCAGTGTGAGCTGTTTTCCATTTTAATGCATTATGTGTGTATAAGGGAGAGAGGGGAGATGAGGCTCGCCCCCCCCTGCCTCCCTCTCTCCCTCCCGCCTCTCTGCGTGGGCATGTGTGTGTGTTAGATTCAGCAAACTCAGATTTACATTTCCTTTGCACTGCCTGTGAAATGTTTTCAGACGTGGCCAGCGTGACTGAAATAATATATAAGGCTCATTCTCCTGCACTCACTCTCCCTCTCTCTCCCCCTCCCTCCCTCCTTGCCTCCCCCCGCCTCTCTCTGTCTTATACATACTTACATGTGCACACACTGCAAGTGGAGATAGTTGGAGAGGATGAGGATAAAGGGGTGTAGCTGTAATTACGAACCGTGAGGGAGAAATGGAAATTCACACTTAGTCTGATTCTGCGCTTGGCTTTCAAAGCCACTCCTTCATTTAAGCCGATATTGACTTATTGACTCAAAGTAAAGGTCCCCTCACGTCATACTTGCACACCACTTAGAAAGGCAAATGTAAAAGTTCATTACGACATCAGAAAGATGACGGAAACGTGCATGAGAGAGACGCAGTTTGCAGAAAACACAATGTTTTTGTCCTGCAAGATTGTAGACACGCATTTTCCGATGATGTTTCACTTCAGATGAAAAAACCCAAAACAAAACAACAAAAAGATTAATTGGAAACGCTAGAACAGACTTGGAAAATGAGCTGCTTTTATTTTGAAGGGTTGGGACAGTGTTTGTGCTGCATCCTGCTACGAAAACAACTCTAATTTCCTAAAATTAAGTAAATAACATGCCACACTCCATCAATACATCCATTGGAGTGACGGCTCACAACATTAACACATTCAGGGCTTTGGTGCGTCTCAGTATAAACTATTAGTGACAACGTGTTGAGAGACACTGAACAGCTCCAGATGCTCCTCATGAGAACGAGTGCCAAAATAAAAGTAGTGAATTGAGAGGTGCTGCTAAATTATTGAATTTTTAATAACTAAACTCAGAAACGAGTTTAAGATCCTCCTCTGTGAGAACATATTCGCTCTCCACTCGCCTTTTCTTTAATTTGATTCCAGTTGCTTTGCTGGCAGGTTTGTATAATAGTAATTGCATTGACTTTTTCAGGTTGGCTATAATATATGAAAAGAGCGTAATTAAAATCCAAAATGTAATATCAGCAGGCACGAGTGGATTGATCACATCACTGCGGGCTTAATTGCGTCCCGAGAGCAGCAGGAGACCCTGCCGACGTCCTTTTTAACGGACCTCCCTTTAGTCGGCGTTTTGTGTCTGTTCGTTGGTTGCTCGGATTCTTCACCGGAGGAAATCCCAACGCCCAGGAGGGGGTTCGGATTTGCCAGGATCTATCGCTCGACCGAAATCACAACCATAAACGATCTGCACATCCATCTATACATTCAAAACTCAGCCTGGGGCTGTGAGGCCGCACGAGCACCGCCGAAGCACTTTGTCATTTTAAGTGTAACACAGCTATCGATTCCATAGGTTTGATTCTAAATGCAATGATGTCTTCCTCCGAGAGTTGATTAAACCCTTTTGGTATTGATGCGCCGGGCGACTGCGTGTGTGTGTGGGAAAGTGTATGGTTGAGACGGTTTGTGTACATGCATGCATGCATCCATTGATAAAGGCATTAGAGAAAGCCGCGCGTCAGGCCGTGTGATCTGGAACCCTGACTGGAGGATCCCGGACTCGGGCCGGGCAGCTCGGGCTTTATCTGGCTTTAAGTCCAGTCACATTCGCTCGGCTCTCTGTTCTCCTCTCCTCACTTCTCCCTCTCGCCAATCAATGCTAAGCCAGTCAGTATATTAGCCGTCACTCCTGAAGCAGAATTTCAAACACGCTTGGCTCTGACAGTGACATCGACTGCCAAGTTGTTCTGTGTGACTTAATGCTTTTGTCATCAATATTATAGCAGTACAAGCAGTAATAATAGATTTAGGAACGGCTGTAAAAGTAGTGCAGGGTTTTGTATGTATGTATAGGGACAATAAAGTTATATGGGAGGGGCTTTAACATGGGGGTGAGGGTCGTTAATGACACTGAGGATATCAATGACGAGTAAGAAGCGACACTTTTTCTTTCAAACCTTTTGTAAACAATCAAAAACAAACTGTAAGCACATTTTTGTTTTCCTTCCAATTATGTGTTTGCAGCTGGATGTTTCTCTCTGTAGATTCTAATAAAGTTTCTTCAAAATTGTGGTAAAAGGCCAAAGAAGAGACTCCATGCCTTGTTTTCCAGTTCTGCAGTTTCACTACATTGATGCAATTTCTACCGTTGCTGTTTCCAACGCTCGTGTAATCAGTTTGATAACTTCACCGTGTTGTTTGAAAGCTGCGTGTCTGTAATGTGATGTAAAAACAGACTTTATCGTGTGTAGGAGTTCACGAACGATTAGAGGAACTCGGCGACATCTCGTCGTTTATTCAAACGCGACAGAGAAAAGAAGAATCAAAGGACCACCTGAGCACGAGCATTAAACTGCACCACAACGCCAGCAACACGCCGTGCGGCGTGCATCTGGGTGATAAGAATAATCTCTGATTTCCAGCGAGGGCTAAATAAGGGCAAATTTCACGGGTCAGTAAATTTGTTGTTCAAGAAATACAGTCTGTCTCTGAAAAGCGACGTGGGATTTTAATTTCGCTGCGGCAAAGGCAGAGAAAGCAAGAAACGGATCCTTCGAGTATTTCAGCCAGGCGTGCGCACACAAACACACACTCGACACACACACACACACTCACACACCTTGCCCAGGTCCCTGAAGCTAATTAAAGGGAAGGTAGGCGAGCAGAGATGTGATAACTCTGTGAATCATGTAGAATAGTTGTAATGGGTGACCTTTTTTTCTCTCCCTGTGCGGCAGGCAGAAATCTCATTTGAGAGTGAGCCATTCCAATTTGCTGCGGCGAGGCAGGTGTCAAAGTCTCAAGCAGGCAGAAAAACATCCCTCGGTGCCTTCTCTTTTGTTTGAGATCATGTGATGCCCTGTGTGAAAATGCAAAGAGCTACAAAGTCTACTGAAACAGGGGGCTCGCGTTTCGCTTTCATGCACCTCGCTCGTTTCTCTTTTCTTCCGCCGCACTTTGACTTAATGCGACTTAAAACAGAGAGAGTGTTTTCTATCTCCGTGTTGTGTGTATAGAAAGGATTATGTTAGTGATCAGAGCAAACATGAGAATTATAAACACAGTCCATCTTCATTAGGCTGCGGGCCAGATATTACTGGGCTGGACAGCCTGGAATGTTTGGTCGTCCATTTAGCCAAGGGCAGGAGCAGGAGGGCTGCTGTGCAGGGCTCCAACTCCCTTTGATCCTGTGCACATGTGTGTGTGTGTGTGTGTGTGTGTGTGTGTGTGTGTG
>JAUESE010000002.1:6033641-6045294 GCA_032274725.1 Malacoctenus triangulatus
AATAATAATAATAATAATAATAATGATGACTTTGATTGAATTAGGTCCTTATAAGAAAAATTAATTTATGTAGTGTGGAATTCAGTAAGAAAAATGTAAAAGATAAAAAGGTGCTCAGGTTTATTTTTCAGTCAGAGAAGCTGTTGAATCGCCTGCAGGTCAGAGGCTTTTCCAGGAACTCACAAGGTGAAAAAAAAAAGTCTTTCGCAAGTCCACAGATTGTCAATAGTCGAGCTTCAAAGTACCAGCGAGGGCCGTGAAATGTTCACCCAGCGTTCTGGAGTCTCCTTGTTACTTTCGCAAGAGAACAAATCCACTTATTCAAGTGTGTCCCCGTCATAAGCCCCCCCCCCCCCTCAAAAAAAAAAGAAAAGAACGAGAGCTTTTAAGATTTTAGAGGAATTTCAGGACTGTTAACTCTGCAGCTCAACATATTTCTCAGTCTGGGAAACTTTTAGCTTGACACGAACAGTACAGTTGTAATGTGTGATCGAGTCCAAAGGTTAAAGGGAGAGAACCCCCCCTCGCCCCCCCTGGACTACTTCTTATGGGTCCCTCCGGTTGTGCCGCCGGGTTTGTTGCCAGACCGGCGAACGGGCACCTTGGATACAGGGATTCTGGTGCGAGCTGGGGGGGGTGCTTGGGTCTTTGGTGGAGGGGATTCGGCCTCAAGAACAGAAGACAGGGCTGACTGGCTGACTGAGTGAGGAGGCGGGGTTTTAGTGGTGCTTATCGGGATTTTGGATTCTCGGGGAAGGCTGGCGCTGCCTTTCATTGAACGGAAGGAGGAAGAGGAGGAGGAGGATGGCGGACTTGTTTGGGAGGTGGGGCTCATTCGGTATTCGGTGGATGGAGAGGGGGTGCTGTGGAGCTCTTCATCTCCCTGATCCTCCTCCTCCTCCTCCTCCCCTTCAGGCTCGTTATAGAGGTCGTACAAGTGGTCTCCGGAGCAGCTGTCCCGTGACAGGGCCATCTTTTGGTCACGCTGCAGCCCACTTTCGTCAGGTGTGGCCGTAGGCGTTGCTGAGGGCGTGTCCCAGTAGCCCTCGTCACTGAGGGGCTCTTTCTCCCCAGGTGACGTGGGGTGGCGGCCATGTGTGCTGGGGAGCGGTGGTTTGGCTGCACGGCTCACTGCCCCACCCACCACAGGAATCTTACTGAGTCCCAGCGCCTTCACCTGGGGCACCTTCCTGTCTATGCTCCGGGGGGCCGCTGGCAGGTGGCTGCCCGTGGGGTTGGTGCGAGGGGGGTACGTTGAAGTCGGGGTGGAGGACGAAGACTGGTGTGAGCGGGGCAAGGCCGGGGAGTTGTCCCCTGTGGAGGGCAGCATGTGCCAGAGTCCCTGCATGTCTGCGTCGTCCACTCCCTCCGGGCTTGCCATTTCCTCCCCTCCACCCATGTAGGCCACCACACCACTGCCAGCTGGGTGCTGCTGCGGTGGGGGGGGCGCCCTGCTGCGGGCTGGGAGGGAGGCGGAGGCCGTGCTGGAGGAGACGGCAAACATAGTCTGGGTCAACTGAGGTGGGAGGGAAGGTTTGCACGGGGAGCCACGCGACGCAGCACCGGTCATACCAGCAGCTCTCCCGATGCTCGCTCCCGTGCTCCCCCCTCCCCCACTGCTGCTGCTGCTGGTGCCACTGCCCCCATTACCCACTGGCACCTCCTCGTCTGCGTCAGCAATAATGTCGCCACAGCCCGTCAGTGAATCGAAGCTCTTGAGGGAAGTGACGTCGGTGAAGAGAAGAGAGCAGAGCCGGTCCACCGAGGGCTCCGACGGTGGGTCGCCCGTGCTGCAGCGGTCCAAAGGGGGGGTTGCAAGGGAGGGGGTGAGGCTGGAAATTGAAGCTTTGGCTTTTTGTACGGGAGGTCGCAGGGGTGAATCGGTGGGTGTGTACGGGAAGGGGGAGTCCGGCTCGCCAGATGGCCCTGGCATAGCCACACAGTGCTGGGGTGTCACGATAACACTGGTGGTGGGAATCTCCGCTGCTCGGAGGCTCGGTGCTGCTTCTGCGTCACCACAGTCCGTTTGGTGATGATGTGGGGGAGGTTCGAGGGTGAGGGTGACGTCCTTCACCTTTTCAGAGTCCGCGGCGTCCCCGTCTTTCTTACTTTCCAACTCGTCCGCCTCGCTTTCGTTTGTTTTCTCTTTACGTCTCCATCGCATGCTGCTGAAGAAGCCCTTCAGGCCCCGCCCTCTTCTCGCAAGCCCCGCCCCTCCATTTTCACTTGACCTAAAACTCCCACGCCGCAGAAGAGAGAAGAAACTCAGCGATTTGCTGAGAGACCTCACCGGCCCAGCCTCCGAGCACGCCAGCCGCTCCCCTCGCGGTCCTTCGGCATCACTGTTAGATCCCGTGAGTCCGTCGTGGGTTTTGCTCCTGACGAGCTCCGCCGACGCCGTCGAGCTGTTCCCATTCACAGAATTCCCGTTCTCCGAGCTGCCGTTGTTCCCGCTGTTGGCGGCCCCTTTGTTCCTGAAGGAGAAGAAGCTGGCCATCCCCGAGCCGGCGCGGCGCTTCCCGAAGAGTTTGAAGGCAGCTTTGTTGATCTTCCCTGTCGGCTGGGGGTCACACTGCGGGGCCACCGGAGGCTCCGCGCACTCCGACTGCACCTCCATTATCCGGCACTCTGTCGTTCCCACTCTCTCTCTCTCTCGTCCTCCTCAAGCTCTCACGCTGCCTCTCGAGCCTCCCTCGCTCTGGCTGCACACACACTCGCCCTCTGCCTCTCTTTCTCTCCCCCCCCCCTCTCTCTCTCTCTCTCTCTCTCTCTCCCTCCCTCCACCCTGCTGTCTGGTCCTCTTTCACTCCCACTCTGACTTGCTTTAACGCCTGCCTGCTGGTTTTCTCTGTCTGTCTCCCCCCCCCTCTCCCACCCCTTCTGCTCCCCCCCTCTCTCTCCCTCTCTCTCTTCCACACACACACATGCTGAGTGCTGCTCCTCACTGTATCCATGGCAACTGGGTGGGCTAAGCCGCTTTCGTCAACGTTGGCGGGGCGCCAGTGTCCTCCACTCCCTCCCCCATCCTCTTCTTCCTCTCTTCCTCCACCTTGCCTGTCACAGATGCGCCGTTTGCTAATTTCTCCTCCAACGTTCACCGTTCAGGAAACCCATCCTTCACGCCCCCCCCACCCCCCTCTCACCACGTCTAGATGTGCGTCTCTGCGTTTGTTGTTTGGACTTTCCAGGATGTTTGGGAAACAAATCCACACGCTTGCACACCCGCTGATGCATTATGACGGATTAGACACCAGTTTAATATGTTTATGCGAGCTTTCTCAATGGGTCATGAGACTAAGCGGTTAATCATAAAATCAACCTCGCATACTTGTCCAGATTCCATCTTCACGCACGTCTGCAGAACTCTGACCATAGAATCGGACTTAGGACCACGCGAACTTTTGGACCTGAAGAATATTTGTGACTTTGCTTCACAGTTTCATCCTATGAAGTCATTAAAACTTCACACGGCAACAACCAAACTCCATTAAAAGGTATTTGAAAGTGTTAACAAAGCTCCGAGCCGGCAGTAACAAGCACATGAGTCGCTTGAATTAGGAGGACTCAAATGCGAGACGTGCTGATCGGAGGTTTTAAGGGCTTAAGTGGGGTTATGGATTTGGGGGGGAACAAATATTGCGGCACTGTTGCGCTCGCATGGACGCACGCCACGCCCTCCAATACAGCTTGTGACAGACATATAGGCCATATGGCCTCAGCCCTCTTCCATATGGATGAGCAGTGCCAGGTGTCCGAGAGCTGTGGCCACGCATTCAAGTGTCCTGTCATCCTAAATTAGTTTGTGTGTTTGGTTTTTTTTGTGATTATGCAGCCAAACAGCACAACCTTTTTTATTTCCACATTAGCTTAATCGTTAGCACGCACCTTGGCAACCAGCAGAGGGTCTCTGAGCATCTAAAATAATTAACTGTTTACTCGCCGGGAGGGAAAAGCAGTGCAGAGCCTTCACTTGTTGCCCTCCGTGACTTTTCTCTTTCAACTGCTTTCTTAACTTAAACTGAATTCAAAATAACATTCAAAAAAGGCAAAAACATGAGTGAAATGAGGTTTCACAATGTGAAGTATAATCAAATCAACATATTTCAAATGTGAGGTCATAGATATTGTTTATTTTGAAGGAAATTACTGATTATTTTCAATCTCTATTCGAAAAAATAATCCCCATCTTCCCTGACAGTTCTTCCAGTTTAGTCACTTGATGGGCAGAGTTTGATCCACGCCTGGTGCTCCTTTTACTGCCTAATTCATCCACCCAACCCCCCACGAGGCTCCCTGATACCCCGACCCAATTGCAAACCTTCCTCTCCCTCCTCCCTTCCATTTTTCTATCTCCTCCTCCTCCTCCTCCTCTGCTGCCTTCTCCTTAGTAGCTGTAGGCACAGGCTCTCCTCTTCCAGCCCGCTGCTGTCAAACAATGTCTGCATTCATGAGCCTGAGGCAACACACACATACACCCACAGATCCACAGACAGACTCCAACCCACACAAACACGTTTGGAGGGCTTCCCCCTGAGCGAAGCGCCGAGCCGAGTCTTCCTCCTGCTCCCCCTCAATGAGTAAGATAATACGTCCTGCTTGCCTGACCAGCCGGTCACACAGCCGGGCCGCTTGCCAGTCGGTCAGCCACCGGCGCAGGTTTTTCAGGTACTCGGCAGACTTCCCCGCAGCCAGCAGGTCGGCTGGCACCTGGAGGGGCTCGAGGCCCACTCAGAGCGGCAGATGGCTGATGGATTGATGAGTGAGGGCCGGCGAGTCGGCTCAGTTGATTAGACAAAGGATTTTGCTTTGGTCTTAGGGCGGAAGTGTACATCATTTTACTTCTCCAGGCATTCAAACGGGGGTAAATTATTGAAGCAAGTGCTCACAATCCATTATCATAAATCTTGCACCGTGTATCTTAGATTTTACAGTTGTGCTCTGTGTGGGAAAGCAGCAGAGGTAATAACACTTCGAATATTTGTATTTTAAGTAAAGAAGAAAACACACATGACACCTCCTCCTGCAGGCTTGTGAAACAGGGGAGATTTCTCAGTTTAGTGGCTGTAAAAGCAACATGTGCTCCTCGCAACACAGCCCAGTTACTCGCTTCACAGTTTTTACATGGAGACAAAGACGACAGACATGTGCACACATGCAACAGAAGAAGGCGTGCCGCCTCATGCGAACACCCCCCCCACACACACACACACACACAGACACACACACCAGCTCCCCTCCCTGACTAAATAGGGTTCCCATTTCAGCCCCCTGAGTGAAGCTGAGCGCTAAGTGGGACAGTTAGAGGACATTTTCTCCTGCTGTGTTTCTTACTCGCTCCATGTTGTCTCTTAATGTAGGCGTGTGTGCACGCGCGCTCAGTATGAGCTCTACTCGCTTCACTAATGCAGCTGCTGAACCTTTAGGAAGCACAGTTTGATTTTCCTTGAGATGCGTTCAGGGAAGATAGAAGACATGAACGATGTGTGGACATGATAAATGATCCAATATCGCTTTGGATTAGAGGCTTTTATCTTGTGGCAAAAAGGTTGTAGAAACAGAAAGCTCTTTCTCGCTATTTTGCTTCTTGTCCAAATCAAATATGAGTGTAATTCATAAGACTGGAAACATTCCCTTGAAAAATAAAATACTTTTTAGACAAAAAAGTCCTTTGGGCTATTTTGTTCCACACTAAAGTTCCAAGCGGCAGCACATGGCTTCTTAGCTGTAATCATGTGAGATCATCCAACGGATGTTTGTTCTTGGATTGCCAACACCGATACCAACAATAATTCTGTTATCCATTCACGTCAGTCCTGTTTGTTCCCCTTGGAGCTGTTGTTAATGGTTGCATGAAGAACAAACTTTTCCAAGATTGGGACCTGCATGTGTTATTGAAGTTCAACCATCAGGTTACACGCAAGTGGGTAAAGAGAAAGGACCAGTGACAAGGCTTCACACCATCGATCGTTCAAAGTGACCTCGCAGTGTTGAAGGATTTACAGTGTGGGAAGGTTTCAGGCATCTGGAGGATTTCGTTTCCTTTAACTCTTCTTCTTTAACAGGTTCCTCCGTATAACTCGCATGTTCAGTGAAGGTCGATGGGTGTTTACCTTGGGTCCTGTGAGCTGTTTTATCTTGACCCATGTGAAGTCCTTGTGTCTTTTCAAAGACAGGAATGTTGAAAGTATTTTTCAGCCAGAACTATGAAACGTATTAAAACAGTGCAAGAGGTGTGTCACACGTACACACACGCACACGCACACGCACACACACACACACACACACACACACACACACACACACACACACACACACACGCTCGGGACCATCCTCACGGGGGGGCTGTTGGTCAGGGTTGATTCAGGACAGAGGGTCTTGTAGTTTTGGATTAAACTAAGCTTTGCATGCGCGTACCTGTGAGTGTGTGTGTGTGTGTGTGTGTGTGTGTGCGCGCGCGTGTGTGTGTGCGCGTGCACGTGGGTGCTCACATGTTCCCGTTTGTGTACACATTATTAAACACTGCCCACTGTGGGATTAGCCTCTGTGCTCCTTTGTTAACCGCGGTAATCCGTGAGTGGTGCAAACTGTTATTAAGCTGTCTAAGCACAGTCTAAACAAACACTTTTACATTTCCAAGACTGCTGCAGTTTCTCCCACAGCTGTTTGAATACGTCTCACACAAGCTACAAACACGACCTTAAACATGCTACTCATCAATGAAATACTAATTGATTCATACGACTCAGTACGGGATCTCAGTCTGAGGAAAGAGGCAAAGCTACTTAAGTTAGCCGTCGACGACAGCCCGTCATGGACGCAGCCCCCTTCTGCACATGCATGTGTGAATGCATACCACAGGTATCTATGTGCTCGTAGAAACTTTTTGCATGTTGGCTGGAAGCACTGATGTTGAATGTAAGCACAGTGCTGCCTCTTGTCCTCAGAAGCGTTGTGGCAGCGTGGCGTGCGGTATCCGTCTGAATGATTCAGAGCCCTGGGAGAGCCGCTGGAAGTGACTCCTCAATGTTTCATGTGAGGTAATATGCACAAGTAGGCTACAGAAAGGCCACTCTCACCGACGGCGAGGACAGAGTGTCGTGGAGTAGCCACACTCCAGATAGAACCTGGGAGCTTTGTCGCCCCACATGGAATGCTACGGATCTCACGTCTAACAAAAGGAATAACTGATAAGGCCACAACCAATGGAGGGTTTGAACTTGGCCAAATTCCATGAAGGAAACCACACAGTTGTCGCACAGCAAGGTGGAAACTGCATTTCCAACATTCTTGCTCCAACACACCCTCTCAGGTAATCTTCCCTGAGAACATCTGACCTTTAATTGAGGCGACTGCCCTGCCAATCATTTTCTTGGTTGGTTGGACCTGTTGTGATGTACAAATATAGACAGATTATTGTTTTGTCGTTTTTCTCACGATGTGACAACCTCAAAGAGGATTCAGAGGACAAAGCACGTATTAACACCACGCCACGCTGCACTGCCAAGCCTTTCTTTACTCCAAGGCGAGCCAAATAAATAACGACTCCCTCATCTGCTAATCATTTGTGCGAAGCCAATGCTCACTCTGTGTGATTGCTTTCTGAGTGCACGTGTAAGCACAAAAACTGCCTTTACTGCTGCAGCAAGGAGAGACGGCGGAGCGCGGGGCGTTTCAATGAGGACGGGCCGCGCTGTCGCCCCCCCGCTCGCGTAAATTTCATAAAGAATTCAGAAGCAGGCTGGCCGGGCGAAACAGGAGAACGAATGCAGCTCGCAGAAATGACACACATCAGCCTCCGGCTCCGCGGAGCCCAACATCCTCCAGGTTTTACATCTCTGCACTCGCTCAGCAGACTGATTAAGCAATATATTTGCTTGTACACCAAATGTAATCCAATGAATATAAAATCCTTGAGAAGATTTGACCGAAAAACATCTGGATATAACGCTGAGTTTTGATCCCATCATGCTGGCATGTTTTTTGACCTTCATCTCCTGAGCAGAACTCTTGTATATCACATCAGGTGGGCTCAGAGCGTCTGCTGAAGTCAGATGTTGGAATACTTGGACAAGCCTGTTGGTCAGCTTCGGGTTGGACGTCGTTCAGACCCACTGACCTCAGACTTTGGATGCTTCCTGTGTATCAGAGCCCCCGCAGAGGCTCAGCTGTCATAAATAATAAGCCCTCGACTTGGCAGATGAATGGGCCCAGTGGGCTTTGGGGATCAGTGCACATTATTAAATCAGATTATCTGATCAATGGGGGTCGCGAAGTAGGACTAAAATGATCAATGAGGGTCTAACGGCAGCTGACAGATTAACATCTTCAGGCTCCGTTGACGGTTAAAACAGTAGAAACCATAAATTTGTTCACGAGTGTTCGTGTTCAGCTAAATCTCCAGTATGTGACCCCTGAACATTGCAGCCGAAAACCCAAACTCAACAAAAGTTTTACGTCACTTTAAAATGAAAGCACAAATTGTGCTCGCTCTAATTTGTCCGCGCTGCAGCTCTCATGCCATGTTTTAATATTGCCGGGATGTTTTATCAGTCAGATAAGAGCAAAATCAGCTCAACGGCGACATCAGATTAGGTTGGACTCCGGCCGCTGGATGAGAAGAACGAGTCGGAGCGCCAAAACGCGCGATTTTCCCTGGATTTTCATCCGTTTACGCAAGTGTGGAGAGTATCAAGGTCAGGCGGTTACACATCCCGAGAGCAAATTTCACAGTCGCTCCTCATCACAGAAAAAAGGACTGAGGAGCGCCAGCTGATTGAGTCACTTGTATCACACCATTGAGAAGCTTTATGTGAGAAAACATTGTTATTATTATTATTATCATTGCTGAACTGGCACCAAAAAGTGTCAGACGTGCAGCTCAGATCCAAGCAAAAAACAGGACACCTTGTTTGGATGGATTTATTCCAATACTCTGATCATGTATTTTCAATAGTTTCTCTCAACATTCATAAAAAAAACAAAGCCTTTTTCACTAGAGGTGCAGTATATGACATGATAATGAGGCTTTCCAAAGCGATTCAGACTGTACAGACATACATCTCCATCCGCTCCACTCATTCAGGACCATTGTGTAATCAACACGTAATTAAATACACAACAACATCTTCCCTCAACATGGACACGTTCTCAGTGAGGCCTCTCACTCGTTCGCGCGCGTCCCTCGGTATCCCACAATCCTCCTCTCAGCAGGTCATTCGCGCCACGCCGAACTCCAGACTGACCACAGCCGGCTCCTCTTTGGCCAGCTCGCTGCTGTATGTCCCTTCCAGCTCCCCGTAGCTCTGCTTCCTGCTCTCGGTGCCGCTGCTGCCCTCCACTGTCCGCTCCATGTCGGTGCTCTCCAAGGCCTCCTCGCCGACCTCCTCCTGCCCGTCCTCCTCCCGCTCCTCCTCGCGGCGCTGCACCTCCTTGCTGCTGATGGGCGCCCCCAGGATGAGCGAGTCGGGGCGCGGCGGGAGCGTGCCGGAGTTGGTGCGCTGATCTCTGGTGGGAGGAGCCGCGGGGGGGTCGGAGGTCGCCACGGGCACCACTCCGAGCTGCTGAAGCCTCTGAGCGCGGAGAAAAAGTCGAACCAACAGAGAGAAGTTAGATGAAAACAAGTCGTTTCTTGCACTTGCAGACATCCACAGGAACTTTGTCCAATCACTGACGGCCCCACATGAGTTTGTTGGACCCTTGGACGGGAGCCACCAGCACCGACTACTGAGTACGCAGGGAAAGTCCCACTCACAGTCTCCAGTGCTTGCAGGGTGCTCTCCGCTTTGCGGCTATTCTCCCTCAGGGTGAGCGTGGTTTTCAGGATGGACTGACGTGGGTGCATCGACCGATCAAACTGGTGATACATGTTCCTCCAGAACCTGAAAAAAAACAAAAAACAAGCATGCTGCAGGTATGTAGGTAAGGTCACCAAAACAATGGCTCAAGAGAAAAACAAGCCTCCTGTGGCATGCCTCTGGCTGATCCAGTTACATAAAGGACACTTCACCTACTTGAAGTGATAGGGCAGGGTGGAGGGCTCCAGCACCGGATGGGCTTCAGCGTACGCAGGACTGTAGAACGGATTCAAGTAGTTCTGCTTGTCACTCATCAGGAAAGCCCACAGCGAGTGAGTCCGCTCCCTCAACCTGCAACAACACGCCGACTCAGTCCAGTTGCTCTCATTACTTTCTGGTGAAGCACCCAGTCTCTGGACTGTTTCACTCACTGCAGCTCCTCTCTCTGCCTCTGGTTGTTCCCGAGAAAGTTCCCGTACTGACACGAGTGCACGTGCTCGTGGATCTGCAGCAGGAACCACTCGCTGAACTCGAAAGCCTGAAGAAAAAAAAAAAAGTAGATGAACATTCTGAAACATTTCACATTCCTCCCGTCAGGAAGGAAGGCGGCAGGTAAAATGTGCCGGCACGGCACAGCGTCGCGCTCACGCCCTCACGCCGTCACGCACCTGAGGGAACTGCTCGGTGAGCTGCCAGACGCACTCCAAAAACTGAGTGAAGATCGGAGAGACCTCCTTCGGATCTCCGTCCAGCTGGTCGCATCTGGAGGAGTCGTTAAAATCACGGCAGGGAGAAATTAGGTAGCTTAGACAAGATGTTTGGAAGAGCAAGTTACAAAATAAACAGAGGCATTAAAGACATGAAGACGTGCAATTAGAGAACAACAACATGTGTTTGTGTGTGTCTGTGTTTGTGTATTAGGTTCACTATGCAGATGTGACAAAAGCTCACCTGTCTGCGAATTTGTGTCCAAAAGAGATCCAGTCTTTCTCAATCAGCACCTAGAAAACAAATGTGCACAAGTTGGAAGCGAGAACACAGAGCGGAGAACGGCTCAGACGGCAAAACTGGCTCTGTCTGTCGGACGGTACCATGAAGCCCTTGACGGTGCGATAATAAGGGTCCATGAGCAGGGATCCCAGGGAGCACACTTGCGCCGTTCGGTCCCACCCGTCCGAGCAATGAACCAACACACTGGCTCCCTCCACCGTCACAGCCTGCGTCAGGAGGGACAGAGCCGCCATCTCAGGAGAGGAAACTTTCTTTGTGCAACGAGTCAAAAGCCCAAAAAAAAGGGAGACGGTCAGTTTACCTTGGCGAGAAAGATGGCGGCGTCGACCACGGCCTTGATGTGCCGCAGCCAGCCGCTGCTCTCGAGTCCCACCAGGTAGTCGCCCATGGAGAGCGAGCGCGTCCCGAGCACTGGGAGAGAGGGGAGCGGATCAGTCACCACCTCCACGACTCAGAGCGAGAACACTTCGTACGGCCACGCGTGTTTCACCTTCCAACAGCTTCTGCAGGCTCGTCCGCATCACGTGGATGTTCTCGATGCCGACAAACTGGAAGCGGATGTTGGAGTAGTTGTCCTCGTTCTCGTAGCCTTTACCGGCTGCGCGGTTCGCCAGCGCGTTCAGCTGCAGAGACGACAAACGGGGAATAAGTCATGAGAAAAACCGCAGCTGAACGAGAACGACATGGCGCGACGTCGGGCTCCCGGGCCACCGGCTCACCTTCGGCCTGGTGTCCATGACGTAGACGAAGCGGCTGTTGTGGTTGGCCTTGCTGATGG
The DNA here is from genome assembly GCA_032274725.1 of Malacoctenus triangulatus. NCBI lineage: Eukaryota > Metazoa > Chordata > Actinopteri > Blenniiformes > Labrisomidae > Malacoctenus > Malacoctenus triangulatus. The sequence goes on from JAUESE010000002.1 coordinate 6,045,225, forward strand.
CCTGCAGCATGCTCTCGTCCTCGAGGCACCGCGCACTGAAGCCGGAGAGAGGCTGGCTGCACCGACACAC
>JAUESE010000002.1:6052296-6066192 GCA_032274725.1 Malacoctenus triangulatus
TCAATCTCTTTAGCGTAATGAGCTCTTTGTATGTGGCTGATAACGTTGCCTTTCCTCTCCTGAAGTGCGCCCGCAGCGAGCACTGCTGGCTTCTCTTTCGGATCTGCTCTGGGATCAGCGGCAGCAGCAGCAGCAGCAGCTCCCGGCTCCACCACCAGCACCACCCAGTCGCTTGGCCTGGGAGGAACTCTTTTTGCCCAGAAGCCTGCCGGAGGATTTTCTTTCAATACACCAGCTGCAGGTAACTTAACAGTTCATGAAAGCTTGAGGACTTGTTTATCTGTCTACTGTTGATTAACTGAAGCTTTGATTTTGTTTTCCAGGAGCTGCCGTGCCAACGCCTGGCCTCACGTTAGGTACATATGGAAATATCTTTCTTATGAAGATACACCTTATTGAAAACATGTCATGTGCTTGACCTTTCCCCCCCTCCCACAGGTGCCCCGGCTACGACTGCTGCCACCACCGGCTTTAGCTTAGCCTTCAACAAGCCCACCGCCTCAGCAACACCCTTCTCCCTCACCACCGCCACCACCTCCGCAGCAGCGCCAGCGGGTGCGGGTTTAACCTTCGGCTCTGTCCTGACGTCGACGGCTCCACAGCAGCCTGCCGCTGCGGGCTTCACCCTCGGACTGGGAGGGACGACAACCACTGCAGCCCTCCCAACAGTCCCATCGCTGGGCGGGGGGCTGTTCTCCAGCACTGTGTCTACAGGTGAGACTCAAAATGAAGCAGGAATTGGCTAAATATCCATGAGAAATCTTGGAGATACTAAAAAGTAAAAGGAATGAAATAATTCGAAGTAGAAAACAAAATGGTGTCCTGATTTTTCAGGCTTGTAATGTTGCACTACGCCTTAACATAAATGTATTTACTTGCTGTTGCAGGTCTGGGTCAGACAACTCTCGGTGGAGCTGGTGGGTTAACCTTGGGCTCCGTATTAGCTACCTCCGCTGCTGTACCTGCAGCCCCTGCTCCAAGCGTCGGCTTGGGTGGGATTGACTTTAGCACGTCCTCTGAGAACAAGAGCGATGCTTCGTCTGGAGCCACCGCACAGTACGAACGCTTTCCTCTGAAACTTCAATGTCTCTACAGTCTCTGGCCAAAACTACAAATTGAAGTGATGGAAAAACTTTCTCTTTTTTTCTTTTTCTCAGGGACAGTAAAGCTTTGAAAGATGAAAATCTCCCCCCAGTTTTTTGCCAAGATGTTGAGAACTTTCAGTGAGTAAAAATTTCCACATACATGTTATGACAGGATGCCCCCCACCACCACCATCAAAGAAACCAACCTGTTATCTTTGTCTTCCATTGCAGAAAGTTTGTGAAGGAGCAGAAGCAGGTTCAGGAGGACATCAGCCGAATGTCCTCGAAGGCAATTTCTAAAGTCCAAGACGACATCAAGAGCCTCAAACAGCTCCTGTCAGTCAGCGCCAGCGGCCTGCAGCGCCAAGCTCTGGCTATTGACAAACTGAAGCTGGAAACAGCACAGGTAAACATGCTGTTCTGGATTTCCAGCAGGAATATGTGTAATTTCATCTTCAGTGTTTCCAGCAAAAAACACGTTCCAGTAGAATTTTTGTTGAGAGGTTTAAAAAATGATTTTTGAGGCAGAAGTTTCATAATCTGGCAGCATGAAAAATGATCTCTGAGGTAAACAATAGGAATTGTTTGACTCTCCTTTGTTCTCTCTTAAGGAGCTGAAAAATGCTGACATAGCACTACGTACACAAAAGACGCCTCCCGGACTGCAGCACGAGAACACGGCTCCATCCGAGTTAGTGAACGACTCAGACTGAACTAAAACTTTGATTCCACTTCATCTGTTTAAAACTGAGAACATTTGCACTTTAAGGCTCAATCTCTCTTCTTTACCTGGAATAATGTGTTTGGCTTTTATGTTCAGTTACTTCCGTAGTCTGGTCGAGCAGTTCGAGGTGCAGCTGCAGCAGTACCGACAGCAGATCGAAGAGCTGGAAAACCACCTGACGACGCAGGGCAGCGGCTCTCACATCACTCCTCAAGGTAAGAAGAAGCTTCTCTGACAGCCGACATGTCTCGACTCTCACCGAGGCGCAGGAAGCTGCATTATTCAACGACACTTTGTCATTACCTCCCCGTTTTTGATTGTAATCTAAATGACTCTCTTCCAGGTTTTGTTCTTCATTTGCTAAACACGAACTTTGCTGATGGCTTTGTTGTTGTTTTCAGATCTGACCTTAGCCATGCAGAAGTTGTACCAGACGTTTGTCGCTCTGGCTGCACAGCTTCAGTCTGTCCATGAAAACGTAAAGGTCAGTCCTTTTTCCTCCTATTTTTGCCAGGAACTATCATTTAAAGTTATCTTTCATACAATTGTGTGTTTGTTTCTTGCCTGCTTATGTTCCAACAATAACACTTGTACGTTCAAAGCTTTGTTCATTTCTTTCCAAAGAAATGAGCAAATACGTCTATGAAATTTAGTGTGTGAGGTGTGTTTGAAGCTCGCCACGTGTCTTCAACTCGAGCCATCACGATTCATCAGCATGTGTGTGTCTCTCTCTGTTTGTCTGTGTCGTGGACTAGATTTTGAAGCACCAGTACCTTTCCTACCGCAGAGCCTTCCTGGAAGACGCCACGGACGTCTTTGAGTCCAAACGAGCGTCCAACAGGAAATGGCAGAGCGCGCCACGAGTCACGACCGGGCCCGCGCCGTTCTCCAGCGTGCCCAACGCCGCAGCTGTGGCCATGGCAGCCACACTGACCCAGCAACAGCAGCCAACTCCAGGTCTGACTGCCTACAAGTTCTAGAAAGTTCTCCTCCTCTTCACCTTGTTGAGAGAATGAAAAGATGGAGAGGTGAAAAGAATATCGGAGAGTTGGTTCAGGTTACAATCGGTGTGCTTTAAAGAAGCTGATTAATATATATAGAAACACATATATATATGTATCTCTAAAATATTAGGCTTTTCCAGTAAACAACCTAAACTCTGGCAGTTTGGGTACCAACTCTCTTCCTGTTAGAACAAATTCCTCCATCAAATTTCTCTCTTTTTCTGCATCATTTCGAATGTAACCAGAAAGCAGTTATGCAACTGACATCACTGGAGAAATGATGTGATAACGGAAGAAAAGGGTCGAAGTGAATCAAAACTTCGGTTTATTCAGTAGAAGCTTAAAATGAGCCCACCTGCTGAGGATTGTTACCTAACAGAGTTTTGATGATAGATAAATGCTGTGTGATTCTTAGATATAATTAACCATATTGGTAATGACAAGTCCAGATATGGTGCGTTTGTAGTCTTTTTGTAGATTTGGGCCTGCGCGATCAAACTGCTAAATAGGAGCATACATGTATTGTAATGTGAACCCCTGCGTTTAAGAGGGTGCTATAACATAGCGGAGCTGCTCGGACTCGGAGGCCAAACGACGTCGGTTTGATTCACCGAGAACACACAAACGTGTTTTTACTACAGATATTTATATGAACTAAACACGAAGTCGTGTCAGTGGTGCTGCTCAGTAAGTGTGCAGCATCTCCTGTTCAGTGAGTCCAGAATGAGCCAAGACCCATTTTAGAGGTGAAATGAAAGACGATGTACGAAGACATGAACTTTAAACATGCCAAATCAATGAATTACCTGCAGAATGTATGTGATGATTTTAAAATGTTTGTCAATCATTTCCTAATTTATTTTCTTCTGGTACTAAAAGTATTACTAAACAAACAGTATTATTACCAGCTTGAATGGAGGCTGGTTTGTCCTTATTTATTCAGATGAAGGTACCAGACGCGTTTTGCGAGTGTTTTTAGGGTGAGATGCCCCCCAAAAATTGCGGTGTACCCAACACACATACTGATGCCACAATTATCATCACTTCAAGAATGTTGCAACAGAATCTGATCAAACCTTTTTGATTAAAATAACAATTAGAATCGTGTTGTTTTTCGGTGGTTGCCACATCTCTGAGGTGTTACAATTTTCGGCCTTTTTTGTAGGCTTTGGTTTGGAGGCCACGTTACTGGCATATCAGGGCACCAACATATGAAGAACAAACTAAGCTACTGTGTATACTCGCATGTTTCTGCAGTCGTTTTTCCTTTTTTGTAAAATTCAATAACTAGTTGTAGATACTTGATTCCGAAGTGTGAAAGCAATATTTGAATTCCATCCGCGTATAACGGCGGCTTCAACTCCCACTTGCCCGGTTTCAGTCAGAACTTTCTGCTGCATCCGTTCAAACGTCAGAAGTGCTCAGACTGTTATCGGATCTGCCCAACAACTCTTAGCGTGTTTATTTTTTCTGCGTGTGTGTGCGTGTGATCTAGTATTTGCATCGCTTTAATCGCCTAACAATACAGAAAGCTATTCTGTGTAATCACTGAATTAATCGAACTGTGTGCCAAGGAGGGAGGGCTGATTTTCCAATGCATCACTTATTTTGCAACCTACTGATTTAAAAACGGAGCCACACAAACTCTTTTTGCCACGAAAGGTACGATGGACTTGTGTTGTGAAAGTGCGCGTCGCCTTAGTGCCTAATTGTTTTTATGTTACTTTTCATTGTTTAATCAACACGAGCCCCCCCAACACCCCCAGGACCCCACTCTTGGGAACCACCATCTTAAAGTATTGTCACACACTGCAAAGTATTTCATGATGATAACTTTTCAAGTGGTAACCTCAGAATTGGCTTCTACATTCAATGAATATTTATTCTTGTCTGTCTTGCCAAACCGGTTATTCTCCACTAATTCTCTTAATGACAATTTATTAATGTTTTTTTTGCCTATTTATTTAATTTAAATCCTCGTGTGCTTGGCCTGTACTTGGAGCGGCCCGTCAGTATGGCAGCACCTACAACACTAACCACGCAGCTGGCCGGCACTTCTTTCTTCGTTCCTACGTTTGTGTGGAATCCTTGTCGTGGCCACCGAGGGGGCTGATTGTGTTGGACCGACACGACTCGGGATTCGTGCCTCTATTACAAAAAGTGAAAGGTGCCAAAACACTCAGGATTGAAATTACAACCCGTTAAATGACTGAACCGCCAACATAAGCTGAAAGTTCGTCTCAGTTTCTGTGTTTTTTTTTTGGGCGTGAGCTGGTAACCTTGTAGAATATCTCTCCTCGCCCAACGCTGGCCTCAACAGAGAGTTGTTTTCGATTGTTTGTCCGCATTATTGATTGTCAACATAGACAGAAACGGTGTACATTAACTTTCTGTTCGATACCTAAACGCATTAGGCTGGTCTGGTTGTAATGAGGCCATACCACTGTTACTCAATGGAAGCTGTTACACTTAAGGGCTACTGTCAGTCAAGCAGGGCTGCGTCGTTTCTCTTTCAGTTTAGAGAAGTGAAAACGTGGCCGTTTCAGGTATTTGTTCCGAGGGTGATGCTGCTTCCTCGTGAGGACTTAATCCACAAAAAGCATCCCGGTTGTGCAGAAAAAATGGTGGTCGTTGAGGCTGATTCGGCTCAGATGAGAGAGAACGATTTCCTTGCTGCTCATGCTGGTCCATTAGTACCAGCGAGACCCAATGGTGCCAAATGAAACGGACGGGTCAATGTGGTGACGTTGTCTGTCACGTTCACTCGAGTGGGTGGAGCTTTTAAATCCCACCATTCAATGATGGAAAAACAGTGTTGTTTTTAAAACAGATCCTCCTCAGCTAAGTTTGCCAACAACAACAACAAACACTCCTCTGAATGCTGCTGCTAAAACTCATCCCGACTTTCTCATTCAAGCAGCGACGTGTTGCAATGCAAAAGGTCAAAGTCGTGCCTGGCAAACTGGTGAACTCGTCCTCAGAGTGGTTGTTTGTCACTTCACTCATGTTGGGCTAAAACTGCAGGCCGAAAGGTTGTGAAAGTAAAAGTAATTCAATGGAAAAGCTGCATCATGATCCTCACACAGGGAAAAACTCAAATGTTTGACTTGTGCTGACGGCGTTACCGCTTTTTTAAAGCAGGAAAAAGTGATCACAACTAAAAAATATCTGCAAATGGATATTTTGACCCTTTTGTAGCAGATCGAAGTCTTCGCGTCTCAAACAAAATGTTCCTCCGGTCATCACGCGGTGATGTTACGGCGTTTGGCTCTTTGCATTGTGAGAGAAACTGCTGCTTCAGACATTCCAGACCTCCGTTAACTTACACTGAACTTCTTAGGTAGGTTTTAGTTTAGGATGAGGACAAACGTCCTGATTTAGGAAAGTCTGACGCAGTTTCAACACAAACTTTTTGTCTTCCACATCGATACAGTGACAATTTGGTAAAAGAACGAGGACCTGGTGATGAAGTCTTATGGTTTTTGGTAATATATAATATATTAAACCACAATAATACTCTCACTGTTGGTAATATGTATGCAAATGCTGCATATTTTAAAATGATGCTAGAGCAGCTTTTACCTCTTTATTTAAAAAAAAAAGATCACATGGATTTCAAATCATTTTAATTTCTGACACAGAACTTGCAACACAATTTGCCTGAAGTGTTCACTGTCACTTACTCATCTGTTATTGGTGTTAAACGCCCGCACAGGAGTTGACAACGAGGCCAAAGTTTTCACCCGACACTGTTGGCTCTTCGAGACGCACTTGAATGTTTCTCCTTGATTCTCCATAATGTGCTTACATTACACCTCTCTCTGTCACAGCGAGTCACGATCTTTGCTTTTGAAAAAACGATAATTTATGAGTTGCACAAACAGGATTTGCTAATTATATTAAATAAAAAAAAAAAAAACGTTCTTCCCTTCACGACTTTAAATTAAAACCTGCACCATGGCTCTGTTTGTGTTGAACAGATGACCCTCGTTGCATTTTGGACTAAATGTACCATCACTGAGTTCCCTTTATGTTCACGAGTTTACACTGAAAGGCAGCCATAAATGCCAACTATACATTACTTATCTAAATTTTGAGTGCTTTGAATTGTGCCAGAGTGTGTTAAACTATCTAACCAATGCCTGTTGATACAATATATTTAATATTTATGGTGTGCCTTTTAAGCTATATTTGGTAATTGTGTGTTGCTTTTTTTGGGCCTATGCTAGTTCATTCACTCTCAAATCTTGAAAATTTGGAAACTTGTCAAATGCAGTAGCAGTTAGCAATTAACAGCAAATTTTGTTCCAAGCTGTTTGTTTTTTTGTGTTTTTATGTAAGTGGAATTGCATATTAAATTGACAATAAATCAGTTTTTAAACAAAGAAACGCTTTGTCCTTGTTTCTTTTTGAGTGAAGTTTCTCTAACGACACAGGCTGATTGGAAACCTCAAAGTTTAATTGCATTATTGATTGCAAAAAAAAAAAACTGCATCTGGAAAAAGAGACAAGTTTTCTGAGTGAAATAACTAGCAGTTCCACTTTGTTGTTTGTGCATTTATTTCAGACTAAATGATATTATCACCCCCATATTGAGTACTTATACCCATGCACAGCAGTACTCGTACATGTAATGATTAATAGTGTCTGTAAATTATAGTTTTCTACACCAAAACAAAGGATTGTTCTGAATAGGTGCTGGTGCACAAAGCAGGCACAATGCTAGATTATATCTCTGTTTCTTAGACTAGTTTTTGTGGAGTTGTGTAAAAGTAATTCATTGATTTAGATGTGAAATGCTCTCTCTGTGCCTTAGGGACCCAGGCACCCTTGGGGGCAGGGTTTGGAAACCCCTTTGCCTCTGCAGTGGGCACTAGCTTGGGCTCTTCCACCCTCGGAGGTATCACCTCTGCCTTTTTGTTTCTTTTGTATAAAACTTTTGCCGTCCTCTTGCTTAGTCCCTCCATCTCGCATGGCCGCCTGGTCTGTGATGTGGAGGAGCCTTTTTCTTTAAGGGTTCAGACGTAAAGGCGCTCTGTGTGTCTGGATGAGAGAATGCTGCAGTCGGAGCTTAGCCGTGCCCCCCCACCCACCTCCCACCCACCCTCCCTCCTTTTTTGTTTCATGTGCTCGAGGTCAAGTGCGTTCACACCACAAGAAAACGGGTCACCTGATCGACCTCGACATGTGACACGCAGGGGAAACTCTTCTGTCCAAAAATATCGACACAACGTCGTGCGAAAACACCTTTCTCACGTCGAGCTGCGAGTCGACTCGACGGTGTGGGGACAAGTGGTCTGAACGCACACAACGTGGGCGTGTTCGGTAGCTGGTGTGTTTGGACATTCCTCCTCCCTTCGCTTCGCTTTGCTGTGTGAGCGTGAGTCCCGTTTCGTCGTGTAGCACCAGACGAGAAGCGAAGCCGTGCGTAGCGCTCGGCTGGTTGGACTGTGGCGTTTGTTTTGCACGTCTGCTCATGCTTCCCTGTGTGTCCTCCCGAGGCCACGCCGCCTGTGTGTCCCCGCTGTAGGCTCTGCCTGAGTGTGTGTGAGGCCCCCGTCTGACTTCCATGTCGCTCTCTCCTACAGGTTTTGGTGGTGGGCCAGGATTTGGTGGGGTGGGAACTGGGGGGTCTTCTTTTGCCTTCTCATCGGCCAGTAAGCCCACAGGAGGCAGTCTGAGTGCAGGTACACATGCATCATATCTATGATCCTTATTGAAATGCCAGCAGTAGGAGAACAGACTGTAAAGGTCATCAGAATAGCATGTAAACTGCAAGTAGCATTACTTATGCATGCAGCAGGAAAAGCTTCCTCTGTACATGTTAATGTGTATCTTAAAATGCGAAGAATAACTCAGTGCAGTCTAGTCGGCCTTGTGCACACAGTAATTGCTGATATACTCCCTCTTTTTGACATTCTTGTCTCTCCGTCCCAGGTTTCGGTAGCAGCAGCACCTCAGGCTTCAACTTCAGCAACCCAGGCATCAACTCCTCGGCCGGCCTGACCTTCGGCGTGTCCGCGCAGCCTGCGGGCTTCGCCACGGCGACGCCCCTGCTGCAGCTGAAGAAGCCCCCGGCCGGCAACAAGCGGGGCAAGAGATAGGAAACGTGTGGCAGGGGCCGACCAGCTCTGGGTGCGTCGCGGCAGGTTCAGGCAAAGTGTCCCAGAAGCATGTGAGCAGTGCTGCACTGTTCAGCCTGAGGAGCGCAGCAGGCGAGAGACGAGAAATACCTTCAGACAACAGCGCAGGGTTTAACTCAGACTGGGCTGTTTCATATCAACCAGTAGAGGTCTGTATTGATTTGATCGCTCGCGTTAATGATTCCTTTTTAGTTCATTTGAACCTCCAAATTAGCAAACTTGTATTTTCATTAGGTCACGGAGTAATTCAGGTCTGTGAATCCTACAAGTTTATTTTTCATTTTAAGGCAAACCAATTTTGGTCTGAAAGAAGGGATCAGATCAATACAGCCGATGATAACGCAGACGAAAAAGATGTAATAATGGTTGTAAAGGTCATTTTTGGCGTCGATTTATTGGCTTTTTTCCTGCACGTGACGGTCTGCAGTGCTGCATTGCTTTCTGGAATGCCACGAGGAGAACGCTGGTCAGTTACTGAGTTGCTTTTATTCTGAAAATTGTACAAGAAAAACTATGTGATTTTTTTTTTCTTTGCGCTTCAAAGTGAGCAGTCAGTTGTCTGACTGTGGATGCCTGGACTGCAGCGGAGCGCTTTGAGTGGCCACTCGGCCCCCGTCTCGTCCCAGCAAGATACGTAAAAGGGACGATACGAGTCGGTTTAATATCACGAAGGTCTCGCGTCGAGGTGTCAACAGGCGGCGGCGTCTCGTCCTGGAGAGTTTTATAGGCACAGCAGTGTCCGGGGGGGGTTTTGGGGGGGGGAAGCACAGTTTTATTTTTATATCAAGTAGAGAAAGAGACGGCACTGGGGAGGGGGTAGAGGGGGGACTAGCACCTTGCAGTAGTCCATTATTGAGTCCATGTAACCTGTGTTGTTTTCCATTCTTGCTACAGTCCATCCTTATTGTTGTTCCATGATTACTTTTAGCCACGCTCTGTTTGCCCCTGTGTATCGTTGTGAGACCCCGCTAAAGGAAACGCTGTGCTCCCGGTGTTTCACGGCCCCCCAGTAAATGTTCAAGTCGTTGAGTCTGAAAGGGATTTTACAAGCATCCTCTGCCTACTGATTTCATACATGTGCTAGAACAGTATTGCACTCACCAGTGTATGTGACCTGACGGTGATTGTGTGAATGTGCATGTGTGCCTCTTGCACAAGTGTGAGTTTGTGTCTCTGGTCGATCATTCATACCTCTTTGGAGCATCGGGGTGGTGTCGGTGATATTCTGCTTTTAAATGAAAGGCAACTTGTCCATGTTTCCTCTGTCACCAAATATAAGTTGTACTATTGTTTTCTAATTACAGTCTGTGGATACATGTATTTTCAAGAAGCTGTTTAATAATAAAATCTTCCACATGATGTTTTGCCTCCTGATGGCATCATTTCAATAAATGTGCGTTAACACAGAAGTGTTTCTGTGAATATTCTTCTCTTAAAATAAATGCAAAAGCTGCAATAATTTCCTTTGGTCATTTATCAATGTGCAAAATCTGCATTTAAACGTTTATGGTCCTTTCATTTAAAATGTAGTTTTTGCGCCTGAAATAAGGGGGCGCTCCTGAGCACAGGGGGCCGTTCGTGCCCGTCGAAGACGAAGAAGAGTACTTGTTGCTAAGCGACGGTTTACCATAGACACAGCAGAGTAATTGCATCGTTATTTGAGTTGTTTAATGGTTAAATTTCACGTATTTCTTCACATTTTGGATTTTCAACTTCGTGTCAACACAGGTAAGTTTATTACGAACCTTTTTTTATACGCGAATTATTCAAGTGAAACTGTCAACGACCGTAAACAGCCCTTTATTTAACGCTATAACGGACTTGGCTTATTTTTCTGAGTAAATACGTCATTATACAACACTTTTTTGCTTTTCTGTTATGTTTTTTTGCAGATATATACAAAAAATGGACTTATGACTTATCCAAGTCAAATGATTGCAGGCTAGATATTAAAACTTAATGCACCTAAAGTACTTTTTTTCCTGATTGAGCTTGTATGTCTGGCTACCAGCAGTAAGTCCTGGCACCAGACCTGAGGTTTTGTAAACTGACTTGTTATCATGAAAGAGGGATGTTTTCTAGTCGTCAAAGAACTGCCATGCTCTTGTTTTCTTTTGCCATTTTTCTCTCTCACATCTCTTTTTTTCTCATTGATCTAAGTTTCACTGTTTATAGATTGCAGCCATGCCTCTTCCCGACACCTTCTACTGTGCCCAGCAAATCAACATCCCCCCCGAGCTGCCAGACATCCTCAAAAACTTCACCAAGGCAGCCATCCGAACCCAGCCCAAGGATCTGCTGCCGTGGTCTGCAGCGTGAGTCCTCTAATCTCTCCTGACGGCTGTTTGAGATGAGGGCAAGAACACATGCGATTGTGTTGTTTTCTCATCCAAATCACCCAAATGGCGCCATAAACAGCGTCCACGGCCTCTCCAGGCAACGCCATGATGTGAACAGACGGGCCCTTTTCACCTGTGCATGTCTTATCTTTGCATTGACTGGCTGTAATTGGATCCCAGGAGCCTCCGTGTGGCCACAGCGGTTAAACTGTCTGACTTTCCTTTAACAAAGAAGAAGCATAATGAAAGCCGTGGATGAAATTGAAATATTAAAGGCTTTTTTTCGGTACCCCTGAGGACTGTCACATCCTCCACTATCTCATTCACCAAAGCAGTGAGGGCAGAGTTTTAGGCCAAAATGCTCAAGTGAGACGCACACTGAAGCAAAACAAACAATTTGAGCGACTCCCGAGTTACAAGATGTTTGATCGGCCTCAAAGTAACACCAGGCTCTGCCGGCTCCCCGATATGCTAAGAAGTCACGCTTCCTCCAAATTCTAAGTGAATTATTTAAAATTATTCAAACACTGAAGTGAGATAAGCCACAGTTATATTGCTACACTTCTCACAAACAGCACTGCAACACCTGCTGATTTATTCAGCCGACAGGACCCATGAGAAGCCATTAACCATATAACTCATCGCACATCGTCTGCTTTTATCTCTCACAATGCCGCTGACGTGAATGACAAGCAGGTGAACGTTGTGCTTTATTTTTAATAATATATTCGCACTCGGAACACAAATGTGTCTCCTCTCAGATATTTCAATGCGCTGTCGAAGGGAGAGCACCTACCTGTCAAGGACAGGCTGGAGATGAACGTCGCCACTCAGAAGACGGACACGGGACTGACTCCTGGTCTCCTGAAGACGCTCCACAAGCAGGTATTTTCTCACCTGAGAGTTCCAAACTCTTACAGCCGCACACAAAGTCACCTCCTTCTCAGTGTTGCAAATTGGAGGAAAATGCATTGAATGTGTTGCATATTTATGTTAAAATTTACCAATTTCATTTTTGAAGTCCACATTTTTTCTGTAATAGATGACTTCGCATTTTTAGTGTACTTAAACGTGTAACATCCACGTTTGTGTACTCAAATTTGTCCCTGGATTTCTGTAGATCATTAAAGTTTAATTTGTTATTTGTAAATATCGTAAACTCACCTTGGAAACTCACTGGCATCTTTTGTTTACTGAATACAATAAAAAAAACATTACTTTTTTCAGTGCCATTGCTTCAGCACAAGTGTTTGTCCTTGTGTAAATTGAGCTCTTCTTCGGTGGGACTTTTGTTGAAATACAAAATGTGGACCGAGATCCACAAAACTTAAGGTTCTTGTGTTTTTTTTCCATGGTGCTGTCTCAGTAAAACAGCATTTAATATGTGTGAGTCACTGATTAGGTTCATGGCTGTAAAACGTGTGGTTGGTGGCCCACTGAATGGTCCCAGCCGGCCTGTAGGAGCAAAAATGAGTGTAGAAGAAAAATGTTTAAAACCATATCTACAATGTTTTACTTTGAGAGATCTTCTCTTCCAAATTTTCCAGTCGTATTTTTGTGCAGTCTATTGTGAACGTTTTGTGAACTAAACTTGAACTTCTTGTACTAAACCGAAAGGAAAACTTGACGATCAACTGAAGTTGATCAACTGAAGCTTCTTGTTGGCCAAATGTTTCAGGTGTTTTTATGGTCGTCAGCTGCTCCCGCTCCAGTTTATTTCACCCAACACACTCAGGATTTTATTCAGTCTTGTGGTAAAGTGGATGTATCGATTTTTCCCCCTCTCAAGTCTCCTTACTCTCCACTTTCACTGTCCAATCACAGCTGTCCCCGAGGGGAGCATGCAGCAGGGAGGAGCTGCAGGCCAAATGGAAGGGTCTGTGCCTGCCCATGGATCAGCTGGAGACCATGCTGTCGCTGGGCAGCTTCGGCTCACGTATCGACTGGATGGAGCTTTTGGCCCTGGGCTGCAGCGCTCTCGGAGGGGTGAGATATTACACAAGATGGAGATATAAACACTAAGGCCACTTTATACCTCTTCTTTTTGAGGCCCTAAAACCGCCTGCGTGGCGAAGCACAGCTGGAGCTCCTCGAGCAGCGCCGCGTTGGTTCACCTCACAGTCTGGTCTCCCGGTTCTCAGTCAACATCTGGACATCTGCGATCCAGGCTACTCCACCAGGGTCGCCCTGAGCTCCAGGAGAAGACTGACGAGATAAATCCTTTCTAACTATGTGAATCGCTGCTCTGCTGTTAAGCCAGCGATCTGGCTTCCCAGATGGAGATACATGAGCAGCGACAGATCAAAGCGAAACCCTTGAAGCATGGAGAACTCTACAGAAGATGACTTAGTGTCTGCAACTGCTAATGCAGCGGGGCATTAATAAGATGATGTGCTCAGTGTCTGTAAGTTTGGGATCCAAAAAAAAAAAGCTGCTGCGCACGATTTCTACCAAAGTCACCACATGAGGGCAGTGTTGTGTTACCCGAACGCCTTAGTGAGCCACAGCGTGTGCATATCAAGTGTATTTGCAGAGTGAGTGCTGGAATGGGATGTGATTGTCCTTGACTGCTGAATACATGATTTTGTGTTTGTGTGTCTG
>JAUESE010000002.1:6086022-6096660 GCA_032274725.1 Malacoctenus triangulatus
AGTTGCTCTCTGCTGCATTATTTCTCTCATTGTCTGCATGTTGATATCACAACACATTTCTCTTATCTTCAGATAACATTTGAATCACCTTTAAATCACCGTTCGCTTCAGGAAAACGTTTATTATTGGAGGGCAAAAAATGCTAACGTTGCAGTAATAACACTTTCAGTAAAACATGTGGCATTAATTTATCTTTTATCAACAAATTCTCTGGATTACTCCACAATAATTAAAGGATGTAATTAAAGCCAGACTTATCCGATAAGCAGGTTATTCATGTGAGATTAACGGCGCCGCAGAACAAAAAGGTTATCGCCGCCACTGCTGACCTGTCGCTCCCGTCGTCACCACGGTGATCGGGCGCCGTCCCTTTCCAGGTGTGTCCCGACAGTCCCCCGGCGGTGGGCAAGCGCCGCTACGCCGTCCCCGAGATGCTGCGGCAGCAGCGCGCCAAAGAGCTGCGCTCCATCGACCCCGACCGGGCCGACGGCCACCTGCGGCTCTTCCAGAACTCCCGCGTCACGCTGGTGGCCAAGAGCGCGGTGGAGCGGCGCGCCAGCCTCCAGGCCCAGAGCCTGGCGCCGCGCGCCCGCAGCTCCAGCCTGGGCGTACTGGCCTTCGGCGAGGCGCTGGAGCTGCGCAGGACCAGCCTGCTGCCCGTGCACATGGTGCTGCGCCGGAGCAGCGTGCGGCCGGGCTTCTCCATCCCCAAGGTGCGGGTGTCCAAGGCGCCGGCGCCCACCTACGAGCCCGAGAGGGTCCGCAGGAAGAGCAGCGCCAAGGACGGCGGCGTCCACCTGCTGCAGATCCCCAAGTGGAGGTACAAGGAGCTGAAGGAGGAGCGGCGCAGGGCCGAGGAGGCCGAGAGGAGGCGGCTGGAGGCCGCCACCAAGAGACACATCGCCGCCGGGAAGAGAAAGTGATATCATTACCTCAGAGGACGCCGCGCTCGCCGCGCTCGCCACGCTCGCCACGCCCCAACCACCAGCAGTGTTCCTGGACGGAGGAAACGCCGACGGGTCTCCGGAAAAACTCCGGAAAAAGTGCACAAAGCTCGGAGTCCTTCGCTCCCCGCAAACACACGGCTGGTCTGATACTTGAAATGTTTCTAGTTAATTTATTTTTCTAAATATTTATTGCTTTTTAAACAGGGGGGGGGGGCGGGACAGCTTGTGTATTTTTGTTTCTTTGCTGAGCTTCGGGGCGCTGCAGCCGTGTGTTTCTCGTGCGTGACACTGTACCGAAGCTGAAGACACCAAAAGGCACAAAAACTCCTTCAGGCCGCAGCAGGAGCGCGTTTGTTTTCCTGCATTAAATGCTGAATAAACCATAGAGCCTGGCTGACAAAGCTGAATAAAGTTTTCTATAGAATCGGAGGTTTTTATTTTGCCAGCAATGTTTTTCTTTGCTTCGAACTGGCGAACCCTGAATGTATTTTGCATCTAAATATTTTATAATAGAGATTTAAATGCTTTTTATTGAAAAATGTTGTTGTTTTTTGTATTCAACATGGACTTTTTTCCTCATTTCTTCAATATAATAAAGTTTTTGGGATTTTTTTAGTCTTAATCTTTGAGACCAAAATATTAGAGAAGCTCTGAAATCGTTTTTTCCCTGATGTTTACACTGCGAAAGGACATAAACAGAAATAAACAATCATGTTGTAACTGGGCGGTGTGTGTTTGGTGTGTGCAGGAAACAGATGGTAGGAATGATAATGGACGCTGCACGCTGTGTTGTGATTGGTTGAGAGTAATGTCGATCATTGTCTTTGATTGTTCCTCAAAAAAACTGGATTTTTTGAAGTCAATTTTGAGGATTTATCTGATTTTCACTGTGAAAGGTCCAAATAAAGTGGCAAAATCAACACTAAAATCACGTTGAACGACTTTAGCTGTTCAGGAATCTGCTGAGTCGTTTGCTAATCATTTACAAACAAACAAGATTTTAAAGACAAACAATAAAAACAAACAAATTTTCTCTGTTAAGAGTGAAAAATCAGGATTTAGATGAAGCCTCAGACAGACTTTGGACCCCCGTCTTCAATCCCTGATGTACTGAAACATTCCAGCGAAGCCAAACACTGCAAAAGCAGGAGCCTTCAAAATAAGAGCATTAAGCAGTTACTCCAGTTTTGAGGATTATTTGTTTTAGTGTTTTTTTTTGTCTTAAACCTCAAAGCAGGAGGACCGGGGGACCCTCTGTGATATCTGGGGTCTCCCCATAATCGGGAGCCACTGCTGCAGCCTTTTACTGGGTTTAATGCATGAGACCCCCCCCCCCCCCACCCCCCCTTAAAAACCCCCTCTGCTGACCGTGTCTGTTTCAAATGCCTCAATTTGCTGCTGTTTTCTTCAGAGCAGCGACACCTGCGAATCACCGCCGCGTCTTTCATCCGGAGGAAACCGGGAGCGGAGCGCGGCGCCGACAGGGGGACGGTGACATTCTAATCCACAGCATATGGACCCTCTGATAAAAAAAATAAAGGCACATTACAGAAGAAAAGGCTCGGTTTCCTGTTCGAATGCTAAAACAGTGAAAATAATGGGCCGAAAAATCAGGGTGATTGAAGCAGGCGGGGCTGCCGAGCGCCGAGCGGCGATGGAACATTGTCTGGGATTTCTGAGAGCACAATTTCACGCTCCTTACTCCTCGTGGCCACTGCAGCTTAAGTGCTATCCGAGAGTGTGTGTCTAATATACATGGTGATGAGTTGCTAAGGGGTTACGGGGGCACTGCACAGCCAAATCATTCCTCCCAATAAACTCCATTGACTCCAGAGCGCCGAGCGTGCCGCGGCGGCGGCGGCGCCGCCCGCAGGAAGTCGTTTGGACGCGACAGGAGACGAGCGAAAGCGCCACATTTATTCAACTCTGCACCTCGGAGCGCGACCAGCCGCGGGATTAACGCGCTTAACGCCGGGGAAATGTTCCGTATGGAAATGACCCCGGCCTGCCGGCGCCGGCGGCGCCGCGAGGCTCCCGGTGTTTACCGAACATTAATGGAAACCGGCTTCGTTTGTAGGAAGATTCGGAGCTAGTTTCTGTCATTTAGCAACGTTTTCTCAGGACACAAAAAACTGTGAAGACACTGAGAGACGTGGAGGTGTTTTTAAGTTCACTGTGTTGCTCTCACAAAGTAAAAATACTTCATTTTAGCAGTTTTACTTATTTACTTGCTATTGTTTTCATTCGATTTGACGACATTCTCCAAAGAGATCAGATCCTTCTCCACTGGCTACATCTTTAATCTGCAGGTTTATTACAAACTTTACACGCGTTCGCGGCTTCCTCGACATCTCGTTCTTGGAGTGTCGTGTGAACTCGGCGCCGAGGAACGAACGCTGCTCGATCGGAGCGCGTCCGTACGCAGAAGGGACAAAATCTATTAGCTCTAAATGCATCAGATGATATTTAGGTCACGTTGTGGCTCAAACAGCTGTTGGCTCAGATTGTAACCTGAGATTATGAAGCTGTTCAGGCTTGGTCAGCGTTTCCCCCCCCCCTCGCCTCCATCCTCCCTCCCTCCCTCCCCTCCTCCTCCTCCTCCCCCCCTACGACCCAAATCTCTGGCTGAAGTTCGGGAGGAGGAGCGGCAGCATAAACGGGGCAATATCCTGTGATAGTATCACAGCTGTTATGTCACGCTGTGTGATGCAGCAGCCCGAGATTTAGACAGGATGACCTGATTCCAGATCAGCCTGTGAAACCTGACAAGTTGGAGTGCTGGGGAGCCTCAGCTGGGGCCCTCTGCTGGTCGGTGTTGGTATAACAGCCAAGGCTTTCTGAAAGAGAACAAACTGCTTTAATTTCTTTGAAATAAATGACATTTTTCCTCTTCTTAAAGAATTTGTTAGACAAAAAATGAGGATTTTTGTGTGTATGAATCCATTTATGCATCAGACGTTTTTCTCACTGAGGAGAAACACTTTAGTTTTAGTTCTTATTCGTTATTGTACGCTCATATTTTGCCTGTCGCGACATAAGCACGTCTGATTTCAGATTACGACACAATCGAAGCAAAATGCAAACAATACTGTAATTAAATAAACTGTTGGATGAGTAAAACTTGAATTTGAAGTAGTTTGTATGTTGGATAATTAAGGTAAAGCTTACAACTGAGGAATACTGTTGTTGCTCTTAGAATTAAATATAAATTGAATTTGTTCATACAGTATTTATAAATGGTTGCAAAACAAAGTCAAATCTGAAACAAAAGCTTTCATTTCTTCCTCTCTGAATAATACAACAATGAAACAAAACTAAATGTGAAGTTTCTGTTATAAACAATATGTGAGCAACAAATTTCATGAATAAATTCCTGCATTTTCTCAGATTAACCGAGAACATTATATAAATATACTTCCTCGAAGAAATACAGATGTCTTCTCCAGAGAAATGCTTCTTTTTTTTTCAATCTCACTTTAAAACGACACAGTGATGCAATCAAGGATAAAGTAGGTCCCTCCTAATGAATTCCATCTGGAGACGCCGGGAAGGATGAATAAATGATCGTGTGCCACAATTAAAGGCAGCATCAGAATAATCTACAATGTGTGAACTGGAAATGAACTTCAAGTGGCGGATACCCCGGCTGATAGGAAGGAGGAAAGTTAGGAGGAGAAGTTGGCAGCGAGGAGACGCTCTTTGTCTCACAGAAGACAATCTCCTCCCAGGAGCTCCACTATCACCAACTTCATAGCATAAAAAAAGTAAAGCGCTGAACTTTTTCAGACTCTCAAACAGAAAATAGGTTAGTTTTTGTGTTTTTTTTAAACATGAAATCCTGCCGGTGTCGTGAAAGGGAAGTGAACCGTGCAATATAAGACATAAGAAGGTTCAAAAAGGCAAAATGTCACTTCGACCCGGTCATTAAAGGCTCGCCGCCTTATCGGGATGACCGTGACCGTGTCCCTCCCCTCCATAAACGCGCCGACCTGACCGGCTGAAATCGCTTCTCTCCCCCTGAGCAAACGGCGGCCGGTCGGCTGAGTTTTCAGGCAACTCGCTGACAGAAACGTCCAGCTTCAGCCAGCTGAAGCCGGTTTCTTCACGCTCCCAGAGGAGCACATGGCCACCAGCTGCTGCCGTGGACGCAGGAATCGTGTCATAAAATGACTGGAAAGGCCTCAAACATGCCCTCAGAGTTGTCCTGCAGCCTGTTTGGGCACTTTTATGGTGTTGGAAAGAAAATGATTAACTTTATATGCAGGTTTCTGGGCTGTAAATGAACACCGTTTGCAACCTGCAGCTGCTGGTTTAAAAAAAAGCCACAGAGGACATTTTTAATCCATAACAAACGTTGAATTAATACAGTGAATTTAAATAAATTGTCCAGGTGAAGCTGAAAAGCTGCATAGACGTTTCAGCACATTTTTTAGTGACAATCACGACAGCAAATAGACAAAATTTACTTACTTGTTCGCTGAACTTCAACTGATGTTTACCTGACTTATCACATCCATAAAGAGGAGTTTAGTGAAACAGTAACCGGTGACTCACACTAAGCAGAAGCCTTCTGTTTCAAACTCAGACTTGGTGGACCTTCAAAAAGAAGACAAATGTGGATCAACAGGCACAGTTTGACAGCTGCTGATGGTGCAAGTGAGCAGCTTTTACTTTGAAATTCTTGATTCTTGAACATTGTGTCCATAAGTTTAAAAGAAAATGAAATCAGCAAAAATAAGTGAAGGGATGAATAAACTGTAAGAAGATAAAAAGTGTCATTCTGTAACATTATGAAGGATAATTCCCCATGAGATTATTTTCCATGATGAAAGAAATACTCGATTACTATATAAAGACTGAAAAACACCAGCTTTATCCCGCTTTTTTCTCGACGCTGGTGTCTAAAAATGACAGTTTGATGCAACTTACCACCATCTTTCTCTCTCTCTCTCTCTCCTCCTGCCAGACAAACCTGAACCGTGGACTGCGAGATATTTTTAGCAGCGTCTCGCTGCTTCCCTTCTCCCAGGCTGGATAATAGGGCGTGGCAGCAGATGAGAGGTCTGCCACGCCGGGAGAACTATATACAAGCAGAGTGGAGAGTGGGAGGATGAGGAGGGGGGGGAGGGGGGGGGGTGTCTGCTTTAATGGGGGACTTTCAGCTCACTGACAGAGACCAACTAAGCCTGCGCCGGCTGCTTTATTGGGCTAACATGAGCTGACAGAACACCTGGTTGCAGATGCTTGTGTAAAGATGGATTACATGCAGTAACACCTGGTGCACGCTGGGCCTGTGCATGTGTGTGTCTGTGTGTGTGTTGGAGGAAAAAAAAACACACAACACACAGCGGACTGCTCGAGGAGAAGACGCTCCGGTTTCATTTGGAAACACCACCTGAGCTCTCGTCCCTCGGCGCGCGGCGCCGATTCACCGCGGGACGCTCGGGCGCTCCGGGTGAGCGACGGGACGCGATCCATCAGGTGGAACCCCGGCGAAGTTTCTTCCCCCGGTGGGAGGCGCGTTATTACCAAACTTTACGGGCTCACCTTCACCGCCGCGGAGCCGGAAATCTCTGTCGACGTGACCGAAGTCACAAACGAGTCGCGGGTTTGTTGCCCAGTCATGCATAAATTAGCTCCAGTGAAGAGACGCAGGGAAATGTGTTTCCTTTAAGATAGCATATATCTTTATTTACTCTGACAACCGCACCTAATACCTAAGTCCACTCAGTGACATTTTTATTTTTTACAATTGGAACAATTCACTCAGAGCATAAACAAAAAATACAACTCTTCTCAACTTAAATTAACATTGGAAATTACTCCTTCTTGGCGTGATAAAGTTCTTTCCTGGAGACCTGAACATTTAGTGTTGCAATAAATGACACTTGAGTGTAAGGGGATGGGTGATTAAGGAGAAGGGTGATGTGTGCCTGTGTGTGTGTGTGTGTGTTTTGATATGTCGGTTTGTTTTTCTGGTGGAAGCGCCAATCTGTGACAAGTCGAATAAGCCAGTAAGTTTGCTGCTGGAAAGCAGAAATAACATGCGGGGTTTGTTTCCTTTCTGCGTCTGACTGACAACTTTGTTCAAACACTTTTTTGTCTGGAATGTAGGAAAAAAAAAAGAAATCACTGCTTTTGCACTCGTACGTGCGCCGTTTACCTTCATCTAACGGTTAATGTCCCGACTATTTCCTGAGCTGCTTGTGCGCGACGCTCTGTTTGCCTCATAATTAACTCCCTTGTGACGTTCAGGTTAATGCAAACACAAAGCGGCCTATAGCTGCTTCACACGGCGCGCGGCTTTAGTGTGCATCTCTAATGTGACTGTACATTTTTGGCAGTTTTTTTTCCATTGTGTCGCTGATGAAACGTAAATCCATGCGAGTCAAGACGGCCTAGAAAACGGACTTTATGATCGTCGGAGCAACGAGGCGCCGCCGGTGGACTGCTGAACGACTCGAGCTCACGATAATTTGACTTTTAATCGCAGCCAAAGCAGAAAATCTGGTTACAGCCGGCGAAAGCGAAAGATGTTGCGCGAGGTCTCGAAAGCTGCGTCATGTTTTAAAATCACGACTCGGCATGCGTTGGTTCACTGCAGGCGCATCTCAAAAAATGTAAAAAAAAAAAACAAAAAAAAAACATAAGAAAATATTTAAATTTCCCTTAAAATAATAAAAAAAAATTATATTTCAAATTCATTACACACAAAGGGAATTATTTCCCTTTTTTTGGTCTTTTTTTTGTTTTTTCCAATTTAAGCTTATGAGCCAAAAACTGTTTCTAAAAATATTCAAATAGAAATAAAATCAGAAGTTTCGGCCCAATTAAATTTTAATTTAGAAAAATGTTAGAATAACTGAGAAAAAAAATCAATTCATAAAAAAAAAAAAAAGATAAAAAAGTGTGACAGTTTTAAGACTTTTGCATGTTTTTTGAGATGTGCCTGTTTTGGAGGAAGAACAGTTAAGGCTGCAGAGAAACAAGCGAGAATATCTGAAATGCGGATTTTTTTTTTGTGTGTGTAAATATTTGTACACATTTTACGAAGTCAAGCAAACACGATATTTCTCTTCCTGGTAAATATTAATGCTGCTAATATGGGAAGCAGGTCGAAGGGAATGCTCGCGCCCACATCACGGAGGCTTTTGATTGGTTGTTGCCGTCAGGCGATTGGATCCTTTAAACTGAAACGCGACACCGATTCAGTTCTGAAGCTGCTTTCTGTGTCGTGGTGGGTTTGTTTTTTTTTGGTAAAGTTGAACTTGTCTCCCTTTCATGATTACTTGATTGTTTGTCTCGGTGTGTGAAGGTCAAAGGTAGAAGGCTGGAGCCGGCGCTGGTCACTGTGTGGTGATTGGCTGGCCTGGTGGATAGGTCGCTGTGATTGGCTTGTCGTCGCGTGTCGTCCCCCCAGCAGACTCAGATCTGTCGCGTGGTGGAAAGCCGGACGCCTCGGAGCGCTTGCGCTGCCTCTCGACTCTACAATCCCTCGGACGGGGAGGACCTGAGAGCGCTGAACCGACGGCGTGGCATCGGGGGGGCGGGGCAGGGTGGGGGGGGTAAAGACGAGGGCGTCACGGGGGTCCGTTTTCCATCACTGGGAGATCTGAGGCTGGTGGGGAAACTTCATCTTCATTTCTTGTGTTCTGTCTGGAAAGGCCGGCTGGTGGGCGTTAGCGTGGCCGTGGCGGCGGTGGTGCTGCCCCCCCCCCGGCTCACTTGCGGGGCTGGTTGATGTGCTGGTTGATCTGCATGGTGGGGGCGTGCTTGGGGATCGAAGGCTGGGGCTTCTGGTGGGCCACCTGGGCAGCTGCCGGGGTGAAGTCCTTATCGCCCTGAGCACGACACGGACAGTCAGTCAGGATGTAGGCACAATGGGCGGAGCCACAGACACGCACACAACAAACGGGGCTTTTACACTGAAATCCAGTCGGCTCTAATCGACTCGACTCTACTCGGTTTTGAAGGTTTTCCTTTAGATTCTAGTCCCAGCTTCCACAAACTTTTTTAGTGTCTACTTTGTTGTCGTTCCAAGCAAGTTTGGGTAGTTTGGAACCTAAACCAAGTAGAGTGGAGTCGACTACAGATGAAAGCAGCTCGACTCAACTCTCATCAGTTTTTAGAGTTTACTATTAGTTGATTGTAGCTTCTCTCACAAACTTCTTTTAATCAAGTCTATCAAGGTTCCAGAAAAGTTCAGGTAGAAATCAACTCTAACAGAAAGTGACCTAAACCAAGTAGAGTGGAGTTGACTACAGATGAATAGCAGCTTTTCCACTCGCATCTCATCAGCTCGACTCAACTCTACTCAGTTTTTAGAGTTTACCTTGAGTTGATCGTAGCTTCTCTCATACTTTTTTTAATCAAGTCGATCAAGGGTTCACTTTGGAATCAACTTGAACAGAAAGTGACCTAAACCAAGTAGAGTGGAGTCAAGCACAGGTGAGTCGTGACAGAATGGAGAAATGCGACTATCAGCGCGCCTCACTGCTGATGAGCTCTTCAGAGATCATTTAATGTCAAACTACTTTGTATTTATTGTTGTTTTTCCACGCAAAGTGACTTGAAATAGAAAACAGAAACAAAGAGCCGAGCGGAGGCCGAACAGCTGCTGTTTCTATACGTCGAGCTGCTCGTGATGCGCCGGCACTTTGAAGGCTGCGCTGAGGAGGGTTGGATACTTTTCACCTTGATGTTCGTCATTACTTTCAATTTCTGTCTGGCGTTCAGGAAACCGCTCCAAACAGCTCGACCCCAAACAAAACAGAACATGAACAAAATCCAAGAAAGTTGCGTAAAGTCGCCTAAATTTTTCTCTGCTCCAAGGTTGTCAGAAAAAAAACGCGTCAAAGACGCATTTTGGATTCACGAGCAGAGCTAATGCTTTTATTTTGAAGAGGTTTGGCAACCTGAGAGACCTCTGAGAGAGGATGCGGATGACCTCGCTGACTTTTGATTGGCCGACACATCAACACACAGAAGCAGGACCCTTCAAAATAAAAGCAGAGTTTCCCAGTTCTGTTCTGGGATTTAGAGACTCTTGTTCTGTTTTTTCCTTCTAATTCTGACGACCTGAGAAGTAGAAACAGACTCGGGACCCCTCGGTGGGGGTCCGCGGCCTCAGGTTGGGAACTGCTACACTTTGGACTCTTTCTAAAGTAATAAGCTTACGCTTGTGTGCAAACTTGTGCTGGTAACGATGTTGTCATTTCTTTCCAAGTACAGTACGTGCACTTTCTGGCCCCCTTTTTTCCAAATCCTTGCCCTCCGATAATCAGAATAACAATGTGGAAATCCGCCGGCTGCACCAAGGATACAGCGCGGCGCGCTCATCTGCTCGGCAGCCTCAATCTATTATTCCAAGAAAAATGCCCATAAACAGCCTCGCTCCCAAATCGGATCACCGCAGGAATTTGATCGCTCACAGAATTTTAATCCTACGACTTGCTCCTAAACATGTTGAACTTGTCCCCCCCCCCCCACTTCCTATTTCTCGCCCTTTCTTTGGTTTCTATACAGTGACTCCCCCTGTCGACCTTCTTCCTCACTTCCTCCTCTTTCTGGCGTCTTGCTGGGAAATGTTCGCAGGTGAAGGAAGGTGCAGCCTCACATTTCCGCGGGTGTGAAAAGCAGGTTTCATATAGCGTCTCCTGCATCGGTGGAGGGGTGGGTGGGGGGGGGGGGG